>VXBB01008187.1:0-16148 GCA_013399915.1 Illadopsis cleaveri
GGGAACTGCAGCAAGTGAGGAGTGGGGTTAATGCCACTCCCTGCTGATCTGCCCCATGGAATGCTCCTGCAGCATCCCAGAGGGAGCTTCTCCCGTTCCTGAAGAGTCTGCAGCAAGACTGCTCCAGTGTGGGGCAGGGAGGGCAGGGAGGGGAGGTGAGACCTGCCCTGAGCCCTGCACACAGCACCCACACCTGGGCACTGCTCCTGGGCACTCCCAGCCCCTTCTCTCCCACAGGAGCAGGTGGAAAATGCAAAATTTGCTGTGGAGGGAAGGAGAGAGAAAAATCCACACCCCCAAACTCTCCTAATATGCTTATCACCCTGTTCTGTTTGCATTCTGTTTAGCAGGGAATGCTCACCTGTACAGACCACAGCTCGTGTGGGCAAATACACAAATGACAAATAATAATCAAGGCACAACTGTGCTGTAACTTCAGCTGGGGGGTTGATGTGCTTCTGTCATGAAGGGGATGGAATAAGTCTAAACCCATATTTTGTTTGATGGGAATTGCAGAGAAAAGCAGCAGCAAGATGTTGAGAAGCATTGCAACCTCCCTGACTGAGCTGCTGAAACAAATCTCTCAATTTTCTTTTTTTTGGTGATTAATTCTTTAGCTGAGTTGGAGTTTGTTTGGGAGCAGTCTTGGGTAAATACACAGTTACATAACTCTGCCTCACCATAAAATAAGTGTTATTAACAGCCCTCTATGGATAATCAAAGTTAAAATTTCTTTTTCTGCAAATATTCTGAAGTATTTGTTGAAAACTTGATGCCAGCATGCTTATTGAATACCAATAAACCCATCTGCCAGAGTATTTGGGAAAAGCAAACACAAAGCAGGTGCAAATGAACTCTGATTAAATTTGTTCAAAACTTCATGCAAATACTAAAGTTAGAAGATGAGTGGAGATGTATTTTTCGTATTTGGCTAACTGTAATTGCAATTTCTATCCACTCAAAGCAGGATAATTAAGCAAAAGACAAAAAAGAATCTGGCAGCAGCCTGAGCAAAGTAACCATTGCTAAAGAAAGAGAAAAAATAAGGGTGTAGTGGGAATGTAAACAGAGTTAATGAGGAAATGTTACTACAACACCAAAACTCCAAACAAGGAACTATAAAGCAAGTTTTTATTAGGAAAACTTACTTAGCACAACTAATTAGTTACTAATAAAATTATGTGTAATAATTGCCGTCAACCACAATTTCAGGCTAAATTTAGTGACTGAGCACCAGCTCTCAGGACCCGAATTTGTTTTGAGCAGAAACAAAAGAGGATTCCTGGTAAAGCAGGAAATATTTAGGTCTGGATTTCCAGCACCATGCAGCTAAACTGCCACCACCTGCTCCAAACATTTCTGGGGGTTCTCAGGATGTGCAAAAATATCCACAGCTTTAGGTTAAAGTCAGCTGTCACCTCAACTGCATCCCCCTTTGACAGAAATATGGTCATTTGCTCACATCATCACTCCAGCTACAACGAATTAGCTTGAACATAAAGGAATAAAAAAGAGACTACAGCTGAGCAGGGATGTTTGGTTTGGAGCAGGCAGGGAGGGCATGGAGAAGAAAAGCCACTGAGCATTTAATGAAGTGGCTACTTTACCTTGGAACACTTCCAGGGTTCACATAAGAACCCTGTTTAAGGAACACTGGAATACCTCCTGATTGTCAGTTTGTGCAAATGACAGGAGCACAGAAGATTTAAGGGGAGAAGAGTGAAAATTATTTCGAGAAGAGATGAGTGCCTGTTCTTGAGAAGGAAAACATGAAGAATTAAACACTTTGATCCATGAACTAATTATCTGCATCTTCCTTCTGGACCCCATGGATTTGATTCTATCAATAAGTTATTTGATTTAACCTTTATAAAGGTTTAAATGTTCTCTGGTACTAAGGTATCCTTTACTGGGATAACCTGGAACATTGGTTGTTGAATCCTAATTTACTGAAAAGATGTTTCACCTGGACTTCCACAAGATTCTGAACAAGCCAAAGGCTCCTTCCAAGGAACTCACAGATGGGCAGAGAGGAACTTGGTGACAATGAAATTGTCATCCCTTTATCAGGGATCAAGGGATGCTTTATCATCCTGCTCCCCCTTGAGCAGGAGGAGTCTGAACACTCTGGGCAACCCAGGCAGGCAGAAAGTTACTCAATATGCAGGACAAAACCACTGCTCCTTAGTTTAAAACAGTGGGAAAACCTTCCCAGTAAGTTATTAGTCGTGTTTTCATGGGATTTTGGGATGGGCTTTCCAAGAGCTTCCATCAGATGAGCAGAGAAGGTATTTTTGGTTCAGAACAAACCACCCTGGCTGGGGGCAAGGAAAGAGGTCCCTCCTGAACACCATTAATATCTTTGCTCTGTAGCAAACACCCACCACTGTCAGATCAATAAAGATATGGAAAAACCTGCTGCCAAATTCTCAGATTAAATGAATTCTTTCTTTAGTAAATAATTGGACTGTCCCAATGGTGACTTTCAGAAAACATCTGCTGAACTTTTGCAGAGCATTTTGTTTTTCTTTTAGCTACCAGTTAAAGCTGAAGGGATTTTGAGAGCAGAGTACTAAAATTTAGCTAGACCTTCCTTATTAAAAGGAAAATCTTCAGTAATTAGCTCTTCCCCTAACTGCTTTTTGGCTCTCATTACAAACAAAGTGCTATGCTAATATACCTTGTGTTGCAAATGTTTCACAATTCCTGCTAATCAAATTAAACTCAATTTTCAGCAAATAAACCCTCAATGCAGTTAATGGAAAACAAGGAACAGCACTACTTTGCCTGAGAATGGGTCATTACCACAAGCTCCTAATTACAAGTACCTCAATGCATAATGTAAAGCACAGCCATAAGACTCTAGACATAGGCTCTTAAGAATTAAAGCTGTAGCAGGATCAAAGACTTGATGTGTCCTTGAATCTTTTATATGTACATTTGAATACAGATGGAGAAAAGCAACAAAGAGAAACAGAGCAAACCTGCAAAACGCAAAGATTCATTCACTTACCCACCCTTCAAAATGTATAATAATAATAATAATTTATGCAGCTTATGAGTCTGCAGAAAGAGACTGATTTTGACTCAGGACACATTCTGAAACCAATTTTCATTTGCCTCCTCCTCTACCCTCTTGATAGAGAATGTTTCACACCTACCAGTTAATGAAGGATTATTACTTTCCTCCAGAGTAAGCTGCAAATACAACCAAGGTTAAGGCAGAGGACGTTCATCCTGAATTAGGTTATATGATGCCATCAAACAGGAGCCCAGGTGATTGATGACATATTGCTATTACTGCACCAGGCATTTATCAATACTGCACTGTGAATTATTTTCCAGTTTAGTTCTCTTATTGTCACATGATGGTATATTTTATCAAATTTACTTAACTGAAAAAAAAAAATAATAAAAAATAGAAACCCCAGAGAGAAAAGCACTGGAAACAACAGAAGGCACAATAAATCACAGTAACCGACTTACAAAATGCAGACTCTGGCATCACTTGCCAGTCAGAATTCTGCTGTTCTGAATGAATTCACACAGGTTGCATTTTTTCACTCAGATTTCAGAAACAATCTGTGGGAATGGGCACGGCAGCCACTGCAGCCCAGCCCATGAGCCACCCTTCACCAAGTGCTCCAGAGCAGTTCAGCCAGAGTCACTAAAAAAGACTCTTCCACCAAAATAATTTTTTTTTTTCCCCTTCAAAATAATTTGCATCTATTTATTTTCCTGGAGAATCATTACACAAAGCTTTGAAACTTTCAGCAAGATGAGCACTTCATGCTCTAACTCACTCTGGATATAAAGAATTCATATTGAATTATATCTGGTGCAATTGTAAATCTTCAGAACGTTACATTTGCAAAATTTCCGTGTGTTGTTGTTAGATTCAGGCTGCCTCTCCTCACCCTCATTATTATTAATACAACATGAACTGCCTGTGCCTATCCTCCTGACACCACAGAGTCTGTAAAAGCTGAGCTCTTTCTTTAGCTTTGTAGTTGTCCTCTCCCTGAAGGGCATGCAAGCACAGAATGGGAATTATGGCTATTTGAAAGAAAATTCGTTCCTGTTTGGATATCCATGGAACTGTGGAGAAGGCAGGCTCTGGAAAAATCCCAGCTCTCACCCTGATCTCATCCTGGGCCTCGTGAAACAAAAAATATTATTGGGAGTTTATGAACAGCAGCCAATAAACAGCAGATCCTTCTCCACCTCCCACTCACATTCACCCAATTTGCCCACCTTCACAACCCCGAGGCAGAAATAAACATTATAACCAGTCCTGGAAGGGATTCTTGCTGGGGAATAATACATTGAAATATTCCAAATTCAGTCAGCTTGAGACTTGTTTATTTGTAAACTGCAAAAGCAGCAACTGAGACAGAGGCTCATCCTCCCATGAACACGGAGAGGGATGGGGAGGTTCTCTAGAGGAAAAGCTCTAAGAATTAGGGGTGAATGGACAAATATTAGAAGTAACCTTGCTTAACGACAGACCATCCAAATCTGAGCCCTGCCCACTCAGTTCTGCTTTCTTTTAAGATTTTCCTTATGTCTCTGAAGTGTCTGACTATAAAATGTGTTACTATGAACAGCATTAAAAGTAATCAGTCTCTGACGAGGTGTCAGGTGAAATGTTCTAATAGGTCTGAAAAGTTTGTGAATACTGACTGTTTCTGAACTCATTTCTATGTCTGAAGAGAAATTGCCCTCAGATCTAGAACCTTAAGCTCCTATTACCTAAAGGCACCACCTGTTTTAAATTTTCTGAACAATTTTTAGTTTTACCCAGTTTTTATGGATTTACTTAGTTCCAAAGTAATCATTTGCATTTCTGGAATTTTTATCCCTTGTCTCTTGCCTTCCCCTTTCTTTGCACTAAACATTGATAGTATGGAGAGAAAAAACCCAGATGGTTCTGGGATCAAACCCAGGTAGTTTCCCTAAGTATCAGAATTCCTGTCCTTTGCACTGGCCAGTTTTGCACAGACAGCTCTTGTCCTGTCTCACGTTCCTCAGCCTGGTTTATTCATGACAAACAAAGTGCCTTATCTCACCAACCTGCCTTTCAAAATATTATGCAGAGTTTTCAGACTCCGTGTAAAATGCCCCATGTCCATCCCCTAAACAGCTGTAATTTTCACCTTTTTTACTTAGATCTGTAGCAGTTTATGGATAATTTTGGTAAAAGAGGCTGAACTGAAATTCCATCTTACAGAGAAATAGTGTGTTTTTTTCTGAATCACCTTCAAAATCAAAGGCAAAGCTTAATAGGTGAGTCAAGGGAATTTACAGGATCCAAAACATCTGTGCCAGAGCATTATAAAATGCAGTTTTATGGAAAAAAATTGAGGTTCAGCTATGCAGCTTTGTGGGTACTGGATATGTTCATGTCCAAGAAGGGAAACCAAGAAATTATGCCCAGGAAGATCTTGATTATTTTTGTTTTCTCCAAGTGCAGGGTAGCAAAATTTACAGCAGGTCAGGGGAAATACAACATCATTATCTACGTTTACAAGGAAGTTAAAGGGTAAAGTCTCTGGTGCCTTTAGAACCCTTCCAAAAATGTTTGTTTTCAGTGCACCCTCTGTCCATAGCCTTAATTTTCTTTTGGCTGACTTCTGATAGTTTCAGCTGCACTATCTCCTCTTCCCACTGCCATTAATAAATAGGATCTGTATAGTTTTAATTACTTCCCTTAAAACAGATTGAAACCACTGTGAGAAAGATAATTTCAATGAATTATATGCAAACAAAAAGATTTTCAAGATAACACTCCTCCCTCTTGCCAGACTTTTGTATAATGTCTCTCCAGCTCCTGAACTGCCTCATTCCTGCAGGGAAGATTCCTGCCCTACACAGTTTGACTTAAACACTGCACTGTTACCTGGTGCTGTTCCAGAAATGGTCCCAAACTCTGCAGCTCATTCTCATGCTGGATATCACTGAAGTCAGATTTTTTAACCCTCAGGAGAAAGCCTATCTTGCTTCTCAGACATCTGAGAAAGAAGTGAGGTGACAATTCGAGGCTGATTCCTGTAAATACCTTCAGAGTGAGCACCGAGCAGTCCTGGAACACGTTTGAGTGCCATTTATTTTCTAATACAAACAAACAGAGATACAATTCCCAGACACACGTCGTTAAGGCCTTGCTAATTACAGACAATAAGCCAGTGATACAATCTTAGTCATATATTAGTAGAAGGAGACATTGCAGATCCTGGGCTGATGTACAGCTGACAGTGGAAAGCAGATCCATTATTGTCATGTGTACCACAGATAATAGCACAAGTTTGATTTCTGCAGTCACTCTCCTTTTTGATGACAGCAGACAGTTATGAACAGAGAAGTTTGCTTGCAGGGAACTCCAAACAAAAACCAGATCAAACTATTGAAGCAACAGTAGCACCTGCAGATGGTGTTTCCAGAGCAAAAGCATAAATGTGCACACACAGAGGCTGTTATTGGTAAGAATTGCCATGAAAGAACATCTCCCCCTTTAAATCTCATCAAAATAAGAGTGTACCTGTTCTTCATCACTATTTCTAACATATGAAGAAACTTTAAGTCTGAATAAACAACATCAAAATCAGTAAATTCATCAAGGAAAACCTCTGAAGAAAATAATATCCCTTTTTCATATCTTTGCAATTTAAACAAACCTTGAGTTGTTTGTTAGACAATTCCACATGGACTTTCATCTTTGTTGTCACTGTTTCACCATTAAAGTGTGTTGTTGTAAAACACTGGAGACTTCCAGAGGCTTAAGCCAATATAAAAATCCTTGCAGTATGAAGTAATTTTATGTCACTACTCTGGTTATTTCAGAATTGGCTGCAAATAAGAGCCTGAGGATGATTTAATGTGTCCTCGACCCATCATGGCCATGGCTAAACAAAGTAAACACATCAGTCTTTAGCAGTTATTTATAACTGGAGGAAAAGCTCAAACCAGCCACGGTAAACAGAGCACTGGAAAACATTCTGAAGGGGAACTAAAAGTATCTGAAAATGCCTTTCTTCACATATTTCTATATTCCATTTCTCAGTAAAATAAAATCCCAGTGACCGTCCACAGGAGGATTTATGAGAACTAAAATCACCACTTCCAAAGAAGATCCCGAGATACCACGGCTGGAGTGGAAATTTAGGCATTCAGATGTGATTACACACCAGCAACTGGCACTTCTAGTGCAGTTCTAAAATAGAACAACCAGCCTGCAGAGCTCATAGCAAAGACCCAGCTACTCTGAGGTGGAAAAGCCCAAATCCTGGAAAGCTCTCTGTGCTAATTTGGTCCCTGCAGTGGTACCTGCACCAGTGACCCAACTCCACAGTGCTGATGGCTTTGAATCTGCTCAGAGAGAAGAGGTTTATGTAGGAGGATCGGACCCACAGAAGGAACGAGGCAGGCAGCAGCATATGAAGGGAAAGCTAATGATACTTTATTCTAAATTCTTCTTCTATATTCTCTATTCTTCCTCATCCGACTCCATCTTATATACAGTTTGTACAAAGGCAAGAGATTGGTCATTTAGGTCATCACCTCTTCAACCTGGATGGTGAACACCACCATCAATCAATTCTCCTCTCAGAGGAGAAATATGAAAAACATCTCTAAAAATATACATGGTTTATGTTGAGCTGCGTGAGAAAACAGGACTGCAATGTCCAAACGTTCACCTGCTAAAAAGCTGAGGACAACAGGTTTATGTATCAATACGATTCAGGATGGCCAAGTAATGATATGTGGAACTCTGATTTCTTCAGAGGGCTTACAGAAAAGTTTATTGAAAGGCAGATTCTTTTATACAGTGTTTTGGTATAACAAATAGGATTGGTCCTTTAGGGCACCACCTTGTTGTAAACATCTCTACCAGTAAACGAGTTGGAAAAACACCAGGTGTCAGGAGGAGGATATCTACAGGGATTGTTTTGGGTTCTTCCTTATGATTTCCCAGGCCAGACTGAGACAGTTTTGTCCTTGGCTTTCCCACAGGCTTCAAGGCACTGCCTGGAGCCTGAGAATCCATGTTCTGACCACTGTCAGTTCCCACATTTACGTTGCTGCTAAAGCCTGGATTCCTCCAGCAGCCTCTGGTTCTCTGCCCTGGGGGTTTCTGAGGAGCCTGGGCTGAGGCTTTGCTGGCAATGAGATGTGTGACCCCAGCAGTGGAGCTGCAGGCTGGTCACCCTCTGCCCGGCATCAATAAAGGTTTGCTGGCAGCCAGAGAGCTGTGTGCATGTCTATGAGGAGGAACTGGTCCTGGAGAAACCATCCCTGAGGAGCAGCTTGATAAACTGGCTGGTGTTGAGGTCTTTGCCATGCTCTGATCTCTGCTGAAAGGAGGGAAAGATGGGATAACTGGAATGGGATGGGCACACTCCCAGCACAGTGGAGACTGCTTGGAAAACGAGACAATCTCAGCACAAAGGACTGTGAAGTGCCACTGTAAGCTACAGGACACAACTGCAATTGAAGCATCCTTGTTGGAATGCAGAACTGGAGGTTTCAGTGCAGAGGCTGCTCTACAATGTCACAAGGGCCCTTCTGGAGGCCCTCTGCACTCATCTGCTGAGCAAGAGTCACCCTTCCTTGAAATCTTAGTCTCAGGATTTGAGAAATTAGTGCTGGCCCATGTCTGGCCAAACTGACAACGCACTTTCTTACACCTTAGGTACTCATATAGTTGAAAAATGTGCCCAGATAGAGTCATGCATCATAATATTTGGAATCTAAGAAACCTAAAAGAGGCCCAAAACCAAAAACCAACATCAAAAGTTTTGGGAAGTGGGTTCTGATTTTTTTTTTTTTTTGGAGGGGGGGTTGGTTGTCTGCTTTTTGTTGGTTTGGTTTTGGCTGTTTTGAGTGGGTTTTTTTGCTTGGTTGGGGTTTTTTTTTGTTGTTTTTTGGGGGGGGGGGAGGTTTGGTTTCGTTTGGTTTTTGGGCTTTTTTTTTTTTTTGTTACCTTTAATTTAGAGATCAGGAAAACTCTATTCTTATCCATGTAGTCTCTGCATACAATGCTCTAGTGCTGGAAACAGCAGGAATAATTTGTGGAAGCAGTAGACAAAATTGTCTCCTGAGTGGTGCTGCTGCATGCTTAGAATTGCCAAGTCTTATGATGAGAGAGTCATGATTAGCTGAAAAACCTGATTATTCCCAGGCATGAAAAATAAACAATTGGAAACAGTTTTCCTGAATTCTATCTGTAGTTCTGTTGTAATTTTCCAGCTGTGAGAGGTGTCTGGAAGCCAGTACTGCTTGTCCTGTTAGCTTTGAGATTGCTGTATTCCACCTGAGGGCAAGGGGTCTTATTTTAGCATTAATGAAGCAGATTTCATATTGGAAATCACACCCATGGCAGCACAATATTTATTTAAAGTTTAGCCTCCATGTCTTTTGTTATCTGCACTGGGCAGCCTCAAATCATAAATAAAAACTTGAACAGTTTTCCCCCATAAACTCATTCCTTCCACAGCTTTGCCAGGTCCTCTCTGGTCCCCCTTCCTTAATTATAGAATTCTTCTGAGGCACAGGATGCATGTTATTTTCATCAGTGAGAGATAAGAGATGTCAGCAGAGAACTGAGCTTTTGCTATACTTAGTCATAATCCTCCTATCACTTAAAAAGGCAACTGGAGATCTTTTTCAATAAAGCCATCAACAGGGATTCAAACATAAACAGTGGATTTAGGCACATAAGCTTAATTGACTTTCAAAAAGAGATGAGCATCTCCCCCACTTAGGCTCTCCTGATAACACCACCCTGAGCAGCTCAGGTTTATGGATGCAATCATTAACTTGGGGGGAGGAGCCAAAAATAAGAACATTCAGAGATCATTATCTTGCTCTGTTCTTTACAGGCAAGTTCAAAGAAAAATAACAAAAAAAGAAGAGTTAACACATTCTTCCTGTAAAATTATTTTCCATGTGAGAATTCTCAGAAGCACCTGCACACTGTTATCTTTGTATTGATTTTCTGCAGTATCACACTGAACTGCAAAGGGTGCTGGTGATTTAATTGCAATTACATTTCACTGGAGCTTCTAACATGAATTACATAACAACCTCTAGAACGTTTTCTCTCCCTTTTTTTTCTTTGGCTTACAGTTTTATTTGATCCCTCTCTACACAGTCCCATTTTATCTGTCCTCCCTTTCCTGTAGTCCAAGGTTTACAAGGTCATGACCATATTGAATGAGCCACTGAAACCAGGTAACCCAGAGCGCAATTGATCCCCGATGAGCAGGGGGATATTTCCATCTAAATGAGGAGGATGAGCTTTGTGCCTCCCATTAAGGTTAATAGGGGTTGTATGGCTGGGTCCTGGTGTACCATAACAAATGCTTGTCCCCTCAGCTAATCCATTCCCATCTCTGAGTACTGAGCGAGAAAAAAAATATTTTCCAGGGAAAAAAAAAATAAATTAAAAATTGTGATTTAGAAGTAAAGATCAGAGTTGTTCCATGTTTCTTCACTAACTTTCAAAAGTGTTAAAGCAGCACATTTCATCACTTTCCACTTCATCTGCAAGAGTGTTCAACTTAGTGAGGGTTCTGTGAGAGCCATTAAAAATCTGTCACAGAAGTGCTGGTAATGGCAAAAACATTTTTCAGGAGCTGTCAATTTCCCAAAATATCCATCAGTGCTACCAGGCACAACAAGGGATTCCTCATTTAGCACGTGTCAATTCTTATTATTAATGTCATGATGAAAACACCTGCTAAGTGTCTGTGTCTGGCAAAGTGAGGCTGTCACAGAAACGAGAGGGTGAATTCTGCCTGGATTAGTGAGCAAGGAAGAGCTGGAGATTTTTTATTTTTATTTTTTTTTAATGTTTTCCTAAAGACAAACACCTTCTCTTTATCCTGAGCTGGGCTTGTAAAGGCAGGAGACAGGGAAATGCAGCAAGGTATAACTGATGAGAGATAATGTGAAAATAACGTGCAAGATTAACTCTTTGTAAAATTCCACATTTGCAGAGATGAGTTCTTGGCCCTTTGTTATGTTTGCAAGCTCCAGGTGGGAGGTGCACAAGCCCCCACCAGACCCTGCAGGTGTTGGGTTTTGACACAAGGCTGTTGACTGCAGCTCCTAAGGACACACCAAAGGAGTTGGTTTGGCTTCTCCCAGCAGGAGCACAGCAGGTAAAAGGAGTTCAGGTGGGCCAAGTCCATCCTCACAGGAACACCTGGATTTCTGTGAGCCTTGGGATGTGCTCTGCCTGGCACACACAGAGCACTGCAAGCTGGCCTCTGCTTTTAAAAGCACACAGAGAGAGCAAAAATGTATCCTGGGACTCACTGAACCATACATTCCAGTATATACAGTGACCAAATTAAAATGTTAGCACTGTCTTCCTTAAAAACATATCCATAAACATTATACTCATGGGATTATAGGAGCTAAAAGATTATGTCACCTGTGAAAGGTTCCACTGAGACTCCAAGGCAGGGTTTGGAAAAGAATTTCATATTTCTGCTTTGGACCAAAACAAATCATATTCAGTAAGAAAAGTCATCATTAAGGAAACTATTCAATACTTTTCCCCTTATTCTAACACCCATGAATCAAGTTTGAGGCAGAAAAAAATACTATAAAGCACAGTCAGTCCATCTGGGCACATGCTGACCAAAAGGAAAGTGCTCCCAAGAAATGCAGCTGCCTTTCCCAGCCCTGGCAGTCAGGGCACCTGGGTGGGCAGCAGGCAGCTCTGCCTCCTGCTGCTGATCCCAGCAGGCACTTCAGTACCTGCTTGACTTTAGCTCATGGCTTTAAGCACAAGGCATTAACTGTAATGAGCGTTCTTATATTGTTAATCACACCCTTGGATTCATTGCCAGAGCAGGCAGGAGGACGTAACGGGCCGTGTCTTCAGTTGGTGGAAATTGCTGGGACTTAATTGAAATGAATCCAGTTGTGTCAATTTGCTGCCGGATCCCCGGGGTTCAGAACCTCCCCAGGGACAGTCAGGAGCCAGGGCAGCTCACACTGCACAGCTCACACTCACACCATCCAGCTCCTGTCAGTGCACAGCTCACACTCACACTCACACCATCCAGCTCTCAGTGCACAGCTCACACTCACACTCACACCACCCAGCTCTCAGTGCACAGCTCACACTCACACTCACACCATCCAACTCTGTCCCTCCAGAGCTCACACTCACACCACCCAGCTCCCCCAGGCACACAGCAGGCAGCAGGGAATGATCATCCATCTCTTTTTTGAGCCACCCAGAAGGATAACCCCGGTGTCTCAGCCAGCATACTCGTTCTCTCAGTGAAAGACTCTATTATCCAGGCTGGTGAGTTATTACCCAGAGCACTTTGCCTGTCATATTTCACTGCAGAGCCTCCAAAGTCCAGCTCGCTGTTAGGTGCCTTGAAAGTTTTTGCACGTGACATCTCAAATAGAAATCAGGTAATTGGCTTTTAAATACTGCAGGCAGGTTATTTAAGTCTCATCTTTTTTTTGTTCTCAGCTCTTTGTCAGTGTAATTTGGCACACACGACTCCTGTCCATCCTACTTGCACACTGACCCATATTCCCAGATGGAAAGTATGCTTTCAAAGCCTTACAAACTCCCATCTTACAAATACTCTTTTGCAAACATCCTCATGGCTTGAAAAGAACCCCAAATCATTTTTTGGACAAGGCCCTATGATAAAGTTTAACAAAAATTAAGCACAAGAACAATTACATCTAAGCAAAACATAACTAAAAGAGGACAATTTTAAATATCCTATTCTTACTAGAGTTTTTCAGCCACACACTCAAATAAATAGTTTAAACTTTGCTTTCCCTAATATTAAAATGTGATTAATCTCTTTCCCCACGAAGAATTTCACAGTTAAAGAGATTTCTGTTCAGCAGAGGACTGAAACCAGTGCCTAAATCCATCTCATGCCAGCAGAGCACACCAACAGTCAGACACAGCACTTTGGCAGGATTTAATTTCCTAATCAGAAGTGCTGGCAGACACCAGCACAGCCTGGCCATGGAGGGCAGCTGGGGGCTCCTACCAAGGCTGTGCCAGTCTGGAGTTGCACCCTGTATTCACTCTTGATGGAACAATTAAATCTCACCCTTGGCAAGTGTCACATTTAAAATAACCACGCTCTGAACTATGCACAATCCAATGTTAAAGTTTAAAAAATAAATTAGGAACCACAAAAATTCTATGGATAATTCATTGTTGGATTGCGTGTACCAAACAACCACATCTGACAGCAGACCCCAGCATGGTTAAAATAGGAGAAAAGCCTTCACTTAAATTTGGATTTTACAACAATATGCATTTTTTATGGAAATATCTAAATTTCCAAAGGTTTTGGCTTTTAACTGTGATGTGTCACTACATATATTTGGGGTTGGGGGGAAGGAGAAAGCTCAAGGCAAAACATTTCAAATATTCCAGGTCCTTACCTGAACATTTCCCAAACATTGAATTTGCAAAAACGCCCAGCAATTCCTGCTTCCATTTATAAACCTGCACCAAAAGGGCACCAAAACGCTGTCCTGTGCTAATGTTTCAAACAGAAAAGTGAGTATTTCTGTAGATAATCACTGGTTTACAGTAGCATGGGGTGAGCACGGCCTGAGCAGGCCTCTCCTTGCCATGGTGTGGTATTGTACCTGAGAACAGCTGAGAGAAGGGCCTGACTCCCAGTCAAGAGGCACTTCCAGCCTAAAGGTCCATCTGAACCAAGCAGGATTTGGGATCTGCTGGCACTTTTGTTCAAGGGAGTCCTTGCTGTTGCCCACAGCACATTTTCTGATCCCTGGGGAGTGTTTACTCTCAGCAGCCAGGGTGATGATGTTCTGTCGAGGTCTGGCAGCTGCTTTGGGACAGGAGCAGCTGCTTTCCCCAAAATAAAATCCTTTCTGAGAGAGGTAAGAGCTCCCATCTCCACATGGCCATTGTCTCAGTGTACAGGACACATCTTTCAGAGGGTAATTTAAAGTTGGACCCATTCCTTCCTCCACTAACCCTTGCAGAAACCTGAATTTATAACATGGGCATCAATGAAAACACCTGGATTTAAATGGTGCACCTCTCCAGTCTGAAGTATTTACTTGACTCTAAAAGAGCTGTGAGATACAAAGTGAATGCTCCACATAGGTTGGTATACCAAGGGGAGAAGGTTGGAATTTTAGGGACCAAAATTCCACTTGGAAATCCTCATGTTCCTCTCATGGAAAGGGACAAGGAGGAGCTCTCTGCTCCAAGGCAAAGGCCACAGGAACTCCTGGCTGGTTTAGGCAGCACAGTGCCTGCTGCTTCCAGAAAAACGTGAGGAAACTCCAGGTCTGTCCAGCAGGAAGATCTTTGGGGTAGGGGGGATAAATTCTTACATTTCTAATTTTACCAGCAAGCTGGTTCACATGCCCTGCTCTCCCTTTCTGTTCTTGGTCTCTGGTAGATCTGACAGACACCCACTGAGGAAACACCACCCCAGTGCTCCCTGTGGTAAAAATGAGCACCCATGATGAGCAAAGCTTTATTCTTGATTTTCTGCTTTCAGTGCCAATTGGGAGAGACTCAATAAGCACACAGAAAAAAAAAAATATAGCAGGAAGATATTATGGTCCTGATGCATGACATTTGGCATTAGATGAACACTGAATTGGTTCATTTACCCTAATCTCTTCATATTTCAATTTTTCATCCTCTGCTCTCCCCTACTCTTCTCCATTACTTCTTTAGAGAAGGGATAAAACAGGAAAGAAAAAAAAAAAAAATAAAAAAGAGGCACTTTCACTTCCTAAGTGAAAAACTAGATAATTTTCATTTAAAACACACACACATATAAGAAATTAATCTTTTACTATGGGAAGGGGTTAAGGATAAGCAACATGAACTAAAATGCCTGGGTAGCTCTCCAAATTTCCCTCCTTTAAGCTTGGTTCTATCTATGTTCAGTACTTAGAGCTGCCTCTGTTTCTGCAGCCCATCTAAAATTAGATCAGAAGCTCTCCAGGGTAAGGATTGTGTTCTGTTGGCTGCTCAGCGCCTGCTGCCATTTAGATACTTGACAAAAATAATAATGAAATGTTGTTATTTTTCTACTTTCATGTGTAAAACTCTAAAATTCTATGAGAGCACTACCAAAACATATAGGCAGCAGAGATAACAGCCAGCCTGGTTTAATGACTGAGCACACCAGATGTTTCCCCTGTGTTATTCACACACGGGTTTTGTTGTGTCTTTGCTGTTTATAAATCTCTATTCTTCACCATTATATCAGTATTTTTTTCCTAGTTAGCCTCTGAACCTGATCCCCAAGAGGGAAAACTGGAGAAGCCCCCAGCTAGTAGAGGAGGCAGGGCTGCAGCCAGTGCACATATGGGTTCTATTGTGTGAGTCACTGCCCTAACGACAGCTAAGCATATTACTGCCTGCAAAATTAACTCACACACTGTGAATAATCACAGAAAAGAAATTTGTTTTGCTACAAGGTTGTTTTCCAGCTGTTTTAATGCAGACAATTTTTTCCTGAAACACAAATTTGTAAGGGGAGGGGGGAGAAAAAAAAGACAGAAAGAAAAAGACTTTGAAAACCTGCATAATTTGAAAGTGCTTAATGTAAATTAGATAGATCCGCCTAATTTTATTTCAGTACTTTTTAATTGCATTTATAATTAGTAAAATACATTAATGTGCTACACAGAAGGTCAGGAGTTCTGGTGAAAGAATCTAATTAAGATGCTCTGCTGCATTTATGTCACACATGCTCAGTAACCTTGAGGCCTTCCTGCAGCAGCAGAGGAGGGGTTTGTACTTATGTTATAAATAACTTTTTTCCTCAACAGTGCATGAGTAGCACGTGATATGGGAGTATTCTCATCTCACACCCCATCTGCATTAATTGAGATGGTTTGGTCCATTCCACATTGCACTTTTGATGAGAGGCTGATGAACAAAAGCAGGCTGGTTCCCTTTCCAAGGAGCACTCCGGGACTCCCAGCTCGGCCCAGCCTTTCCCTCTCAGGGGCCCCAAATCAAACTGTGCCTCACACCACTGACAGAGACACAGCTGAACTTGGTGACAGCCAGAAATTTGAGTACATGTGGTGGCAGGTATTTATCCTGATGTCTGGATCCACTAACAGCATGGATTTAAAAAAAA
>VXBB01008187.1:32390-47330 GCA_013399915.1 Illadopsis cleaveri
TGACTGCACTGGAGCTGTGATCTCCTTTGTCAGGGGATCACTGGAGACTGACACTGCTAAACTGCTGGAAAAACCTGTCACACACCTGCAGGGCATGCACAGGCTGCAAAGGCTCTGAGCCCACCCAGGACTGACACCCAGGGCCCAAGAGCTCCCCTCAGCTCAGGCCCTGGGCTCTGCCTCCTGCTCCTGCAGGTGAGGCTGACAGCAAGGTGCCAAATGCCTCGGTACACTTCTGGTGTCAACAAAAATGATTTTTTTAGCTGGGAAAGAATATCCTGAGGGAAGGTTCTGCTTTAAATGCAATTGCAGAATTTTATTTATGGCTCAGACACTCATGGACTGTTTAAAACTGAACCAAAATAACAAAACAAACAAACAAACAAACAAAAAACCCCCTAACCCTGACGGCCAGCAGCTCTGCATAGGACACTGCTTACCTGGGGAATCAAACCTCTTGACCCAGATCCCCAGTGTCTGCCCAGATGGTGACAGGATGGTGACAGGAGTCTCCAAAGGGGCTGCAGTCCCACTTCCAGGCAGACCCTCCAAAAACCGTTCTGCTGAATTCTTGCATGCTCCTATGAGAGCCCGCAGACCAGGCATGATCTTAAACCAGGGACAGAGCATCCAGCTATGCCAAATGTGTGCAGAGTCTGTCCTGTGTCACCAGCCCTGTGCCACCAGCCCTGTGTCACCAGCGCCTGTCCTGTGTCACCAGCCCTGTGCCACCAGCCCNGTCCCTTGTGTCCCCAGGTGTGGGGGGCCTGTGCAGCAGCAGCAGGCTCTGGGCTCAGCTGCACAGCCAGGAGCTCTCAGAGCAGTGGGCAGTACAGGAGCAGCCAGGGGGAAGCAGGCCGGATGGAATTCCCACCAGGAGAAGTCTCAGAGCAGTTAGTCACTGCCTGAGCTGGGAAGGGCCCGGGGGTTCAGTGAGTGCCATCAGCCCATTTCCTCCATCCCACCTTCTGTCCCACTGCTGGGAGCTCCTGGACCTCACCAGGGTCTGAAAAGCACAGCACAGGAACAGCCTGACCCTGAGCCACAGCACAGCTGGCACTGCACAACAGCTGGGGTTTGCTGTTTAACTCAGTGCAGTTCTGGATTTAGCTCAGGGTAAACACCATGGCTTTTGCCAAACTTCCTACACCACTAAAATTTAATAGAACTGGCAGGCTGCAGAAAAAATATACCATTATTGCAGTGTTTAACTGAGGTTTAGTTTAGATGGGGAACTCAGAGTTATAAAAACTGGAGGGTATAGCAGAAACCACTGTAAACTGGGGTAAGGAATTCACCACAGATGAATCATCAGCCCTTATGTAACCAAAACTCTTCTCAGCATACTAATGGTACAAGATGGCCCCTGCTACAGCACTTTTGATTTTTGTGTTTGGTTGCATTTTATCTGCTTTTGTCTAGTCTGCTTTTATCACTCTTAATCCTGTGCTAAAGGGGAGGCTCACCCTCAGGAAAGCTCCAGCCTCATAAAAAACCACTTTTTTTCCACATGAGAGGACATATTGACAGACAGGCATCAGCTCCAGCACGGTCAAACAGCTCCTGCACTTTCTAAACAGCATCTGTTTCACACAAACATGCAAAGGGCAATTAAGCAACTTCAGATAAAACTCCTCAGAAGAGCAGGTAACTGCAGCAAGATCTGTTTGCACAGCTTTCTGCAACAAATCCTCTCTGCCCACAGGTACAAGGAACAGATTGAAAAATCACCTTCAGGTAATGAATGAATGTCTCAAAGAGCCACATTCCAATCACTGAGTGATCCCAAAGTGATCATTGTCCAAGTGTGACCCACGGGGCTCCAACAACAAGAGTCAGAATCCTCCTGATTATTGAATCAAGTCTCCTGACTCATAATAGCAATGCAAAGGACATGAGAAAACCCAGCAAGGCATGTAAAACGATTTTTCTACATATTGCTGCTCAACGTAGGTCAAAATTTTGTCCCTGAAAGGCTGGAAAGCAGCGTGAGCTGGCCTCAAAAAATGAAAATCAATTGTAAGATGCTCTAGGAAAAAAGCAAGTTGCAAACCTGAACAAGGACAGTTAAATTAATGGGAAAGCAGCTCTCCCTGAAACCCATCAAATCAGGTCATTGGGACCTCCCAAACATTTGGCTTCTTTCTTAAAAACAAAGTTATTAAAAATTTAAAATTTCACAGAATATTCCAACGTGGAATGAAAACTGATCAAATCGTGTGATGTTTCCCCAGAACTTGTCATGTGCTGCAAAACATTACATTCACTATAAGGCAGAAGACAGCTCTGGAAAGAATGATATACAGGGGGCTGTTTCAGTGAAAGAAGAGTCTGACCAAAATCACTACAAAGCAAAACCCAGTTTTGGATGGTTGCAGAGTTTCAGTCCTTTTTAAATAACTCTGTGTGATGGTTTTAGGAGTTTAGGTGTCTTCTTTTCCTCATCAAATATCAATAGATGCAAAACCACCACATTCCAAAAAACAAGCTAAAAAAAATTAAAAAGGGAACTGCTAAGTAAATTAAATGATCATGTCAGGTTTCATGTCCAGTTCCAAAAATCCCAGTATCTCTGCACATGAAGAAGGTAAAGAAGCCTCTATGCCCAGGAAAGGGGCAGGGCAGCTTTGACACCACTGCTGACCCAGAGCACCAGGGCTCCCTCCCCCTGGCAGAACTGGAAGGCAAACACAACCCCAAACACACACCTCAAACACTTCCTTCTCCCCCTTTTACTCAAGTCAGATCTCCAGTTTCTCCAGCTCTGAGATGTTTCCAAAAGGGTCTGGCTGTTTTCTGCCAAATCAGCCACATTTTCATGGAAATGGTCAAAGGCTTGATGCAATAATTGCCACTGAATAATACCTTTACATTCAAAATCTTCCCACTAAGAAGAGTAATAAATTCACAAATAAGAGGTATGATGAGCATTCCTAGGACATGGATTTTTCTGTCTTGAGTGAAATGAACAGTTTGTAACCCAGGCAAGGTGATGGCACTAATGAATTATAAAGGCCTCTCTTCATGAGTGGGATTAATCTTACATGTCATAAATACTGATTAGATACCCTACATGCAATATGGAAATAAGATGATAGGTTTATTCATCTTAATGTTGTAAGTTATGTTCAAACTGAGGTAAAACCATGTGAGATAAGGACAGGAGGCCATGAGAAAGCTTTTCTAAACCCCACACACATCCTGCCTGCAGCAGGAAATGGGAGAGGCCACTGGCAAATCCCAGAGTCCCTCACCTGCTCCAAGGAAAAAGGGACCTGAAAGGTCCCAGCCCCTGGCCCAACACCACAGCAGGACTTGAGATGAAAGAGCGCAGGGAAATGCTGTTGTTAATACAGGAATGATGCTGTTGCACAAGCTTTATGTCCTGTACAGTAAGTTCTGACTGAAATCATTTCAAATTACCCTGTAAAAAGCATCCAAACTTGGCTTTAAAGGTATCCATATCTGATTTTAACTTTCCTATCAATAAAGAATTTCCCACAAGCTTTCTTGGAAGATTCACCCAAACAAATAATCACATTTACAATTGGAAAATTTACATTTCCACCCCCCAAAATGAACTCCTTCAGTTTCATCTGCTTCCAGCCGCCTAAGTGAAACATTTTTGTCTGGCAGGCCGGAAAACCTCCATTAGCAAAGTTTTATTCCTGCTGTAGTTATTTGTACTTTGTGATCCCATAACCTCCTCCTGGTTAACCTCAGCCAGAGTCTGCTGCTGGAATCTCTCTCTGCAGTTGGAACTGAGGGGTAATTTAAGTTGGCTGAAAGTAATTACAGCAGCTAGTCAGGGCCACAGCACTAACGAGACTTTGTGTGGAAGGGGCTGTGGCACCACTAATGACTACAAGCCCTGCAGCTCCCTTAATTTGGACTCTAGAGAGCTTTGAGTAGAGCAGCACCCCAATGAACTGTGCTGGGACACAGGTACATCCCACGCCAGCTTGGTGTCAAAACCTCTCTCCTGAAATCCAGCTTTGCTCTTGACTTTGCCAGGAGCACTCGACTGCTCTTCCTGTCTCGTTGCCTTGTGAGGCTTCCAGATTTCTGAGTGTGTGCTGAAAAACCACAGTGCAACTGCAGCAAACTCCAGATTCCTAACACTGAAGTTTTAAAGTGGTTTTCTAGCACATTTATTGTTTTGTGCTATGCTTTATCACCACCTTGCAATCTCTGTTTTCAGAGCAGCTCATCTCATAAAGCACAGTAGGAAATAAAGATGATAAAATCTGATTCTGACGATTTGATTTTTTTTCTGTCTTTCCCTTTGCTTCCCTTGTGCAGCTCTCTCAGCTTCCCCTCATGGACTATCAAATCTGTCCCGGGGTTTATAGAAATATTACTCCTGGCAAACATAATGCAGCTTTATTGCTAATTCAGGGTGATTACTTGGCGCTGCACCAGAAGTCCTGTNAGAACACCTCTAGATCTCATGAAGGCAAATAAGTCCCTGATAACTCCTGCCCAGCAGCTGCAATCCCCATGGGATTGCTGTTCTCAGGNTACCAGTGCAGCTCTTAAACATGCAAATATCAGCGACTTGAACATTTCTCACACACTGCATAAAACTAAATTTATTCTTTTTAATATATATAAATATATATTTTATATCTATATAAATAAATANCTTCCATAGAGAACTGATACATCCCCCTGTGTGGAATCCAGGGGGTGGAAAGGAAAGGTTGCTGGTAATTTTGACCATTATCAACATATTCTGAACCATGAAAACATATTTTCCCTTTTGAGTTTGTCTTTAAAAAATATTAGCAACAGGAAAATCAACTTGCTATTCACTTGCACATTACATTCAAGTCCATGCTGATACTTACTCAGCAGTCTATTTTTTTTTTCTATGAATAAAGAAACTAATAAGAGAGAGAGAGAAATTCCTGCCTGGTTCTGCAATGATCTTCAAATAATCTTAAACATTCCACGTTCAGAATTGCCATTTTTAAACTTTTCTAGCTGAAGAATCAAGATATTCATTCCTACTCATGGAACTCATTATATACTATCTATGTTTTGTGTGTCAGCCAGTAAATAACAGCTTTATAATATTGTTCTGCAGATCCTGTTTTACCTGGAACTTGTTTGAAATGTCTTGAGCAAATTAAATCCAAAAGTGGAGCCTTACACAGTGTCACCCAAGCTACTGAATTTATTAAAAGCAGATAAAAGACATCTCTTTCCTTGACTACATCTTAAATTTAAGAAAAGTTTCTACTTCAAGTTTCACTTTCAGTATAAAATATGCCCTTGTGGAAGCTGTTACAAATGTCAAACTTTAAGGAGCACAAATTTATGGTGGCATTGAATTTTAATGGCACTATAAATGTCTATAGTAATGGTGATATATCTATTGCAATAAATTGCTATGGAGAAATATAAAAATAAATGTAAGATAAAAGATTGTGTATAAAATATGTTTTTACATACTCTTTAATGATTAAAAATCATAGAAAACTAGAGGCAATAAATCACTGCAAAGTGCCATTAGATTTTACATGCTGTTTTACTCCTGGAACATATAGACACAATCCTATGGCCAGAAATTGCACTGACTTTAATGAGCCCAATCCAGATGATCTTTTTTGTTGACTTGAAAAAAAATCTGCTTTCCATTAAGGATCACAGAAACACTGCTATCCATGACCCACGTTGCTGAAGCCATGGCTGCTATAAAAGAGAAATTTATAGAATTCTAACCTCATTGTTTAGCAGCGCTTCCTGCCTGCTCTCCTCCCCTTCACAGCTCCCTGTTATTTGCCACAGCTCATCCCATTTGGGCTGGGCTGTGTCCCCAGGACAAAGGAATGTTCACATCGTGGTAAAAGGAGAACTCAAACCCAAGGAATCCACAGATGTGCAGAATTACAGACAGCATTGTCTCTGTGTAGGTCAAAAGTAGTGCTTGGTATAATAAATGATCAGTCTACTCTTCCATTCCTTCACTGTCTTAAAAACCTTTATGTCCTTGATTTATTTTCTTAAAACAGGGGCAGCTGAAAATTATGAGATTGTTCCTTGACAGTCATGGAAGCTGACATCAATAAAACCTACCCGTCCAGGAATATCAACGGGAAAGAAAAGGGAANGGAAGGGAAGGGAAGGAAGCAAAAGCAAATGGAGCTTGGTCAGGAATGAATCCTGGAATCCCAGTAAATACTCCAGGCTGGGGCAGTGGGGTAGGTGGGCAAAAGTCACTGTGGGGTTTTTTGGTCTGTTTTTAAATACATTACAGTTATTTTAAATGTGGAAAATAAGGTTTTCAGTACATTGCAGTAATAATATATTCCAGATATTCACTGAAGCCCCTAAGACATAAAAGCTGCCTTGGAGGACTGGGCAGTGCTGCTCTAATTTGTGTGAATGCAGATCTATGGTGTCTGGGCCAATCCCAGTCCACAGCTGCCCCACGAGGAGGTCTGGGGCAGAAACACCCAGAGATGTTGGGGAATCAGAACCCTTCCAGCAGGACAAACTGCAAACCTGACCCCTGATCCCTGCCTTTCCCTTCCTTGGGCTCAGGAGATAACTGGGGACTAATGAGATTAAACTGCCCATGACTCCATTATCAGTGACACTTCTGTTGAACATTCAGAAGCAAGACCTCGGTGAACAATAAATGGAAGCTGCCAGCTCTATAAATATCTGCAGATGAAAGCTCCAGGACCTGTCATGGCACTGCCAGCTGCTGCCAGGTGCAGGGTTCCAAACATCTTGGCAAAGGGTGCTCCTGCAGTGCAGAGAGGGGAGCAGGGGAGGAGTTCAGGAGGAGGGACTGGGCTCACTCCACTGACAGCAGCACTCGCTGTGCAAGTGGATCCTGCAGACACCAATGGATGCCAAGGGAGAAGGAGGGGCCAGAAAACAGCACTGGAAAAGTGTCTGGGAAAGTGTCCCAGGAGGAGACCAGCTCCAGAGAGCAGCAGTGCTGTTGGGTCTGCAAGAGCTAACTGTAGCAATGTATCTGCATAACAGGCCATTCTGATGCACCAAACTGGGTGTGAGTAATATTATCAAACCACCNAGAATGTGTGCCTGCCTCATGAAGAAGCAGCTTGGCCAACACAGAGATGTGTGCCCACATGGACAGCAGACCTAGAATCTATATCTGCCATGCAATGTAAACAATAAACGGCTTCTGTTGGAATCATATTGGTTCTGTTATTCAGTGGTCCATTTCCCCCTGCAGCTGACAGATCCTGTGCCAGGTGCCAGGTGCTAAGGCCACCAGCATCACCCACAGGACCCTGCCCACAGCCTGGAGTGTCCCACAAGGACAAGGGTGCTCTGGGCACACAAAGACCACCAGGATTTTGTACACACCCCTGATGGGAGCAAGGAAACCACGAGTGACTTTCACTGTCAAACCAGCCTCCCGTGCCGTGGAAGTTACCAAAAAAAATCTGTAAGCCAGAAACATCATTTTGTTCCCCAGCAGGTTTCTTACAGCAATTACACTGATAAGTTTGAAATGTCCCTGGGGCTCAATGGATGGTTTCCCTTGAGCCAAATTGCAACTGGGCCAATTTCCCCAAACAACTGCTTCTACAAACTAAGGGACATTTATACAGCACTAAAGTTAAGGAAAACTCCCCACAGTTTTCAGAAAGTTAAATCCATAACTGACAGTGACTGCTAAGCTTCCAGGAAACTCTGGGACTGACACAGATAAGCATTTATTAGTTTTGTTTAATAAATATCTTAATAAATATCTTAAATGTCTTAATAAATATCTTAATGTCAGATCTTTAGGATTCAGGACTGATTTAATTTCAATCTTGAGAAAATTAGGAAAGTAGGATTTAACCAATGTAAAGCACCTTTTAAAATTGTGCTTTGCTTGTTTCTAACACTAAAAATGGCAATGGGTAAATGTACCTGTTATAAATACATGAAGACAACAGAGATTAAATAAAAAGTGAAGGAAGGAGCAAGCTTAAACTTCCAGCAAAATACTCTCTAGTTAAAGCAAAAGCATTGACAATATTAGCAGACACAGAGTTCAAATTGCTGTTATTTACACTGTTATTGGCAGCTGGTGCTTTCTGCCACCTCAGAGTGAAGAGGATGGGACACGTCAAACACTGCTGCTCATTTTCCACATCTGCCATTGAAGAAAATGGGCAGGAGGCAATGTTTTCTCCTTTAAATGCCTTTAGTAAATAATCAGCTCTTGGAAACAGGTGTCTCAGGGGAGTGGGATGGCCTCTGCCGTAGTGCTGAGAANTAACCTCTCCTCATTTCTTTCCCACCCCTTGAAGGGAAAGGAAGGCAATCCCATAAGATCTTCAAGAGTCTTATGGAACTGAAAACGTTTCACATTGTGTGTTTCCCTGTCTTGCACATCACAACTGTCACTGACACTCAGTATTAACATTGTTATAGCCCAGCATCAGCATTACACAGTTTCTCTGGGGAAAACCTGCCCAAGATCCATTTGGCTGCTGCTCATCCCTCGGTATGGCCTCACCAAACATTTCCCAGCCTTCTGCTTTTTAGTGTAATTTAATTTTTTTTTTTTTTCATTAAAAGGATAAAACCTAAGTTATTAATGGCTTAAACTTCATTTTATCACTATTAGATGCAGACATATTCTTATTAAGGACAAAGAGAAGCAGATTCTGCTGGCATATGGAATGTTTTATTGGCACCCCATGGATGGCATGGATCATCTTTCCCTGCTAAAGAGGCATCATTTCCACGCTGAGAGATTAACTCCTCTCACAAAGTTATCACATGAATATTTCAATTCTTCCTTCGTGCATAAGAATTCAGAACTAAGACTGCAAGATCTTTGGGAAACCTCTCCCTGTACTTGAAGAGAGCTCATGTAACTATAAAATAATATTGCAGCAAAACCATGGCCTCACTATTCTTTTACAAGCTGCAGATAAATGAGGGGACAAGGTGATAATATGGGATTATTTTCCTATTTCAGTAACCTAATTAATTTCATTTTGTTCACACTTTCATCTGATTTCATTTTCTTACCAATATTAATATTTCCACATACATGCACTTCACATAAAGGATTAGAACTTTCCTAGTTCAGCAAGAGAGGGAGCTGGAAATGGTCTCTGTCAGAGAAATGAATGAGCTGTAAGCCACAATCCTTCCATGCACAAACCTATTCTAACATAACATGGGAACTACTTTTTTTTTTTTTTAGAATGCTTGTTATCAAACTTTCTACCAGATACGGCCACTTGGGAGTGATTACAAGACCTTTCATGCCATGATAATAGTGAAAAAAACCTCAAACCACCACAAATAAAGCAGAGAGAGCTGAAAAAGAAAATCTGTTCAAACTACTATTAAGTTTTGCCATAAATAAGAGCAGGTGGGAACGATGGCAAAGGAGATCACAGACAAAAGAATGTCAGCACCACTGTCAAATGAGTAAACAGGGACTTGTGCCTGCAATTCCAAGGCAATAAATTGCTGCCACCTGTGTTTCTGTGTGGCACAAAGCAGCAGTCAGTGTGGACAGGCCAGTGATTACAGTGATGGATCTGAGCCCTGCTGCCTCCATCCTGTGATGCATCTCACCTGCATGGACAGCTGAGGGGAACGTTCTGCTGGAGCTTTTAAACAAACTGCTGCTGTGCTGAGAGCCTCAGCTCAGCCTAGAGCCACACAGCTCAGCTTAGAGCCACACAGGGCCCTCAGCTCAGCCTAGTGCCACACAGCTCAGCTTAGGGCCACACAGAGCCCTCAGCTCAGCTTAGAGCCACACAGCTCAGTTCAGAGCCACACAGAGCCCTCAGCTCAGCCTAGAGCCACACAGCTCAGTTTAACACCACACAGAGCCCCCTCAGCTCAGGCTAGAGCCACACAGAGCCCTCAGCTCAGCCTAGAGCCACACAGCTCAGTTCAGAGCCACACAGAGCCCTCAGCTCAGTCTAGAGCCCTGAGCTCAGCCTAGAGCCACACAGCTCAGTTTAGAGCCACACAGAGCCCTCAGCTCAGCTTAGAGCCACACAGCTCAGTTTAGAGCCACACAGGGCCCTCAGCTCAGCCTAGTGCCACACAGCTCAGCTTAGAGCCACACAGCTCAGTTTAACACCACACAGAGCCCCCTCAGCTCAGGCTAGAGCCACACAGAGCCCTCAGCTCAGCCTAGAGCCACACAGCTCAGTTCAGAGCCACACAGAGCCCTCAGCTCAGTCTAGAGCCCTGAGCTCAGCCTAGAGCCACACAGCTCAGTTTAGAGCCACACAGAACATACAGCTCAGCCTAGAGCCACACAGCTCAGCTTAGGGCCACACAGAGCCCTGAGCTCAGCCTAGAGCCACACAGCTCAGCTTAGGGCCACACAGAGCCCTCAGCTCAGCCTAGAGCCACACAGCTCAGTTTAACACCACGCAGAGCCCTCAGCTCAGCTTAGCACCACACAGCTCAGTTCAACACCACAAGGCTCAGTTTAACACCACACAGCTCTGTTTAACACCACAAGGCTCAGTTTAACAGCAGAGCCCTCAGCTCAGCTCTGGCATCACACAGCTCAGCAGTAAAGGCAATATCTGTGTATTATCAGCAGCATTTTGGTGACAAACCCAAAACTCCCATGAAGAAAAATCACCCTGTCCCAGTCAAAACCCTCATAACTGGACAGCCCAGTAACAGGATGTGCCAGAGTAAAACCTGTGGTGCTTTAAAAACTACTCTTAAACAAAGGTGGAAGGGATTTTGGATATGTCCTATGGTTAGGATCTCAATTGCTCCAAGATTATAGCCCACACATTCTGGGAGAAAGTTTAAAAGTGTGGTATAGATAGAGCAAACAGAGGGGATATTTCTTATTTTTTATTCATCTGCACTAGGATGTGATTATATCTTTTGCTACAGTCACCTAACTTAATAGTTGGCAAAACTAAGAAGAGGTGTGTAGAACTTTATGGATGCATACCTTTAATTTTTGTCAAAATCTACATTTTTTCTCATTCAGCTGCTAGGAATCTGTACATCCTACATTAAAACAGACCTTTCACACCAGCAATGCTCATTTGCTCCCAAACACTATGAATACATGATAAACAAAGAAATCTTGAGTAGAAGATAATTATTCTCGCTGGTCCTGTGCAACAGTAAAAGATTTAAAATGGTGAAAATAAAAATCTGTGCCTAAATAGGATGTTACAAATAAGAGTGGCTACAATATCCTTGTAGTCACTGCAATGAAGATGTCACCAGCAAATTTATTACAAGGAGTAACTAAGGGACTGATCACATATTTGCATGAAGAGCAGCAAATGGCTTTTTTTAGAGTTTTTATCTGATTCTCAGTTTCCCTCAACTTCCAGAGGTGTATCCTGCATGTGCCTGCTTTGGGCATCTTTTAAATCCCCTGCAATGCTGAACTGAGCTTCACAAAGGAAAAGGGCCAAGCCACCAAGCTGCTCACTTCACATAAAAAAAAGGGAACCAAAGGTTTGCGAAAGCAAATTGTATGAAATTGTATGTTAATTGTATGAAAATCTTGGCAAGAGTCCCCAGGGAACAAAGAATCCTGTTCTCTCTGAACAGGTAAATGTCAATTTAGCTGGGCCAATTTCCCCAGACAACTGCCTCTACAGTCTAAGGGACATTTACACAGCACTAAAGGTAAGGAAAACTCCCCACAGTTTCCAGAAAGTTAAATCCACAACTGACAGTGACTGCCAAACTGCCAGGAAACTCTGGGATTGACATAAAAAGGCATTTATTAGTTTTGTCTAGATCCCCTCATTCCACATGACTATATTTCAATTGCCTCAGGCTCAAGCATTTCTTTTGTCAAAACAGTGAGAGCACAAAGCCAAGCCCTGAGCTGTAACATCTTCTGGGGACACACCAGCCCAGCCCCGGGGAGGGACACACCAGGACAGGCCTGGGAAGGGCTCGCCTGCCCAGCCCACAGAAATCCAGGTTCCATTGGGGGAAACATTTCCAGGTTCCATTTGGGGGAAACATTTCCAGGTTCCATTTTGGGAAACAGTTCCAGGTTCCATTTTGAGAAACATTTCCAGGTTCCATTGGGGGGAAATATTTCCAGGTTCCATTTTGGGGGAAACATTTCCAGGTTCCATTTGGGGACATATTTCCAGGTTTCATTTGGGAGGAACATTTCCAGGTTCCATTGGGGGAAACATTTCCAGGTTCCATTTGGGGGAAACAGTTCCAGGTTCCATTTGGGGAAAACATTTCCAAGTTCCATTTGGGGGAAACATTTCCAGGTTCCATTTTGGGAAACAGTTCCAGGTTCCATTTTGGGAAACAGTTCCAGGTTCCATTTTGAGAAACATTTCCAGGTTCCATTGGGGGGAAATATTTCCAGGTTCCATTTTGGGGGAAACATTTCCAGGTTCCATTTGGGGACATATTTCCAGGTTTCATTTGGGAGGAACATTTCCAGGTTCCATTGGGGGAAACATTTCCAGCTTCCATTTGGGGGAAACATTTCCAGGTGCAGCAGCAATGAGCTAACCCTGGTGATCTGACTCCAAAAGGGAAATGTCTTTCTCACCAGACTGTGATTTCCATGGAGTGACCCCATTTAGTGGCAGTTCTATAATTTCTCTGGTGCTCACAGAGCCTGAGAGTTCTTCGGATGTGTGCCCTAAGATCTGCATTTATAGAACACCAGCTGGTGCTTCACATTGATCAAGTTCTGCTGTTACCAACATACTACAGGGCCTTGTTTCCCTAAATATAGGAGTGGTAAAATTATCCACAGTGTTATTCATCTATTACACTGAACTAAATAGTGCTTCCACTGATTTGTGATTTTTGTTATTGTTTTCTTAAAATGTCACAGTATCACATTTTTTTTCCATTTGAAGAGAGAGTGTGATGACAGCTATAAATAGATCCTCTTGGACTGCTGCTTCCAGCAGTGTCTGAAATATAAATTCCTAACCAGCAGAAATAGAAATTCCTAAGTGGCACTTCCAGAATCAAAATTTTTGGAGGGCACGTGACCAAAGCACGTGGCCAAAATGAGAGGAGTTGGCAGTTCTGTCCCAGAATAGGAAGGCCTCTTGGTCAGAAGTCAGGGGCACCAAGCAGCCAAAACACTGAGAGAAATGACAACTCTTTACTACAAGGCACACAAAGATCAGTGAAGCATCTCGAGTCCACAGCTCTTGGTTCTGCACATTTGCTCAAAAAAAAAAATTGAGAAAAAATACTGTGCACAACATTATCTCCTAAATTGCTAATAATTCCCTTCAGGCACTTTGTGCCACACACAGCAGCAGTCACAGAGTGGGACTGCTGCAAGCAGGAGGAAAACTAAACATCTTGTGCTAGTATGGCCATGATATATCCATCAGCCTGCTGATGGGTGATTTAGCTGTACCAGATCCACAAACAGAAGAAATGCATGAATAGAGACACTTCTGACAAGCTGTAAGAGGCAAGGCTGAAATAAAAATAGCAGAGAAGAAAATGAGTAAGTGGTTCATTGTTGAAAGGGAATACCAGCACTGCCATCTCTCCAGGTCCTGACAGGTTCCAAAAGCACCTGAGAACAACAAGCCAAGGGCTGATTCCATAAGGAGGCCTCAGGAATAGATGTAAAGTTATCACACACATGCAAACACACAAGGAAAAACAGGAAATATTCCTGTGGAGATAATCTACCAAATGGAAAGGAGAGCAGACAGGGCTGCAGCTGTCCAAAAGCAATCTATGGACTCTGAGAGCAGGCAGGGGACAAAGAAATCACCCCGTGGTGTGAGGGAGCACAGACACAGGGGCTGCAACATCACCTCAAGGCATGACTTCCCCTGACAGCAAGGGAAATCCTGTCCAGTCTGTGACAGGATTAAATGTCCTTCAAGTAAAAGATTTAAACTGAGGCAGCTCAAGGTTTGGTTTGGATTCTGGTGGGGATAAAGGCTCCAGTACCCTTGTCAGCCTGCCGGTACTGACATGAAATCTGGGTTACTTCATTACAAGTCAGATAATCTTTTCTTGTGGGCAAGACACTCTAAATTATTTCCTTTACAAACTTTTCAAACAGCACCCTGGGTTTGAAAGCAGCTAAACTCAAATAGTTTCCAACAGACAGATTTCCCTTGTTGTTTTTATTCTTCTCTCTTTACAATACACCTGTGAGGAATGTCAGATCCTCATAACACGTTGACATTATCACAGTGCACAAAACACCCAGGATTATCTGAGATGCTAAATCAATGACTGTAGCCCAATTGGTGATTTAATTACAGCTAAGAAATACTTTATGAAGTTCCTCACAGATGAATAATATTATTCCCATCTTATTCTTTAGAAATCTTTTTTGGTGAATTCAGTCTGAGATACTAAAAACCACATCACTACAAAAGTGCAATGATTTGTGTTTAGATTTTTTTTTTCCAACATTGATTTTAAAAGGTCAATTTCTATATCCTCTTAAGGCAATGAAGGGATTTTTTTTTCACTCTACAACAAGATAGAGCTAGGCTGTAACAGCATTCCAGTGTTTTCTGGCACTCTACAGATGGGGCTGACACAGACCTGTGTTAACATCAGGAGAACATCTTTTCCTGCAATTAACCTTTACCATAAGAACAGCCTGAGTGGATATTCCAGGAGAAATATGTAAGGGATCCACAGCTTTGGTGCATGTAGAAAAAGCAAGGTTATATTCACCTGTGACCATACTGGGTGCCTGCATCACAAGGGGTGTGTGTAGATGTAGATGATCCAGATATAGATTAGATATAGGTAGATATAGATAAAATAGATACAGATACAGATACAGATATAGATATAGATATAGATAGATATAGATATAGATATAGATCTAGATAGATACAGATAAAATAGAGACATAGATATAGGTATAGATATAGATATAGATCATATAAAAAGCCTTTTTGAACTGACGATAGATATAGATATGTAGACAGATGATATAGATATAGATAG
>VXBB01008188.1:0-12178 GCA_013399915.1 Illadopsis cleaveri
GGAGAATCTCCAGGGAGGATCTCTAGGGAGGTTCTTCAGGGATGATCTCCAGGATAGAGTCTCTAGGGGAGTTCTCCAGAGGGGATATCCAGAGATGATCCCCAGGGAGGATCTCCAGGAGAGGTTCTCCAGGGAAGTCCTCCAGGGAGAATCTCCAGGGCTGATCTCCAGGGATGATCTCCAGGATAGAGTCTCTAGGGGAGTTCTCCAGAGGGGATATCCAGGGAGGATCTCCAGGGAGGATCTCCAGTGTTGATCTCCAGGGATGATCTCCAGAAGAGGGTCTCTAGGGAAGTTCTCCAGAGGGGATATCCATGGATGATCTCCAGGGATGGTCTCCAGGGAGGATCTCCAGGGATGATCTCCAGGAGAGCGTCTCTAGGGGAGTTTTCCAGAGGGGATATCCAGGGAGGATCTCCAGGGAGGATCTCCAGTGTTGATCTCCAGGGATGATCTCCAGGAGAGGTTCTCCAGAGAGGATCTCCAGGAATGATCTCCAGAGAGGATCTCCAGGGTTGATCTCCAGGGAGGATCTCCAGGGAGGTTCTCCAAGGTTGATCTCCAGGGATGGTCTCCAGGCAGCTCCCCCTGGCCTTGGAGTTCCAGCACTTGGGCTGGGGAAGGTCTCAGGATGCCGCAGGATCAGGGTCAGGACAACTGATCTGATCCTCTCCTGCTCCAGCAGAGAGGATTTGAGGCAGGAAAATTCCCTGCAGACCAGAGCCTCGAGGTTTTAAAGCCCAGAGGTGACACAGGCACAGTGAGTCCCTCCTGTCCTGCTGGATTTTCCTCCTTTTCCCACTGCTTAGTGCAGAATCCAGGATCTCCCACGGCCAGGGAGGTTTTTTGTGTCATCCACTGCAAATTATCCAGGGAAAAACTTCATTTTTTTCTTTAATTTGTCAGTTTGTGCAGCTTGAGTAAAACTGGGATCAGTTAAAAACCATGGGATGTGTGAAAAGCCATGGTTTTAAATTTAAAGGGAAATGAAATTTAAAGAAAACCCAGTTCTGTTGGAAAACACACAGCTCTGTAAGGCAGCTGGATAAAAATATCACTTCCAATAACCCCAAATAAAATGGCATCAAAGGGGAAATATTTTCTGCTGTAGTTGTTTGTTTAGTCTGGGATCTGGGGGTGTTTCCTTCTTTTAATCCTCAGCTCAAAAAAGCTAGAAAAAGCAGCAGCTTTTTTTCTGTATTTCAAAGCTTTTTATGTAAAATGTGTTATACTTTTAAATTAAATTAACCCCTTAAATCTAATTAGCAATATAGGAAGAAATAGATTCTGAGGAATATTTGAGGTTTATTGTCATTGCTTTGATTCTGGAGTTAGACCTGCTTGAAAAAATCTCTTTAAGTTCATGTTCATGGTCAGGATTATGGATGAGCAGTGAATCCATAGAAATTTACACTCAGAGATTATCCCAGAAACATTTAAAACATGTTTTTTGTTTAATGGATCATTCACAAGATATTGTTGGTCATTTAATGCTTCTATTTCAGTGATTTTAAAACTCTGAGTGGAATAAATTTTGTCTTTAAGGAAAAAAAAAAGGGAATATTTTAGGCAGAGCTCTCAGGGAAGTTTTCCTTTCACCTGATTTGTAGAATCTTGGAATTCTCTTTTACTTTTATCTGATTCTCTGCTGTTTCTAATTTTTGTGTGTGGTGTTTTGGGGTGGTATCAAAAGAATTCCAGCACATTCCAGTTCTCAGGTGACATTCCAGGTTCTTGCTGATCCAGCCTAATCCCACAGGAATTTACAGCTATAAAACAGGGGGTGTGTATTTATATATGGGAGGATAGAAATAGATGTAAGTAGAGAATTGTAAAATACTGAATTATCCCTGAAGGAGGAGGATGATGATGTTCCCAGTTAAACTGGGAAAGCTCCCCCCTGCCAAGGTGACAGGGCTGGAAGTTGTGCCTGCTGCTGGAATCACCTTTTTATTAAAACCCAGCCCTAATCCAAGATTTAGCTCCTTTTTTCCCACCCTAACAGGGTAAAAGGACTCACCATGCACTGAGTTAGTATTGATTTTTTTTTTTTGTCTGAAGCCTCGGAGCTTTCTGACTCCATTATTTTTGATTTTCCTATGAAATACAAATCCTTGCCCCTGACAGCTGACAAACAACAGCTGGAAGTCGTTTTATCTCCCAATAATGTGTTTGTCAAAACTCCCCTGCACTAATGGGCTCTGCTTCCTCCCGTCCATTTTCCCCTCTTAATGTCCCTGATGTCATCAGCAGCAGTTAGTGATTTCTGCCCCTTCCCTAATTTGTCATTCCCAGCACTTTGTGCAGGATCTGGGAGGGATCCTGGAGCTGGTTGGGATTTGGGGGATCTGGAGTTGAGCTGTGGGTTTGAAATCTCCTTTTCCTGGCTTTAATCCTTTATTTACCCTCAGACCAGGTGTATCCAAACCCTCAGTGAATTCTGATCCCCTCTGCCCAGCAGGAATTGGGGTGTTTGATTTATCCCAAAAAATCCTTAGGGATCTGTTTGAAAGGAGAAGGGTTCAGCACCAAGGCAGCAGGACTTGCAAACACAAATTTAAATGTAGCAAATTGGGGGTTTTTTTCCCTTCCAAATCCCTCCAAAAATTCAGGCTTGAAGTTGTATTTATGGACTTTGCTGTAGTGCAGCTCCTGTCAGCTTAGAATTATGGGATGGTTTGGGGTGGAAGGGCCTGAAATCCCATCCAGGGACAGGGCAGGGACAACTTTCACTGTCCCAGGCTGCTCCAAGCTGGCCTTGGGCACTTCCAGGGATCCAGGGGCAGCCACAGCTGCTCTGGGAATTCCATCCCAGGAATTCCTGCCCAATATCCCATTTAACCTCTGGCAGTGGGAAGCCATTCCCTGTGTCCTGTCCCTCCATCCCTTGTCCCCAGTCTCTCTCCAGCTCTCCTGGAGCCCTTTCAGGCCCTGGCAGGGGCTCTGAGGTGTCCCTGGATCCTTCCCTTCCCCATTTATCCCACAAATCCTTAGGGCAGAGTTTGGGATGTTCCCAGCAATGGCCTCACTGGGGTTATTTCACTCAGAGCTCTCCCTTGTCACAGATTGTTGGGTTGCATTCACAAACAGTTTGTCCTGGTGTGTCCCAAAAACTCCTCCAGGCGGGGCTGGGGCAGGGTCTGGATCCCAGGATTCCACCAATCCCAGAAATCCCAGAAATCCCCCAAATCTCACCTTCCTGTGCAGACCAAGCCACCCTCCTGGACCAGGTGAAGAGAGTGAAGGAAATCGAGGCCATCGAGAGCGACGCCTTTGTCCCACAGACCTTCAGGTCCAGCAAGGAAGTCAAAAAGGTACAAATTCCTTCCAAAAAGGTATAAATTCCTTCCAAAAAGGGACATTTTCCTTCCAAAAAGGTATAAATTCCTTCCAAAAAGGGACATTTTCCTTCCAAAAGGGATATTTTCCTTCCAAAAAAGGATATTTTCCTTCCAAAAAGGTGCATTTCCCTTCCAAAATGTGCATTTTCCTACCAAAGGGGACATTTTCCTACCAAAAGGGACATTTTCCTACCAAAAAAGGACATTTTCCTTCCAAAAAGGTAAATTTCTCTTCCAAAAAGGGATATTTTCCTTCCAAAAAGGTGCATTTCCCTTCCAAAATGTGCATTTTCCTACCAAAAGGTACATTTTCCTTCCAAAAGGGACATTTTCCTACCAAAAGGGACATTTTCCTTCCAAAACGGGAAGGAAAATCTCTCCCTGTCCCTTTCTTTCATCCCTTCACATCCTTTGTCCTGTGTGTCCTGCTGAGGATGCTGAGAAGTCTTTCCATGAGGATCCTTTCAGGAAACACAGCCAAGGGCTGAGGTAAAACACTTCCACATTTGGGAATTTGGGGATAAAACACTTCCCACATTTGGGAATTTAGGGATAAAACACTTCCCTCATTTGGGAATTTGGGAATTTGGGGATAAAACACTTCCACATTTGGGAATTTGGGGATAAAACACTTCCACATTTGGGAATTTGGGGATGAAACACTTCCCACATTTGGGAATTTGGGGATCAAACACTCAAATTGTGTGTTTTTGTTTCTCTTTCAGTCAGCAGAAGCTCCTGAGCTGCAGCAGGAGCCTGTGACTGTGGGAGCAGGAGCCCCTGAGGCAGCAGCTGCTGAGAAGGAGCCTCCAGCTGCCAACATCCCCACTGCCATCAAATACCAGGATGACAACTCCTTAGCACACCCAAATGTGAGTGTTGATCCCACCTTTTTAGGCAGAATTTATCCCATCCTGAGCTTTAGAGCAGCCCCTGGAATGAGATGTGACCCCACGGCCTTTGCTCCTCACAGAATCCCTGCTCTGGAGAGGTTGGGATGAAGGGGATCCCACTCCTCCCACCACCCAGCAGAACAATCCCGCAGGAGTTTTGCAGTTACAAGTGAATTTTAGAACAAAATGTAATTAATGTAACACTGGGGAATTGAAGAGAAATAAAAATTCAGGACAAACTGGTTCCTGTAAGTTGGAAACCTGGTGGAAAACTCAGAATTTGCCTGTTTTGCCAACTTGCAAAGTTTGAAACACGGGACAGACTTAAGATAATTTTAAATCATTGTGGCTAAGCTTGAGCAAATTCCTTTGGGAGCCCTGCAGTTGGAAACAAAAGGATTTCCATAGAGGTGTTTTAGGAATTAGCAAGTTCAAAGTGACTTGCAGTGGATAAATCAGTGTGAGTTCTCTAGAAAGGACACAGAGAACAGAGATCAGGACACATCCAACAATTAATTCCAATTTCCAATGATTGTGATCTTTAAGACCCCTCCCAAGCCAAACTAGTTTAGGATTCCCTAAAAAGTTCTTATTGATGTTTTGGGATCACCTTTGTCTTCACCCCCCTGAGCTTTCCCTGTGGGCCCTGGGAGGGCTGTGGGTGTTCCAGGAGATGCTGATGGTGCCACCCTCTCCTCTCTCCCTGTGCCCAGCTGTTCCTGGAGAAGGCCCAGGCTGAGGAGAAATGGTTCCAGAGGCTGGTGGCTCTGCGCCAGGAGAGGCTGATGGGGAGCCCCGTGGCCTGACAGCTGCCAGGGCCAGCCCAGGCCAGGAATTCCTGCCCTCAGATGTTCTGGTTGTCTCTTGGAGGAGATTGGGATGAGCTGTGCAGGTAGGGAGGGTTTCACCTGGATAACCAGGAAAGTTCTGCTCCACCTGGATAACCAGGAATGTTCTGCCCTGCTCCACCTGGATAATCAGGAATGTTCTATCCTGGTTCCCCTGGATAACCAGGAATGTTCTGTCGTGGTTCACATGAAAAACCAGGGATGTCCTGCTCCAGCTACATAACCAGGAATGTTCTGTCCTGCTCCACCTGGATAATCAGGAATGTTCTATCCTGGTTCCCCTGGATAACCAGGAATGTCCTGGTTCCCCTGAATAACCAAGAGTTTTCTGTCCTGCTCCATCTGGATAACCAGGAATATCCTGTCCTGATTCCTGTGAAAAACCAGGAATGTTCTGCCCTGCTCCACCTGGATAACCAGGAATATCCTGTCCTGATTCCCTTGAATAACCAGAACTGTTCTGCCCTGCTCCACCTGGATAACCAGGAATACCCTGTCCTGATTCCTGTGAAAAACCAGGAACGTTCTGTCCTGCTCCACCTGGATAACCAGGAATATCCTGCCCTGATTCTCATGAAAAACCAGGAATGTTCTGTCCTGCTCCACCTGGATAACCAGGAATGTCCTGTCCTGGTTCTCTCCAAGCTGGAGATGGGCAGGGCAGCACAACCAGGGGCATTTCCTTTTTTTTGGAGGGAATTCCTCAGGTGCAAAAACCCCTGGAAGTTCATGAAAACATCATTTTATTCCCCCCAATCCAAAACATTTTATAGAAGCAGGTAGGATTTGGGAGATAACTGGGAAACTGAGGCTCAGGGCTGGGACAGTCAGGACAGATGGTGCCATCCCAGGGCACTCCATGTCCTGCAGCTGGAGAGGATCCAGGATCCATCACTGTGCTCTTTTCCTCCTTCCTTCTGTGGAATCCTGAATATCTGGGCAGGGAATATCCTGAATATCCTGAGGGAATCTTCTCTGTGGATGTGCTCATCCATCTGCTCCCAGTTCCTCACTCTGGGAAAATGTTCCACATTTCCTTGAGCATCTGCCACTCCTGCAGCTCCAAATGGGGGATTTTACCAATCTCATCATTGCTAGAATTCCCAGATTCTGGAATTCTCACACACCTGGTTCTGGGCTGGGACTGCTCCCAGCCCATGGAGTTCCCCTGGGTCAGGTGAGACTTTCAAATAATCAAAGTTCAGTCTGAACATCTGAATTTAGCCTGGATAAACTTCCCCAAAAATCTGCCCATCGTCCATCTGAGTGCAGGAGATCAGGCAAATCAAATAAATCAAATATAAAAGTATTTCTTCAGCACAGCTGGGAGGAAACTCACCTGAGGAGAGGAGAACACGGAGCCCCACCTCTGCATGTGCCTCACTGGAACTCCCCAGCATCAGCATTCCCTTTTTGGGATTATTTCTCCTGGTTCTCAGATCTGTGGTGATAAAAAATAGAGGCTGACTCTGGAAATGGACTTTGGTTTTCTTATTTTTTTTTTTTTTTTAGATCCCAGATGTAAAAGGAAAATGTAATGAATTTGCATTCTGACACATTTTTACTTCCTTTATGAAATGTTGGTTTGATTTTATCCTGCATCAAAATATCCCAACACCTTGTCTGCAGGAAAAAGTGGGGGGAAAATTTGTTTCCCTTGTTCCATTTCAGCATTTTCCAATGGTAAATATTTGTCATTGCTGTGTTGCCTAATCACCTTTTATGTTTCTTTCATAGAAAATAAAAAACACTGTGATGTCCACGGAAGGTCCAGGTGTAAATTCGTCTTTTCACACATTGTGTTGGATAATTTTGGTGCTTTTATTGGATGTAAAATGATTCCTTTTATTTTCAGCCCTGTAGAATATTAGAAACTCTTACAATAGGCTGTAAATAGATTTAAGGTATTAGATTAATAAACAAGAATTGGTTGTTTATTATTTGTTGTTTATTATTTGTTGTTTATTATTTGTTGTTTATTATTTGTTGTTTATTATTTGTTGTTTATTATTTGTTGTTTATTATTTGTTGTTTATTATTTGTTGTTTATAATCAACATCTAAATTTGCTGGAGGAGAGTTGGGAGCGAAAGCTGGAAAGAAAATGGAAATAACATTTAGAGAATGCCAGCTGAATGGAAAATGCACTGAAATATTCCAAACATCACTGGAAACACGGAGCCCACAGTGCAGAACTTTCTCCACCCAATTACAGAAAACCACCCAAAACCAAGAAGAAAGTGAAGAAGAAGGACTTAGNCGGAGCCCACAGTGCAGAACTTTCTCCACCCAATTACAGAAAACTACCCAAAAACCAAGAAGAAAGTGAAGAACAAGGACTTAGACAACACCCAAATCCTCCCTCTTGCCCCATGTATATTACTATGTACAAAAATCTCAAATCTCAGTTTTCCACCCTGTGATATCACACACTTCTATTCAAACTCCACACCCACAACCTCAGTGCTGTCACTCAATTTTGGGAGCCTGTCCCACGGCCTCAAGTCAAACGTGGTGTTTCCTTGAGGGTCAGCACCTTTTAGCACAGGAAACCTGAAATTTTCAGCCTGCAGGGTTCCAGCAATTCTCATTATTTGTGGTAGAGTATTTTAGGAAGGTTTTGCTGCTGCAGTGATGCTGTCAGAGCAAACCCTCCCTGCAGGAGATCAAATGTTGCTCCTGCTGCTGCAGTCACTCCAGGAGGGCAGCACTGCCTGATCCCAAGGCCTCTGTCCCAGCAGAAACCCAAACCCAGCCCCTGCATGCTGACAGTTCCATTTGGCAGCTGACAAGGAGGGAGTTATTTTTAGTGGGGATCCTTGAACTCCAGAAACCTCCGTGAGGAGGGATCAGCTGGAACCCGGCCCTGAACCCAGGGCTGGAGGGGCTCTGGAGACTGCTCAGCTTGAGAGGGACACAAAATCCTAAAGGCACAATTAACCAGGATTGAAAACATTCCCCACCTGCAGTTTGGGTTTGGGGCAGCTTTGCCTGGTTTGGTTTTCCCTGCTGGGATGAGGAGCAGCAGTGGCTGGGCCGGGTGGTGACACTGGGAATGAGCCCCTGAGTCACTCTGGAATTGTCACCCGGGGGACACCAGGTGGCTGCTCCTGCTGAAAGGTGGCAGGAGCTGAAGCCTCAGTGCTTCCAGCAGGGTGAGCTCAGCTGCCAGCCCTGCTCCCACAGCCCAGGGGCCAGAGGAGGCCATGGAGCTGCTCCAGGGCTGGAGAAGGAGAAGGAGAAGGAGAAGGAGAAGGAGAAGGAGAAGGANTGGCCTGAAGTCCCCTCTAGAACAACACAATCCAGAGGCCCCTCCCACCAAAAGTCCACTTTAAACCTCTGGAAATTGCAGAGCAGCTCAGAGCCCACCTGGAGAGGAGCAGCTGGAAGGAGTGAGGACACCTCATTCCTGCCAACCCATGGAAATGGAAACAGGAGCTGCTGGGGATGGAGCCCTGATTGCCTGAGGCCTCTCAGCTTTCCTGCAGCCTTGCTGCTGACACTGCTGGGCACAGAATGGAGCAGGGCCCCCAGGTGCTCCCATTTTCCCCAAAATAGCTGGAAAATCCCTATTTTTACTAAGCCTGCTGTCTCTCACTAGCTGGGTAAGCAAAGCTAAATGTTTGCAAGTTTGGAGCTGCAAGAAATGTAATTAAGAAGTAATTGTGTAATAAAAGCTGGGTTTGGTTTTTTCCTCAAGTGAGCAGTGAAACCTCTCCTGGCTGATTAGAGCTGACAGTTAATCCTTGGCCTCGCTGTGAAATCAGCCAGAACCTGAGCTGGTGACTCGATGTCGTGATAACTTGTGCACTGAGTACACTCAGTTTGTCCAGGACTAATTGGAACATGGAATTAATGAGATCTGCTGAAGTAGCAGGAGGAGATTTTCACTGCAGCCACAACCAGCCTGAGGCAGGAGAACCCTTTGGAGCAAACACAGCATGGCCTGAACTGGGCACAGGTTTTAACCAGGGCCTCAAAGTGCCTTCACCTGCTGCCAGTCCCAGGAAAACTTGGATTTGGATCCCTATGGAAAAGGGCTCCTGGAAGCCCTAAATAAGTCAAGCAGCTCCTGCTGCCCAGGTGAGATTTTTTTTTTTTATCTGTTCTGTATTTTTGTTTGGTTTTCCAGCTTGAGGCCGTGGTCAAACCTGGGCTCAGTTTTGATGACCTTCACCATTATTAACCTGAGAAAGATTTTCCCTGGGAAAAACTTCCAAAATGCCACCCAAAATCCCAGGATCTCTGCTCCTGGTGTGTCTCCAGCTTTGGAGAGGAATCAGAGGCTCCCCACAGGTGCTGCTGTCCCTGGATGTGCTGCTGAAGGCAGCCGCAAAATCCAAGTGGTTTTTCCCCCTCCTCACCCACTGCTGGAGCTGAGGCTGGAGCAGGAATTTTTTTCCCTCCCTTCCAGAGAAGTTGCCAGGATTTCAGGAATTTTCTGTCATCCCAAAGATGTTCAAGCACCTTCAACAGGTATTTTTTGGTGATTGGGGAATGGCAAAGAGCTGCAGCTCAGGATCAGAATTCCCTGTGCTCCCCAAGGCTTTATCCATCACCAGTCACTGCCACAGAGCCCCTTTAAACAAATTAAAGTTTGGATCAAATCCTGGAGCCAGTTATGGAGCTCCCACTGGAGCCATCATGGTCATGGTGTTTTGACAGAACATTTCTGTGCCTCAGTTTTTGCTCTACTGAACAAAGCCAAGAGGAGAAGATAAAGGTCACAGAATTAGGGCTGATTAAAAGAAATGCTGGTTCACAGGATGGCAAATTCAAGAATTCTTTAAAGCCCAAACCTCAGGAACTCTCCAGTGGATCATTGCTGTAGAGATGATTTGAAAAACAACATCCCAGTAGTTTTTAAAAAACCCCAAAAGCTTATGCTGGCTGTTTTGGGATGTCAGTGATGGGCCAGGCCCTGGGCTGGCTGTGTCACACTCTTGGGGACACTCTGGCAGTTCCTCACCAAACACCCAGCCTGGGGAAATCCTAAAGAAGACACCCAGGAGAATCCCAGCTAATCCAGCCTGACAATCCCTACAGTTATTTTGTACTCAGCTTAATGTTTTACACTGATATTTGTCACCAATTCTCAGCTCCCTCAAAGAAACACAGCAAAAAATCAGATTTTCCCACTTTGCTGAGGCACAGAAGTCTCAGAACACCCCTGACACAACCCAAGGGTCCCTCCTGCTCTCAGAGGACGTTTGCTGCCCTGCCAGCATTATTTATTAGCTCCTCCTTAATTGATAATCTCTAATTTGTGTGGGCTGGAGGAAGCTGGGCTGCCCTGAGCTATAAAAGGAGGCTCATCAGCAGCCTGGGTGAGGTGGTGACAGCTCTATTTATATCCAGCCCTGGCCCCAAAATGTGTTTGTTCCCCTTTTTTGGTGCTGCAAGTTCAGGGTTAGGAGTTCCTGCAGCCAGGAGTTCCTCCTGCAGCCTCTAAGTGACTGTCTTATCAGCTGCAGACACACAGGGGCAGTTTTTAGGGAATATTTCCTAATTATACACAAAGAGAGGACATGGGGAGGTTTTCTGTCACAAGTTGTTGGGTGAGAAACAGAAAAAAAATTGAGTAATAGTAAAATAAATTGAAATTCTTTCCTATAGAAAGGAAGAATTGTCTTCCCCTGGTTTGCATCTTGTATAAAATAGGGTTCAACTTACCCAGGTAAGGCTGACAGCATAGTCCTGTATTTTATATTTTATATTTCATCAAAACAAAACCACCTCTGATCCATGTTTGGCTCTGATTGCTCCATTTCCTTCATTAGGGTAATTAATTACCCAACTTTTAAACCTTGTCAGACCCAGACTCACAGGATTCAGATTGGATCTCAACAGGAAAATCTGCTGATAATGAGCTAAGGAGGATTAATTCTTTCTTTTCTCTTGGTTTCTTCTTTGTGTGTACAAACCAGGTATTTCCTTTGAAATTTACTGTTGAATTTCCATCTGTATTTATGTTCAAAAGAAGGGAACCTTGTAATTTAGTTCTAATAATTAATTAATTCTAATTATTTATTCATTAATTAATGCCAGCAGCATTGTGTCCAGTTCTCCCAGCCCAGTTTGGCACTTTTCCCATTCAAACACATATTCAGGAATGCAATTTTCACCTCCAAGTGTTAAAACATCCGTGCTGCTTCAAAATGATCCTTGGAGAGGAATTAGAGAGGATGATGTCCCAGAAAGGCAGAAATATTCCTGTGGTTTTCAGCAGCTGCACTGAGTGTTTCCCACAGATTTGAGTGTATTTGATATAAAAAGTTGATCACAATCAGAGTCAATCAAAAATTGATTTTTATTCTGGAGGGAACAGAAAACACAAATCTAAAAGGAAATGGATGTGGAGAAAAAAACCAACCTCTCAGCATGAGGAGCTAAGGGGAACTCAGGGGTTGGAAGGAAATGTTTGGGGCAGGAACCTAAACAAGGATCTTTGGAATGGAGAGAGAACAAGGGAATTACAAATACCAACAAAACATCAATATGGCAAAATGACCTTTTGTTCTGGCTGAATGTGCTCCACAAAGCTCTGAAGTCTGGAGCAGATTTAAACAGTCCTATCACCAAAATGAATAAGAATTAAGAAGGTAAATTAATTCCTAAGGGAAATCACTGTAGATCTCATTAGCTCAGGGACAAGATACCTTAAAACTTTTAATTAAAGATAATATTTACTGCAAATGAATAAGAGTTGGCAGGTTTCAGCAGAAACCACAATCTCATTTATGCAAAGTTTTCTTCTATTAAGGCAGACATCATTAATCTCACTGGAGATGCCCTCCAGCCTGCCAGAGCTGCAGCACGAGGAGTTCCTTCCAGAACTCTTTTCATCTGCACAAAGGAAATGCAGCTGCAGCAGCCCCAGACCTGGAGAGGGGCTGAGCAATTAAAGAGATCCCAGTGCAAACACAGCCCTGCATCCCTGGCACTGAGCATCCCATAATGAGCCCCTCCCAACAGCTGCAAATGAACAACCACTGCAGCCCTCATCCCTGGGCTCCTGCACAGGATCCAGGGAAATGGAAAAGGAACAATCACTGCAGCCCTCATCCCTGGGTTCCTGCACAGGGAAATGGGAAAGG
>VXBB01008188.1:13727-27972 GCA_013399915.1 Illadopsis cleaveri
GCGGGCACCCCCGCCCCTCGCAGTGCGCCGGCCAATGGGAACGGTCGGAGGAGGTCACGTGGCCGGGCGGGGCGGTGCGCGGCGCGGTGAGGAGGGGCCGCGCGGGGCAGGGGGCGCGCAGAGCGCAGTGGTCGCCGCCATGTTCGGGGGGCTTGCCAGGTGCTTCGAGGATGATCCCTTCTTCAGGTNAGGTTAATGGGATCGGGGCAGGAGGAAGGAGCGGGTCGGTGCCGGCATCGCTGTCGGGGCCGTTTAACCGCCCATGTGTCCCGCCCGGCCCCTCCCGGTACCGCCCGAGCCCCCCTAAAGCCGTGCAGGGGTTAAACGTCCTCAGCGAGGTTCCCTTCTCAGCAGGGAAGGTTTTAATCCGCATTTCATACAGAGGAGAGCTTCACCTCCTTGGCTGGAGATTCTTGAGTTTGTTTGCTCTTCCATTTCCTAGCTACAGGTTCTGAGTACTGTAGCTCATCCGGATTTATGTGCGTGTTAATTAATCACTTAGCCACTGGCTGTCTCTGAACTCCTGTCAATGCCAGCGCTACTTAGAACGCCAGGTGTCCTTCAGTTAAAACTTTGCCAATGTGCGTGTGAGAGCAAATTGTCTCCCTGTGCTCAGTTCCTGAGGGGATGGTGGTGCTTCACCTCAGCAGGTTGGGGTTTGTCCTTACTCCCTGTGAGGCACAGGTTATCCAGAGAAGCTGTGGCTGCCACGTCCCTGGAATTGGTCACGGTTGGACGGGGCTTGGAGCAGCCTGGGATGGTGGAAAAGTGTCCCTGCCCATGGCAGGGGATGGAACAGGATCACCTTTAAGGTCCTTTCCAACTCAAACCATTCTGAGATTCTATTTCCATGCCATGAGCACAGTGGTGGCTCCTGTTCTGTGTGTTCAAGTCTGAGGTCAGTTTATTCCCTGTGGGAATCTCAGTTTATTCCCTGTGGGAATCTAAATGTAAGCAGTCAGTGATGCTTCTCCCCTCAGCCAGAGCTGCTGAATTACCTGGTCTGGCCCCATTTCATGCCTTTGGTCAGAAACTGTAATTTGTAGTGGATGCAAATGTGATCAGAGCACTCTGAGGAGCCTCGATAATTAGTTTAAATCTTTGAAAAAACTCTGAGGAATTTAATTAGCAGCCGAGATAAGGGGTGGGTGAGGAAGGGAGCAGCAGGCCTGTGATGTGGTTTGTTGTCTGGATCTCCTGGTTACCAGGAGCTCTGGCTGAGGCTGCTTACAGGAGAATCTCCTGCTGATCTGCAGCACATTCCAGGAGAATTCCCAAAGCTGTGCCACACAGATCAGCACTCTTGGTTTCTAGGAATATTCCTGCTGTTATAACAACTTGTGAGTTCTGTGCAGGAAACTTCCCTATGCAGATCATCTGCATGAATTAGAGCAATAGAAAGCAGGTCTTGTTTGAAATAACAATTGCTTATTTACTAATTTATTCCTTGTTACTGTAGCTATTGGTGCAGGGAAAAAAAAGGATTGCAGGAGGTGGAGGCAGGGAGCGTGTGTGAAAGATGAGCTGGAAATTGAGACTCATTTTCTCAGCACTGTCCTCATCAGTCTGCTTTGCATATAGTGAAGGAATTGAGCTGATTACCTCAGATAAGATTAGTTTCCAAAATAGTGTCATAATAGGCTCCAGCTGCCTCATAAGGAGAGAGTTTGGTGCTGAACTGGAAATAGTGCCTGGGTTGGAGCCCTGTGTGAGCAGCTGTCCCAGGGAAGCAGCAGTCACTCACCCCAAGGTGCTGGGCCAGGCTGGGATCCAGCCCTGATTTTTTGCACAGGTGCAGCAGTTGTGTTTTCCCTGCCAGCTCCACACTCTGCATTTAATTCTCTTTAGTTTGTTGTGCCAGGTGTTCTCTCCAGAGGGAATCTGCAGCTGCAGCCTTACATAACTTCCTGAGTGGGGGGGGGGAAATCTAATATCCAATAAAAAGAAACACATCTAATACAAAGTACAGTTTATAAAAGTAATAAGTGGAATTTATTGTTCTAGGACTGATTTTTCATGCAGTAACGTTATACTTGCATGTTTATTGTTAGGTGAGGGTCAGGATAATACATATTAGACAAATGTGAGCAGGGGCTGCTCCACAGCACCACTAAAACACTTGAAAAGTCTCTTCTGGGCTGAGTTTAAGTCTGGATGTAGCTTAAAGGGATATTTTTGTGTTTAAAAAAAACCCTTATTTCAAAATGAATCCAACCTCACGTTTGTCTTTTTCACTTGAAAGGGAAAAATTAAACATTAAGTGTGACTTTGGCAGGAGACCAAGGCAACCACGTGATGTGGGAACAGCTTTTGGTGGGGCTGGAGATAAGGGTGGGGGCAGGAAAGCTGGGCAGGAGATAACTGGGCAGGAAAAGTCAGGAGCAGGCTGGAGCTTTTCCTCCTGAGATGTCCTGGAGGGTGTGGGCAGTGCCAGGAATTGAGAGGAGGGAGGATGAGGTGTGTGAAACCCAAATAAACATACCTGGGAGGTGACTGTTCTTGGTAATAAAGGGTTTTTCAGTGGGATGGCAAAGAGGAAAATGAGATGGAAGGAGGAAATGAACCAGGGTCATTTGCATGGGAAGTGTTCATTTGCATGGGAAGTTTTAACTGATTTTTGGTGGTTCATTTCCATGGGCAGTGTTCATTTGCATGGGAAGTTTTAACTGATTTTTGGTTGTTCATTTCCATAGGAAGTGTTCATTTGCAGCCTGGCCCTCAGGCAGCAGCACTGCTCATACCCTGTATACTTCTGAAAAATTCCTGCTTTGCTCCTCTTTTGCTTCTTTTAATGAGGAATATCAGGTCTTGTCCAACTTAAGAGTTTGGGAAGTTGAGCAATGTTCTCCTTGCAAGCCAAGCTTTGGCAATACCAGTGGAGTTCTGTAGGTTTTTGGCAGAGGAGAGGAGGGGGAAAATAAGAGGAAGACAAAAAGCCAGTGAGAATCTCCTTAAGCACAGGAAGAGGATTTGTGGGGAGGGAGGGCAAAGGTGCAGCAGNTTAAAAGAGTTTGGGAAGTTGAGCAATGTTCTCCTTGCAAGCCAAGCTTTGGGAATACCGGTGGAGTTCTGTAGGTTTTTGGCAGAGGAGAGGAGGGGGAAAATAAGAGGAAGACAAAAAGCCAGTGAGAATCTCCTTCTTAAGCACAGGAAGAGGATTGTTGGGGAGGGAGGGCAAAGGTGCAGCAGTGAGTGACTACAGGAGATGGAGCTGGCCTGAATTTAGAGGATAATTTGTATTTTTAAGCATGTGGGACAGAGAGAAGGAAAAGTAGGATGGGAAGTGGCAGCAGAATAAATTTGAGGGGTGAGGAGGGATCCAGTGGGACACGAGGAGTTCAGTGAACAGGACAGTGCTAAGCTTTGGAAGATCAAGGGGGAAAATTCAAAATAAATTATTTTGATGTCAGGTGTTGGAGGTGGAAATAGTGATACAGAAAATATGGTTCTGGCAGGTATTAAACACAGGCTGGAGTGAAAGGTGCAGCCAAGGATGGATATTTCTGGAGAAGAGGAGGAAAGAGGAAAAGGAATAGGAGCACCCAGGAGTGCAGTGAGGGCAGCTGAGAGAAAATACATCTCAAACACCCAACCTGAGAGATGGGAAGGGAAGAGAAAATCAGAGTTTATTACGAATGGGAGGTTGCCCAGTTGGGTCATATTAAAGTAAAAATTTTGGATAAAGATCCCTAAAAACGGAGTTTGCAATGTCCTGGAGCCATTGTCCATCAGCTGCAATAACGTATTGTGTTTTATTTTCTTTTTGCTAGGGTTGGGATTAAATGCCTGAGATGGTATTTCTTGTTTGGATTTCGATGTTTATTAATTCTGATCTGTGTCACAGTCTCACAAACTGTGAGCTCTACAGCACTTTAGGTTAACAAACTAAAAATGGAGTCATATTTTTCTGTCTACAAGGAGAAAAATATCCTTCTCTTTTTAAGGATAAACTGTCTAATTAAGAAGTGACATATAAATTATTTTTACCTTTAACTTAATAACTAACTACTTGTGGCTCGCAATGTGGACTTTAATTACAAAATACTACTTAGACCTGTGAAAAAGAAGGATTAGCTTTCACTTTAATACTTCTATCTTGTTTTATACGTATATTATTATATTCTAAAAATTTGCACTTTCAGTTTTCCACACACTTTTATTTAAATGACACACTGATAATCTTAGCTCTGTTATTCAGTTTTGGAAGGTTTCTCTGTGGCTCCAGGTGATAGGCATTGTTTTCTTGGGGGGGTTGGTGCTGGTTAGCACAGCAAGTGTAGAATTTCCAGGGCTCTAACAGCCCGTGTGTGTGTGTCTGTGTGCAGGGATCCCTTCGCCGCCCACCACGAGCACATGCGGCAGATGATGCGGAGCTTCCCGGAGCCCTTGGGGCGGGACCCGCTGCTGCGGCTGCCCGAGGGCAGGGACCGATCGGCGCCCGGCAGAGCGGAGGGCGCGGCCCGCCGGGACACGCGGGTGGCCCCGAGGGGCACACGCCGGGTGAGTGTCCCCTGTGCGCCCGAGGGCTTTCAGCCTGCTGCCAGCTTCTTTCCAGGGAAAAGTGTCTCAAAAAAGCTTCTTCTCAAAACCATCTNAAAAGTGTCTCAAAAAGGCTTCTTCTCTAAACCATCTTGGCAAACAAACATCCCAAACCAATCTTTGTCCAGCTGGTGTTTTGCTGTTTCTCTGGTTTAACCCATGGCATTAGCGAGGTGTCCTTCCTACTCACCAATCATGTTAAGTCTGTATGGGAACACCTTAGAACAGGTAGCAAAAATTTAGAGAATAACGCCNCATTAGCAAGGTGTCCTTCCTATTCACCATGTTCAGTCTGTATGGGAACACCTTATAACAGGCAGCAAAAATTTAGCAAATAACGCCTTCTTTTTCTATACTTTTCTGCCTTCTGAAATATTTGGAGTTTTTCATGTCCTACAGTCACATCCCTGAGCTCCAGGCATGGCAAATAACCCTGGCTCTGCTCTGGGAACCTCCTGGCAGCTGCTTCATCACTCAGGGAAACATGAATGATTCCTTCATTCCTTATCTCTGCTAAACATCTGTCAGGGCTGATCAGTCTGGCTTTTCCTGATTATTGAACAACATTGAACGTGAGACAACATCTAATGAACAAACTGATCAGTTACCCAGTGCTTGCTTTCATAAATATAACACATTAAATGTTTGTGTCAGTGAAAGGCACTAAAAATGTCCCACATTCTCTGCACATGGATTTCCTTTTTATGTTAACTTGACTTCAAAAGGTGCCTGGATGTGGCTGCCCTGTCCCTGGAAGTGTTCAAGGCTAGGTTCTTTCCAGGTCCCTTCCAACCCCTTCCATAATTCCATGATGTATTTGTGCACTTCAGTCCCTTGTGTGCAGCTATTTCAGTTTGATTTCCACAAGCCAGGCTTTCACCACCTCAGGAATATCCATCCATGGATTTTAAACCCTTTGCAACTGGGAATAAACACTTCATGCTCTGAGTTTGGGCTGATTAATATTCCCTGAGATACAAACCTGTAAGGATTAAAACTCAGGGAAATTGGTGTGAAATTTAGTATTTCTCTGTGTGTGTTACCAAGTGAAACTGATGATCTGTGTTTACTTAAAGTGTTTTTTCAGCTCTGGGCATGCAGGACAATCATATCTACCCCTTATCTGGAGCTGTATTTATAGAGGATGAACGTTGGGAGCTGGTTCCTTTCTCTCCAGATATCCAGCAGCTGCCTCCCTGCTGCTTTAATGAATCCCCTGGATTTTCAAAAGACTGTTGGGAGAAAAGGCAGGTGACAGGGGCTGGTGGCCAGAGCTGGAGCAGAGCCTGTCACCTGCAGCTGCAGAGGGAACTGGCACATTTCTTCCCCTGCTCAGCCAGTTCCTGGCAAATATAGAAACTGCATCTGATGAGGGCATCAGCTTCCCTCTGCTGATCCTGGGGCCTTGGCTCAGTGGTGCCTAAAGCCAGATCAGAGTTTTTTCCTTTAGAAAAAGGAGCTGTCAGAGCTCAGGGGTTGTGTCCCTGTTCCTGCAGTGAGGGACAAATGTGAGGCCCAAAGCTTTTATCTGTGGCTGCAGCCCCAGTGAAAGGTGCAGGAGCTCTGTGTTCTCCTGACAAGCACTAAAGAATTCCACAGCTGCCAAACCTTTCCCAGGAGCTTTTGCTGTTCCTCCTGTGCCACTGAGGGGCTGGCAGATGTCACAGCAGACTCAGCACTGATTGCTTTGCTTTGTCAGCTCCAACTGCTGCTCCACCAAGGATTTAAACCCTTAAAATTACATTTTTATGTAGGAAAAGATGGAGCTTTGCTACCATGTCAAATACACTTCATTCAAATCACTTGCACTGATCAGTAGTGTTGTAATTCTGTGTTTAATTAAATTGCAGCAGGCCTAAAACTGCTTTGAAAGGAACAGAATTAGTTGGGACAGCTCAGGATCTGTAGGATTCAGATTTTAAACTTTTCTTTTCCCCAGTAGTTTTGCAGTTCAGTTTTTAGGGAAGGAGGAGTGAGCTAAAACACATTAAGAGATACTGTTCATTGGGTTTTTTGGGATATCTGGTTGTCCTGTATATCAGGCAAATATTTAACAGCTTTTAGTGGCTTTTTACTGTTATAAAACAGAGTTTATAAGCTTTGTATGCCTGATAACTCTTACTGGGGAGGACTTGATATTGAGAGAGAAAAAAAATTATTATTTACAACTCTGCCTGATCTGTCCTGACAGAAACCTGAAGAGTTCCTAAAGCTATTCCAGAACTGGAGAATTTTTTTTTTCCCCATTAAAATTCCTGCAGAGGGTTTGATCCTTTTGCCAGCCCTGTGTGTGTGCAGGCCTTACCTCCCTCCAGGCTGGGGTTCCTGGAAACACCCCTGTGTTTCCCAGGCTCTCACTGCCCTGCCATGCAGGAATACTCATTATCCCTGGGATAATTAGTTGATTTTAATCAGCTTTCAGTGCTGCCAGACTGGAATATGGAGCATTGCAGGGTGGGGCCTGAAGTGTGAGATCAGCACAAAGGTTCTTGTGGGGTTCAAATGTTTGCCAACCTCTCAGTGCTTTTCACACACACTTAGCAATCTTTATCAGATGTGGTGGCAGTTAGCACTTTCTAATATCATCAGTAAAAATACATTATTTCCAGGGATTCATTAATTAATTAATTACCAAGGCCCTCCTGAGTGATTTTGATTAGATGGGAAATGTTTCTTGTAATCTGCTGTGTATAAAAGTAATTTCTGCTGTTCCTGATAATAATTCCAGATGTTGCTCCTTTTTTTTTTCTCCAGGCCACCAGCTTCTCCCTCATGCCCTTTGCAGGTTTTGGTTTTGGGAGAGGGGTTAGTATCCCTGGAGTAGCTCCTGTGTAAGCTGTGTGTAACCAAAGCATGGCAGAGGCTGAGCTCTGTGCTTGCATCCTGCTTTTGGTGCTGTTTGCAGTTTGGGAAATAGAAAATCCAGGGGGAAAAAATCCTTCCTGGGGCTGAAACCTCTGGATATGGATGGAATAATCCCTGGGGAAACTGCTGGAGAATGTTTTTGTGGGGCTGACACAAAACCAGTGCTCCCAGTAAGGCAGAGCAGCTCCTGGAGATGGGATTGCCCTGGAAATGGGCTTGGGGTGGTTTCCAGCTGTGCTCTGGGGGGTCTGGAATATGCTGGGAAATATCCATCATCTCTGCATAGCTCTTACCCAGAGGATTCCAATTTCTTGTACTCAAAAAATAAGTTGAAGATTTCCTGTCCTTTAATTTTACTTCATGTTGGGCTAAAATGCAGCCTGAAGTTTGCAACGCTGAAGTGCATAACTGTGGAAATGAATTTATTTCAATTTCAGCCCTGAAGGGTCATACAGGACTTTCAGAGCAGAAGCTGGTGAGGCCAGAAGGTTTATGAACACATTTGTGAAATAATTGGATATTTGAATATCCAATGAACATTTTTGTTAAATAAATTCATTTTGTGGCCAGTTTGACATCTGAGTGACAAATCTTCCACTTTCATCTTCCCAATATCTCCATCTTAATCCAGCTCCCTCAATTTCCTTTTGAAAAGATGCATTTTGGCTTGTCTGTGTGTGTGAAGTGCAGTCTGAAAAGCTTTTTGAGTTCAAAATGCATGTGAAAAGCAGCTTCAGGACTGGGAGAGTTGAGACTGTTGTAACTGTAGTCTTTTTTTTTTTTTCCCCTTTTTTTTTTAGCAGGATGTAGATTTTGTGGATCCATTTTCTGCAATGGACAGGATGATGTCAAACATGAGGAACAGCATGCTGGAAATGCAGAGGAAATTTGTGAGTTCTTTTTAAAATTATTCTCAAATTTATTGTACTGGAGAGTGTCAGTTATTTCAAATAGTCCTCTGAAAATAATGCCAAGAAAAAAAATGGACTAATCTCAAGGAGATAGTAAGAGTTGAGGGAGTTTTGCCCAGATTATATTGGTTTTGTAATTTTTCTTTATCCTTTGAAGATAAAACTGAAGTTTTATGTGGTGCCAGGAGGATTAATTTTGCCAAGGGATATTTTCCATAATAAAATGATAAGGAATAACTCTTCCCCACAGGGTTTAATTGCCATTAATGAGCCTGCCTTGCTTTGTAGGATGACCTGTCCATCCAGCCCGAGGGACACAGTTTCAGCTCCTCCTCTGTGATGACCTATTCCAAAACGGGGGATGAGCCTCCCAAGGTGTTCCAGGCCTCCAGCCAGACCCGCACGGCTCCGGGAGGGGTGAGTGCTGCTGGGATCCTGCACACAGGGGCTGCCACTGCCCAGGGCTCAGGGGCAGCCACACCAAACCAGTGTCTGCAGCTGCTTTTACTGCAGACACTTAGTCCTGGGGTTTACAGAATCCTGGGATCACTGAGGTGGGACTGAGTCCAGTCTGTGCCTGATCCCCCCCTTGTCACCAAGTGCCACAGCCAGGAATTCCTTGGGCACTCCAGACCTCCCTGGGAGTCTTTTCCAGTGTTTATTCACCCTTTTTCAATGTTTATTCACCCTTTTCCAGTGTTTATGCACCCTTTTCTAGCGTTTATTCACCCTTTCCATGGAGAAATTCCTGCTGATGTCCACCCTGAGCCTCCCCTGGCCCAGCCTGAGGCCGTTCCCTCTCCTCCTGTCCCTGTTCCCTGGGAGCAGAGCCCGACCCCCCTGGCTGTACAAAGAAAATTCAGGAATTGAAAACACAGGGCTCTCAAACCTTGCTCTGTATTCAAGGTCTGATTTTCTCCCTGTAATTTTGTGCTTTAAGTACACCCCAAAATAAATTACAGACCCGTGCAAGGCTGGGAAAACAGAGCACAGAGCAGCAATTTTCCAATGCCCTTCTCTTTGCTGTAACAAATCCTTTTCTTGTCCACTTAAACTCCAGGAGAGGCATTGATTTGTGCAACCCCTGCCTTCAAAGCACCCCTTTGCCCAGGCACTTACATAACCCTGAGCTGGAGCAGCTGTTGTGTCTGATCCTGCTGGGAACTGGGAGTGGGAATGTGAAGCTGGCAGGGGCTGTGAAAGCCTAGACAGGATCCCTAAAGGCCGTGGGCAGGATTTGGCTGGGAATGTGTCCCAGCTCCAGCACACCCTGTTATCACAAGGCTTCTAATAATACCCCAGGACACTGATAAGGGGCTGCCTGGCTTCCAAGCCAGTCAACACCACAGCCTAAGAATTGGGAATTTTGCCATTGGGTGTTGCTCCTTCTGTTGCCAAGGAAAGTGTTGGAAACTTGGCTCTGTAACATTTTTAAACCCCCAATAATTAATACCCAGTCAAAAAACTTCAGGTGTTGCTTCATCTTCCTCTCTGGTGGCCAAAAGAAAACAGGCTTGATTTGTGTTTTGTTGGTGTGTTTGCAGCCAAGACAGGAAATGAGAGAGTTGGAGAAGCCTGGAAAACGTGACTTTTGTAAAGGAAAGATGGAAAACTCTTGGGGGAGGAAATAACCCTTTGCATGGGCCTGGAGTGCCAGGACAAGGGGAATGGCTTCCCACTGCAGAGGGCAGGGTTGGGTGAGATACTGGAAGGAAATTGTTCCCAGAGCAGCTGTGGCTGCCCCTGGATCCCTGGCAGTGCCCAAGGCCAGGCTGGAGCAGCCTGGGATCGGGGAACGTGTCTCTGCCATGGCAGGGTGGGACTGGCTGGGCTTTAAATCCTTCCAACCCAAACCATCCTGCGATTCTGTGAACTCTTTTACCTCATTTTTAGTTGGAAGGACACTCAGTTGCCTTTTTTTTTTTTTTTTTAACAGGTTAGGGAGACAAGAAAAGCACTGAAGGATTCCGAAAGCGGCGTGGAGAAAATTGCCATTGGTCACCACATTCAGGATCGGGCTCACGTCATCAAAAAATCCAAGAATGCCAAGACTGGGGATGAGGAGATGAACCAGGAATTCATCAACCTGGATGAATGTAGGTCTCTTGAGGCAGCTAATGGGCTTGGCACTGTTTCACACTCTGGTTTGGAAGTTCCAGCTTTGAGATACCATAAAAGGCACTTTTAGACTGAAAGTCTCCAAATCCAAACTCTCTTTTATAGAGCCCCAAAAACAGTTGCAGGCCATGTGGAGAATTGTGGACTATAAAGTTTAAAATCGCTGCTCAACCCCCCTAATATTCATCAAATGTTTTTTTTCCTCTCTTTATTAACATCTGAAATAAATGTATCTGTTTTTCAGCCGAGGCTGACACCTTTGATCAGGAGTGGCAGAAAGAGATCATGAAGTTCAGGCCTTGCCGAAGCAGAGGAGCTGTGGAAGCTCCAAGATCCAGAAGTGCCCATTACAGTCCCAGGGAAAGTGTAACAAGAAGGTAAAAACAATTCCCTGCTATCCTGCAGGATAAGGCAATTCCAGCAGCAGAAGGAAATCCCAGTTCTGGAGCAGTGTTCCAAGGGGAACTGCAGGTTTTATTCCTCCTTTTTTCATGGAGATTGTGATCATTGTTGTTCTTTTTTTCAGAGAGAAGCCCCTTGGAGCCCCAGGCTCCAGAATGCCCAGAGATTCCTTGGAGACCCTGAGTGTGAAAGGAACACAGGTCCCCCTGAAGAGCTCCAAGAAATAACTGTCCCCATTCCCTCGGGATGGAGGTTCCCTGGAGCAGATGATGGTGCTCAGTGCCCGTGTCCATAAAAATACACCTGGATTTGTGACCAGTCTCTCTTCTGTGTTGTGCCTTTGCTCCTCCTGCTTCTGAATGTCCTTCAAACCTCAGCTCCTCAGTGAATTCAAACCCAACAACTTTCTGCCTAAAAGCACTTTATGGAACATCTCTAATCCTGGGAAAACCACCTTGGATTTGCAGAGTTGTTCTGTTCCAGCTGCACCAATCTCAGGCTTTACTGAGCCTGGTCCTGCAGCTCCTCCTTCCCACTCTGATTTGCACAGAAAGTAAATTTCCTTTTATTTTGGGTTGCTGAAATAATTACTGATTTTCTAGGTGAATTATTAGAACTTGAATACACTATAAAACACTATTCTCTATTCTCTAAAATCGTATTATGAATTGTTACAGAACCCCTACACTCACCTGGGTGGAACATGAAGTGAGAGGAAATACTGAAATATAACAATACTTTAAATTTATCAGAGTTTTATGTTAATAAGCTGTGCTTGCACCTCATTTCCTGTGCTTGAACTGTCAGATTTGTATTCCTGATCCTTTCTTTGTTTTCTGTGGACTTGGCCCATCATTTTCCATTTTGAGGATTGTAGTATTTAATTACTTTAATTATCCTGTAGTAATAACAGTGTCCTGAGATCAGCTGCAACTAGGAGTTAGTCATGGGAAAAATACCTGGGAGAAATGAGTTTAACTGGAATGATTTCACCATTTCTTGTGTTCTAAGGAGCCCTGGATACAGGAACCCCTCTCCTTTCTGTGTTCTTTGTGTTTTCCTGAGGGTAGAATGACCCTAAATCTACATTTGATAGGAGTTTAGAAGAGCCAGCAGCGTCTGAGAGCAGGAAGTCCTGGAACTCCAGATGTTCAGTCCCTGTACTTTTCTACCACAGAATTATCCCTGTGGTGTAGCAGAAAGAATTTCTGTAAATTAAATAACATTAAATAGTACAAATTAATTTAGTAACATTAAAACATTACATAAATTCCAGGCTCCATTATGATGTAGCCTTTAAAATTACTGTTTGTATGATAAAATAGTGTTTAAAGTTAACAGTAATATTTGTTTGGCCAAAAAGCCTCTAAATCTTATTTAATCTTCCTGCAGTTTCCCCAGATTATTTAATTTTAATTAACTAATGTTTATTAATGTGCAAACCCAATCAGCAGCACTTTTGTTGAGCTCTGAAAAGGGAAGGACAATTATTTGCTTGTGGTCTCTTCCTGAATTAGGGAAGTATCAGTGGCAATAAGTTGATGTGATCAATATTAATGGCAATAATTGAACCATTTAATGAGCAGTGATGGTTATGGGGGCTTGGACACCCCTTAAAGCCAGAACTCAACCCAGGGGCTCATTTTCCATCCACTGGAGACAACGTGGATTCTGCAATTAATGTATTAGATAATCTCCCTAATTAACAGCACCAATGTTTTCTGTGTTGGAATTTGAGCCGGAATCTTGGAGATCTGCTGCTGTTAAATGGAAAATTCACCTGGTAACTCACATTTTGGTGTGAAATAAAACAAGCACATCCTGGGTTTTGAAATGACAAGGGGAAGAGGTGAATATTCCCTCCAGATCCTTTGCTACACCAAGACTGTTCTCCAATGTAAGGCACAAGTTGTGCTCTGTAAAAGCATCTGAAACTGCAATTCTTTAATAAAGTTATTTATTATTTATGGGGTTTGTTGTTTTATTCTACACCGGAGAGGGACTTGTGCATTATTTAGTTTGGGCTGCTTTGGAACAATTCAGTGAAGGAAAGCTGGGCTACGGGAGGTGTCCCTGCCCATGAAGGGGTGGAATGGGATCAGACGTAGCAGAACCACTCTGGGATTCTCTGGAAATCCCTCCGTTTCTGGAGGCGAGCATGCATTTTCCTCAAAAAATAAAGTTTGATGGAATCAAACAGAGTATGGAGAGTCTCTTCCTCTCGGAGCCACTCCTGGAGCCTTTGCAGGTATGAAAGGCAGTTTTCAGGAAATTATTTTGTATCAAGAATATATTTGACACTTAACAGCGTGTTCCGAACGAGTCCCTGTGCCCCAGCCAGCCCTGTGTTCCCCTTACCCTGCACTTCACCTGCCCCGATCTAATTCCTCATAATTCCCAAACGCCCGGGGCTGTGGCCCCGCCGCCGATCCCGCCCTCTGTCCCGCTCCCTGCTTCGGGTGAAATCCGCCCTTTCCAGGCGGCACTCGGAGAATTCCGTGTCCGCCCACCGCCAACCCGCACGGCTGGGTCAGCATCGCTCCCGGGACGGNCGGGCCGGGCTGGCCCCGGGCCGCCCGCAGCACATCCAGGTACCGGCGGCGAGACCGCCCCGCGCCCGCATGAGAGAGGGGACGGCGCCCCAGGGAGGGGAGGGAGCCGGGAGCAGAAGGGATGGAGCGGGGAGGGACAGCCCCGGACGGGCCGCAGCAGCTGCAGGGAACGAGCAGCTCCGGTCACATGGATGGGGACAGGGAAACCGGGAGGGAGCAGCGGAGGGGCCGTGCGGGGTGTGGTGACAGCTCCGAGGTGACCCTGGAAAGTTTGCTCGGCTTGAGGTGACCGCTTCGCCATGGATTGACAGGAAGCCGCAGGGAAGCGGTTTGGCAGTTTAGCCATGGGCACAGTGAATCCCAGGATAAATTACCTTGGAAAAGCCCTCCAAGACCATCGAGTCCAAGCTGTGCCTGATCCCCACCTTGTCCCTAGCCCAGAGCACTGAGTGCCACGTCCAGGAATTCCGTGGATACCACCAGGGATGGAGACTCCAAACCTCCCTGGGCAGTTTCAAGGCCTGACCACTCTTTCCATGGAGAAATTCCTCCTGGTGTCCAACCTGACCCTCCCTGGCATAGCTTGAGGCAGTTTCCCCATGTCCCATCTCTCGTGTCCTGTCAGCTGTGTTGGATCCACTCCTGACCCAGTGCCCTTCTCTTGCCCTGCAGCTCCTGCTGACCTCCTGCAGGCACTGCTCCTCGGGGGTCCTTCCCAACGAGAGGATCAGGAACATCGGGATCTCGGCTCACATCGACTCGGGCAAGACGACGCTGACGGAGCGGATCCTGTTCTACACGGGCAGGATCGCGCAGATGCACGAGGTTGGCCTGAGCTCCCACCAGGATTTCCCTGGG
>VXBB01008188.1:43927-54769 GCA_013399915.1 Illadopsis cleaveri
CATCCCTCCATCCATCCCTCCATCCCTCCCTCCATCCCTCCCTCCATCCATCCATCCATCCATCCATCCATCCATCCCTCCATCCATTCTGAGGAATGGGTTATACAAGAGATAAAAAAACCCACCTCCCCAGCCAGTTCCAAGAGCTGGCAAACAGAACACACACTTCTGGTTACATATTGCAACCCAAGACAGGGAGCAGCCTGCCTTACACCAGGTTCACCTTTGACACTGGATTCTTTATTCCATAGAATGCACATTGTTGGTTGGAGAATACACATTTTTGGTTATGGAATACACAAGGGACCAGCCTGCCTTACAGCTGGTTCACCTTTGACATTGCATTCTTTATTCCATAGAATGCACATTTTTGATTGTAGAATACACAGGAGAGCAGCCTGCCATACACCAGGTCCACCTTTGACACTGGATTCTTTATTCCAGAGAATACTCATTTCTGGTTGTAGCATACACATTTTTGGTTGTAGAACACACATTTTTGGTTGGAGAATACTCATTTCTGGTTGTAGCATACACATTTTTGGTTGTAGAATACACAGGGGAGCAGCCTGCCCTACACCAGGCTCACCATCCATTGACGTTGGATTCTTTATTCCATAGAACACACATTCCTGGTTGTAGAATGCACATTCCTGGTTGGAGAACACACATTGTTGGTTGTAGAATACCCAGGGGAGCAGCCTGCCCTGCCCCAGGCTCCCCTCTGACCCTGGGTTCTTTATTCCATAGAGTACCCAGGGGAGCAGCCTGCCCTGCCCCAGGCTCCCCTCTGACCCTGAACTCTCTCCCCCTGCCCCCCAGCCATGGAGAACGCCGCCGTGCGCATCCTGGAGCCCATCATGGCCGTGGAGGTGGTGGCTCCCGTGGAATTCCAGGGCGCTGTGATCGCCGGGATCAACCGCAGGCACGGGGTGATCACAGGCCAGGACGGCTCGGAGGGGTACTTCACTCTCTATGCTGAGGTCTGTGTGCTCCTCTCTTCCCTTGCCCTGGGTTTGAGTCTGCTTTTTCCTCAGTTTACATGGACACAGTTGTGGGTTGACTCCCATTTCAACGTTCCTCCTTTTATCTCCCTCCTGAAAAGGGTTGGAAAGGATCACTGGGTGTTTTCCTGTTTCTGGGACAACCACGCCCTGTGGGCCTCCTGCTTCCCAAATTATCCTTGGGGGAATGTCTGGAGATGCCTCAAACCTTGCTGGCTGAATCACCACTGAATTTAGGATATTCCAGTTCCTGGTGCACTCAAACTCTCAGATTTTTGAGGTTTCCTGCTAAAACCATACTTTAATTAATAAATTAATTAAAATAACAGATACTTTACAACAGCAGCCCATTAAATCAGAGCTGTTTACAGACAGCACTGACTCTTTTTGTCATAATTGGGATTAATTAGCTGATAGCCCAAAAGTGATGGAATAAACCTCATTGCCAGCAAATATGTTTGGATTTTAGGTGCCACTGAATGACATGTTTGGATATGCCACTGAGCTGAGGTCCTGCACAGAGGTGAGTCCTCCTGGTCCTTTTTGCTAAAACATGTTGGATTCTGTAAATTTGGGCTCATTGGATCATCCTGCCCATGGCAGCTACAGCAGGGAATGAGATGAAATCATATCAGAGCTGTGGAATTCCTGGCCAAACAATCCTTCCTTGCCTGGGGAGGTTTGTTTGGCTGGGATTGCAGAGGATCCCTGGGTGTTCCATCACAGACAGGAGGTGTGTGCCCAGCAGGGCTGCACATGGCCCATCCTCACTTCCCTTCCCCAACTCTGCAGGGAAAAGGGGAATACACCATGGAATACTCCAGATACCACCCCTGTTCAGCCAGCACTCAGGAGGAAATCATCAACAAATACCTGGAAGCAACTGGGAGACTTCCTGCCAAAAAGGGCAAAGCCAAGAGCTGATGGGATTCCTCTGGAGTCCATGAACAGTTTGTCCCAGCCTTCTCCAACAGCTCACTTCTCCAAGCCATGGAAGCAGCCCAGGCTGGGTAAGGTGGGCTCCAGTGGGATTTGGACTTGGAATTTTATCAGAAAACTTTTCCTCTGGGGTGTTGTCAGCAGCACCAGGGGATTGCTCACGTGTAAATGCTCTTGTAACAAATAGATGTTCATCGTGGCTGATGATTTGCTTGAGATTTGTCTTAATTAAGAGCTATTAAAATGATTTTATTTTTTACTTGATACAACTTTATTTGGAAATGTCAGACCAGGAAACTGAGGTAAGAGCTGCTGGATGTGTACAGGGAGTGGGACATCACATGGTGCTCCAGCTTCCCTCCAGGGAACAGATGGAATTTTCCCCTCTAAATCCTTTGGAAATGGCACAGGATCCTCCAAAGTCTCAACCCACTGGGCAAAGCCATCAGTCAGTGCTTGTCACTGAATCCACTGTCACTGGTGGCACAGGGATGGAGCTCAGTTGCCAAGGATGTTGGGAGGAGCTGCCTCTTCCCAAAGCTGGGAACAACCTGGAATTACTCTGTGGCTTGGGAATGTGGATTTAATGGGCTTGGGGTGTGGATTCATGTATGGGCTTGGCTTTTGGCTCTTGGTTAGGAATCCAAACCAAAGATCCCTTTTCCCAGAATCTCACACTCCAGAGGGAGTTAGAAATCCAAACCAAAGAGCCCTTTTCCCAGAATCTCACACTCCAGAGGGAGTTAGAAATCCAAACCAAAGATCCCTTTTCCCAGATTCTAACAAGCCAGAGGGGGTTAGGAATCCAAACCAGAGGGGGTTAGAAATCCAAACCAAAGATCGTTTTCCCAGACTCTCACAGTCCAGAGGCTGAGTTGCAGCTGATGTTCAGCTTGGGAATCACTTTGCTGACTCAAAGCAGAGACAAAACAAAGGGGTTAGGTGAGAAGATATTCCCATCATTCTGTATTTTAAATTATTCCCAGACTGTCCACGTTGAATTTTCTTTCCTCCTTCCTGCCCTCCTCAGCTGAAAAGTGTTTTTGCAGATTCCAGTAAACAGGGAGGGATGTTCCAGTCCAAACCCAGTGACATTCCTGGCACAGCTCTGGGGCTGCTGCTTCCCAGACAGCAACAACTGGAGCAGCCAGGGCTGCTTCTCCTCATGGAAGGGCTGGCAAATGATTTCTATAAACCTTGGGAAAGGATCTGCCAGGGCCTGGAGCTGCTGAGGGTGAGATGTGGGGTGTCCATGGGATAAATCCACGGTTCCTGCACATCCACGGCTTTGTTTTTTGGGAATGCTCAGCTGGAATTCATTTCCAGAAAAGCCCTGCAGGTTCTCACACATTTGGAAGTTTTCTAAAGTAAATGTAGCACTTTTTCCAAAATTTGGAGCTGTCTGATGAAAGCAGTGTGAACACAGGACAAGAAATGGGGTGGGTATGATTTTATTTGTCTATCTGGGGTTTGGATTTGTATTTCTGGGGTTTATTTCTATTGATGGGATTGATATTTATATTTGTATTTATATTTATGGTGTTTATATTATGTTTAGACCAGCTGTGATGTGAATTCCTGGCTGATGAGTTGTGCCAGACGTGCTGGTTCTCCACAAAAAGAAACAAACCCCAAGAATTTTGCTGTATGGTTTGAGGTTTCAGGCTGAAACCTTGGCCTAAAAGCAGCTGGGAGAGACTTTTTGCCTTAGAATTCCAACAGCTTTGCTACTTATCCAGACGTTCCTCTGGAGTTCCTGAACTGCTGTGGGGTTGTGAGCAGCCAGTTCCACCACCCTGGTGTCTGGCAAGTGCCAGGGGCAAAAACAAGGTAAGGAGACAAAAGCAGAGCCCCAAAGTGCCAAATCCATCCTATTTTCTTGGCTTAATTCCATAGAATACTCATTTTTTTTTCCCAGCTTCTTTAAGGAATGTTGGAATTTTGCTCCCTGATTTCACACTTGTGATGATGAGAAATGTTCTCCCATTCAGCAGGAAAGAAAACACCAGGAGGGTGTGGAATGCTGCTTCCCTGAGTTTATTGGGTACTGAGGGAAAAACTTCAGTCAGGAAATCAGATTTACTTGTGTAAAATGCTGGAATTTGGGAAGCTGACATCACCCAGCCTAAAAACATCCAGGGAAAGCTGTTGTGTGAAGTCCTTGGATTGTTGTTCCCAATTCCAGCTCAAGGATTGTAGAAAACCACCCCAAATTAAACAGAACAGCCTTCCCAGAGCCTCTGTTCCTCAGGAACATGGTGTTCTTGGGAAGGGTTTAACTTTTCCTGCCACAAACCTGGCTCATGGGGAAAAAAAAAAAAAGGGGAGTTTGGAAGAGTTTGGCACAATCCCAGTGAGGTGGGACAGTGGTGGATCTGCTGGGAAACCAGCTGGAGAATTTGGTGGCAAAGGACAAAGCCTTGACTCTGTGGTGGCAGGAATAACACAGGAGCTGCTCCCAAAGCTGGGAATTCATCCCCAGGGAGCCTCCCTGGCTCTGCAGCTGTGGTTGGGTTTGAGGTAACAGAGAAGGTGGAAATTTGGGCTCCAACAGCAGCAGAAAGAAAACCCAGCCTCGACCCTGAGTGATGGCATTTGGTTTATTGGAAATGAGAGTAAAAAATCAGCATGATTCTAGCCCAGAACATGACAAAAAATTAGTAGGCAAATCTCTCTTAGTGACAGATTAACACTTTGCTCACGATCTTTATCCAAATATATTAATTTTGTTTATAAACTCTTAGGTAACAGTTAATTAGTGACATCAAATCAACTGCTGTGTGTTCATCTGTGTATATATGGAGTAGCAGAGGGTTCAGGCAGAGCTGCAGAAGTTGAATCTGGCAGTTGAAGAAGTGACAGGAATTAATTTTGGCACAGCAGAGATCAGTGAAACCGCTCCCCTTCCCTGCCTGGCGTGGAAGGACGATCCCAGCTCCAGGTCTGTCAGCACAAGCGTTTGCTGATTGGATCCATATCCACAAAAGTGAGGATTTCACTTAAAAATTTGCTCCTTTTTCAGCTGAAGGGGCAGCAGCTGATCCAGACTCTGCCCCAGATGCCTCATCCACAGCGTGGCTCTCGGAATCACAGAGATGTTTCACCCTCAGGGGCTGCCCAGGGAGCCACGTCAGGCGCATGTGACAGGAGATGATTTCCTGCAGGAGGGATTGAAATTTAAACACAGATTTTATCATCTTGCCTGATGATTTTATCATCTCCTGCTGACAGGAGGGGCTGTTCACTTGCACTTCCTTACCTGGGTTGGGATTTCATGCAGCAGCACAGTGTAGTCAAACTCGGTAGAATCATCTTTCCTGATCTGGGCAGGTGTAAAAAGGAAAAGAATTCTCATGGACACAGGTTTACATTGTTAAAATTTAATGTCTGCTGTGGTTTACTGGAGCTCAGGGAAGGAGGTGAGCAGGGCTCTGTGGCTGCTGGCTGGACTGAGATGGGTTTTGATCATGGGAAGATGGAATTAGGAGCATTTCCTGCATGGAGTGTTTGAAGGCACCAAGAGCTGGGTGGCTCTGCAGCTTGTCTGCACTGAAACAAGTACTAATCAAATGAACTTAACCCTCAATTAAATCTGAGAATTGTATGAACCTCTCCTTCAGAGAGATGCTGAATAGCTGAGGAGCCAAACCTGGCTCCTGGCCGTGGATCCCAGCTGGCTGAGGGCAGAGGGCTCTGGAAGTGCTGCTGGATTCTGCAGGGGCTGGAGCTGCTCCCCAGCCAGGGCACAGGGCTCTGGAAGTGCTGCTGGATTCTGCAGGGGCTGCAGCTGCTCCCCAGCCAGGGCACAGGGCTCTGGAGGTGCTGCAGGGGCTGGAGCTGCTCCCCAGCCAGGACACAGGGCTCAGGAACTGCAGCTCCTGCAGAAGCCACTCCTGCAGATCCAGCCAAGGACACTTTTCCCACAAAAGCTGGACAAAGTGCAGGTGCAGAGGTGGAGCTGCTGGGGAGGAGCAGGCTCTGGGATTTGGGGAATCCCCCTCAGAGCAGGGCTCTGTGCTACCCCTGGCCCTCCTCACTCACCCACTGCCTCACGGACTTCACTTGGGCCAGGAAGTATCCCAAGGTCTCCGTGGACTTTTCCCACATGATGGAGCTGCTGCCAGCCACAGCCAGAGCCCACACTGGCTCCAGGGCAGGCTCAATGTTGCCATGGCTGTCTGCAAGGCAAGGAGAAACAGAAGAGAGTATTAATTCTGGCTGGGCAGCAGAAAATGGTGAAGCTCAGAGCAGTTTTGCCTGGCACAGCACCATTCCTGGATGGGGCTCTTCCCTCTGATGTGTCACAGGGAGGAAGGAGGGGGATGATGCTAAAGCTGCTCTTCCAGGGATGTATAAAGTGTGGCAGAGCTGACACTGCCAAGAGAGGGGTGAGCTGAGAAACCCAGAAATCCACAATAATGGGAGTCTTTACCTAGCTGGGAGAAAAGATGGGATTTTTCCAGGATGGAAAAGTTGTGTTGGTCATCCTCAGTGAACTCCCAGGCACAGCTGGGGAGCTGTGTGGGTTTGGGCACTCCTTATTCCTGGAGGACAATCTGCACTGACTGGATTTAAAAGTGCTGTGGAGCTGCTTTTAAACCCCAACCACCCTCACAGGATGGTGCTGAGTGCCAGTGGTAAATCCAGAGGGGTTCTGTTCTCCCCAAAACCCCTGGGGAGGTGGGATTGCTCTGACAGCAGGATCAGGGTGCTGCTGTCAGCAATGTCTCCTTTTCAAATGCTTGTGTCCTTTGAGATAAAATGAAATACAGGTGAATATTTGGAGGAATATACCTGGAATGTTGTTTGCAGTTATTGGTTTGCTTTGGTGCCTGATCTTTTGGTAAAGCCTCTTGTCCTCTTCCTGGATTTCCTTCTTGTCTTTGGTGTGGGAGCACTTGATGCTGACAACAGGAGGAGACTTTTTCTTTGGGTACAGCACTGTAGCCAGGCAGTTCCCAGCATCTTCCTGTCAAGGGAGAGTTTCAAACTGTTATTTTTAATCAAGATTTTATTTACCAGCAACTCACTCTTTGTATGAAGCTGTTCAGGGGTTAGCAAAGTGTCAAGAAGGATTTTATTTTTCTTTTTTTCCAGGAAAGAGGTTAAAACCACAAGGCTAAAGGGATTTAACAGAAGGTTTTAATTAATGCTTGTCCTGCTTTCAGGACATGACAATGCTCTAAGTCATCTTGGAAATATGTTTGTGAGAGCTCAACATTAATTGATAACAGGGACTTTCATTTTGCCAGCCTTGAAACAAAAATAATCTGAGGCTTCACAGTAAGTTCTGAAAAGCAACTGAATGCCACAGAATGTGTGTGAAGGAGGAGGGCAGTGAAATGCTGCTGACAGCTGGGACAGAGTCAGTGGAGGGGGGTGGAACTGGAGAGAACATGGAGCTGTCACCTCCTGACTGCCACTCTGGGGTGGGGACACCCCAAAAGGAGAACAGGGAGCACACTGTGACACTGTGACTGTCACACTGTCCCCAAGATGGGGGCACTGCACAGTTCCACTCAGGCCTTTGGTGGCCTCAGTGACCTGAGCAGGAATTCCCTTGGGGATTGAGGCCTGAGGATCACTCAGGTGAGCTGGAGCAAAGGCAGGCAGGGAGGAGCAGAAAGGTCCTTCCATTGTGGCAGATCCATTTGGGACACAAATGCCCCTGGGTTTGGAGCTGCTGGAGCTGATTTAATGCCCAGGGTGAGGAGGAAGAGCAGGAACTCACCCCAGTCCTGTAGTCCTCAGTGCTGAACTGCAGGTAATACTTGTGGCCAGACTCTGGGATGTTCTGGAAGAGAGAAGATGGAGCCAGCAGTGGAATTAAAGCCTCATGTGCTCTCCATTTGTCTGAGGAGGGGAGGTCCCTTCTGAATTTCCCTGGGTTTGAGTGCAACATCACTGATTTTTAGTCCTCCTTGGTGTTTAAATACAATTCTGGCTGTTTGCAGAACCCCAAGCAAAACTTTGTGTGTTATTTATCTAACCCTGAGCCTTCCAGCACACTTTTCCAAGGAAATGATTCCTGGTACAAGGTGAGAGGAGTTTCATACCCTCAGCAGACCCTCAGCTCAGCACCTGCCTGTGGCACCTACACAGAGCTGGAAAATCCAGGTAAAAATTGCTTTAGTCACTCAATTTTTATAAAATCCCCTCCTGGAGCTTTAGGATGAGGCAAGTCCAGTGTGGAGCCAAATCTCACCATGAAGGAGGTGCAGGAAACAACATGAGCTCAGACTTTTTGATAATTTATTTCTTCTCTGCAGCCTCCTTCTCCCCTTCTGCCCTTTTTTTGTGAATTGCCTCAAATATTGTCCTCAAAGTGACAATGGGACACGGGCAGAGGGGTGAAAACTGACTTTCTGCAATGCAGGATCACCAAAGAAAGAGTGATTGCAATGGAATTAAGTTCAGAAGGGTCTCATGTCGTGCAATAACCACATTTAAGTCTAAGATTGTAACTGTTGTAAAGTCACCCATTAGGTGTTAGATGGTTTACAACACCCCTAATCTGATTAAATTTAGGGTTTTTTTCAGTGACCCAGGATTACTCCTGCAGATCATCAGTCCTGCAGGTGAGAGAAGCTGCAATAATCAGCAGGACTTTTAAAGGAGCACAGAATTCTGGGTTTCTGGGGGTTTTGAAGCCGAGATTCCCTCCTGATTTGCAGCAACTCCCCCATAGTACTGCTAGTAGGTACTACTACTACTACTACCGCCCTACTACTGCTGCCTAGACAGCTTCCAAATGATGCTCCACAGCTAAAACAAATATTTAGTCTGGTGTGAACACCTGAGGCTTCCTGAGCTCACCAGGGAGAAGCTCCATTTGGCATGAAATAATTGTACAAAAATCTTTGTAGTCCTGAAGCCAAACTTGTATTTCCACTATTTTCTCCCCCTCTGATCACAAAATGCCATTACCCAATCCCAGAGTGTGAGCTGAGCAGAGTCAGGGATGTCTGGCAACCCCCAGGGAAGCAGCCAAAGATAAAAGTGTCCAAAAAGAGAAGAAAACAAGTGAGTAATTCATTTTTCCACTCAATATCTGGGTCACGGGATTCTTTTACATCTGGGCTCCAAATCACTGCAACTCTCCTGGCAGATTTTTGGTCCTGGGGAGGCCAAAACAGCAATTTCAGGGCAGCTTCACTGCAGGACCCCAAGGAATCGGTTTGCAGTTGGTTTAAATCAGTTTCCAATCAGTCTGTGCTCCCCTCACTCCCCACAGGCACGGGAAGGGAGGATCCCTCTCTGCCCACACCCTGAGCAGGTTCCCATCTCTCCCCCTCTGTTCTCCCAGCAGGATTTTTTCCCTTGGGATCAGTTTTTGCCTGGATCACTGAGCAGGGAGGAGCTGGGGAAAGGGGCCAGGGCTGTGCCCCTGCCATGGACTCTGCCTGTCCCACCTCTGACTGTAGGGAATTAATAGAACATTTTTAATTGACTTCAATATCAGGGAGCAGAGCTGTGGTGTTGCACTGTTTGTGTCCAGGTGAAATGTTCACCTGCATATTTGAAAATTGGATTTTCTAGTCTAATTTAAGCAAATGTTGCACAAGGTCACCTGGCTTTTCCCTTTCCCCTTCACCTCCCTACTCCAAAATTGGGATTTCCAGGACAGCTTGGGATGGGCAACTGCTCCCAAAATCTTCCCTTTAAATTCTGGGATCTTCAGCTGGCACAAACTAATGCTTCATTATCAAAAGTGTATTTTGAAGTGCAGAACAACACCTCCAGGAGCTGCTGTTTCCTACAAGTTCCTCACTCAAGAGAAAAGAAAGAACAACAAAAATCATCTGCATCCAGCAGCAAGGTAAGATTATTCCAGGTTTGGCATTTTGTTGCCAGGAAAGAAAGTCTCATTTTACCTGAACTTGAAAGATCTTTCCCATCTAAGAGAGTTCCCAGTCCTGTTTCCAATTAGCAGTTTCATCAGCTCATGGGCTAATAAAGGTAGTATTAAATCACAATGCTCATTATTAAATTCCACTAAAAAATTATCCTGATTTTATGAGATCCAGTAATAGAGTAACCAATAGGAAAATAGCCCACTTTCAAAAATAATTAAAAACCAGACAAACCTAAAAAAACCACCCCAATCCCAACATTTCTGCCTCTTGCCTTCATCTAATACAGCAAATTCCTTCCAGGAAATTCTTTTCATTTTTTTTCCAGGGGAGGACAGGAAAGAAGGAAGTGCCCACTTTTAGTGCTTTTCTCCTCTTGTTTTCACAGTGTGTGGGGGGGAAAAAAAAAAAAAAAAAAGAAAATAAAAAAGGGAAATAAACTGCAGACAGTGGTTCCAGCGAGCTCCTACAGCCCCCAGCACTGAGGAAATAAAGAGCAATTTCACTTCTCTATAATGAACTAATTATTTTCCTTCCTGTATCAGGAGACAGGTGGCTGACTGAGGGTGAAAAAACCCCTTTACCTCACCACAAATATTCACTTAATTCTTCAGCCAGGCACAAGTGTTTATATATGGAAATATTTAAATGTAGACATATGCAAAGTACCCAGGAAATACAGAAGTGTGTGTACTTTTGGAGAGAATAAAATAACAGAGAGAATTCCTGTCATAGGTGTTTGTAGCAATTTCAGGAAAGGAAATTTAAGGAATTTAATGGAAAACTTAAATATCCCAGAAGCACTTCCATGCTCAGCACCCAATGATCTCTGTAATACAAGGGCTGCATTAATTAATGCATCCTGGATATTTCTGATATCCCTTTTTTGAAAGGGGAGATTTAACACTACACCCTCTAACTCGGTTTTAGGAGTTGCACAGGATGAGTGGTGGAAGATCTCCAGATCCTGGAAAGGATTCAGTACTGCCTTTGGCTCCACAGACTGGGAACCCAGAACAAGCAGCCCTTGCTCTCAGGGGCTGCCC
>VXBB01008189.1:508-25503 GCA_013399915.1 Illadopsis cleaveri
GGGGCCTGGACCTCGGCATTTTCCGGCACTGAAGGGACTGGGACTGATAAGAGACTGAGAGAGCTGAGCTAACTCATGGCAAGGACTTCTCTCAGTTTTGTCATCTCTCTTCAGAGCAGTGAGAGATTTTATGGTTTCATATTATTCATTCCTTATGCTTATTGGCAGTTTGTTTGTTAAATAAATATTTTTTTCCACTTTTCTCCGAGGAAGTTCTTTTCCTGGACCACCTGTGGGGGGAGGGGCCATTTGGGTTTGCTCTCCAGAGGAACCCCATTCGAAGGTTTCCTCCCAAATTTGCCCTAAACCAGGACAGATGTTTATTCCAAGGAAAATACAATTTAAGACACTGAATAAATCTTCATTGGACGATTATCCCAAAAGATTGAAAGATGCTGAGAGCTGGAAGTGTCTTAAAATGGCAGGAGGGAGGAAAGAGATCCTACTGTTTTGATCCATATCTTTCTTTCTACCCTCTGATACTTTTCTCAGCAGGACACCTATGGTACACAGCCTCGCCCAAATTACTATTCAGGAATTGAATTTGACACAACACAACAGCTCAAAAGCTCTGGTTTACTGTGGACATACCAGCTCCATGTGATTAATCCTACAAGGAGAACAAGAATGATTAGCAGAAGGGTCTGACTCTTGAATCTGCCTGCCCATATAGCTATTTCCTATAAACCATACTTACTGCAGCAAATACCATATTTTCTCTTCATATTGAAAACTTCATTTCCCCTTTACTTCCCCAGAAGAAAAGGGGGTAACAACCCCCACCAAAACACCAAAGCCCCCACAGCCCAGTAGTTTATAGGTTAAAAGCCCCAGTGAAATATGCTTGTCAAAAAGAACTCTTTGTAATGAAAGTCAATCAAACCTGCATTGCATCATGTAACAGCTGACCATGCAGTATCACATTTATCAACTGTCCTGGGACACCAGACTTTAAGGAACTGCACCTTCATCTATGAAAATTGCCTCAATCAGTGAACTGAATCTCCTTATTTTTGTCTAAAGGCAGCCATGGTTTATGGCACAATGTCTCACTAGTATCAAAATTCAAATGACCGCACACATCAGGGAATATTAAATCACAGAAGTCAGATTTTATTTTCTCTAAGGAAGATTCCAACCCTCTTCAGTGCTCTAGATAAGATTAGTACTATTGCAAATAGGAAAAAAGCTAACTCTTTTTTTCAGAGATTGTTGTCTTAGAACTTTAACATAATGGAAGGAATAACTTAAAATAACCACTGAGCTGCTAATCTAAAAATTTCTACCAACAACAGGTTGTATCCTTTTGCTCTTTAGTCATCTCTATAAATATACTACAATCTAACTGGATAAATTCCATCTTTGAGCTGCTGCTCATTTGTCTGTGGGATAGACTGTGATACGTGTGTTTCTGACAACAGTAAAGATAACAACAGAAAGATATCTAGAATGAGGACCAGTCTCTTGCTTTTCAAGTAGGATGGGAAACCAGAGGTTGTTTTTGAAACTCAGAGCACTTGTCTTTATTGATAAAGGATGCTATATCATCTTGCTGAAGGAAATCCATCAAATTGTATCAGAGGACAGTAACACTCATGTCAACATCTTTCTTATCCAGTCTTCTGCCCACTTTTAGCAGATACCCCATTATTTTGAGCTACCCAAGCTTCCCCAAAATATCTAATGAAAGAATAGAAATGAGAAAGCAGTACCTGCACTACTACACTGGGTAGCTGACATTTATACAACCAATATTAACACTAAAATAACATCTTTTGCAGAATATTACTGTTGAATATTCTAAGAGATGGTCAAATTAAAGACTATGAATTTAAATTCTTGTTATTGTTCTGGTATTTCAGAGGAGATACTGCATTGTTAGCAACCTCTTGTCACTAAGTTTAGTCAAAAGGTAAAACAAATATGCAGATACACACTAACTCACTAACACCACTTGAATGACTCATTAATCTTCTGATCATAAAATGGGCTAAGACAGAGAAAGGCACAGCTCTATAGGACTGAGCTTTCTGTTTCGACCGAAGGTTGTTGCTGGAGAACTGCAGGAATGGGAAAGAATAGACACCCAACCATAAGCAAAAATGATATCCTACAGGGAGAGATTTACATTCAGGATGAAGTGTAAAGCAAAACAAATAGCTATTTATTTTTTTCATTCATGATGCTACTGTATGAAATTTATACATCAAACTAAAGGACAGTGTAGTGCGTTGGTCCTGGTGGGACATCAAGTGCCCACTAAAGCTGCTCTATCACTCCCTTCTTAGCTGGGCAGGAGGGAGAAAATATAACGAAAGCCTTGGGTGTTGAGATAAAAATGGGGATGGGTCATGGGTCACTCACCAATTACCATCACAAGCAAATTGAATCAGAGAAGGATAACGAGAAATAAAAAACAAATTTTAAACCCAACGCTCCCTTATTCCCTGGCTCAACTTCAGTCCAAGTTCTCTAACTCCTCTCTTTCAGCACCAGAGGTGGACAGGAATGAGGGTTATGGTCAGTTCATGTTGTCTCGGCTGCTCCTTCTTTCTCTGCCTCTTCTCCTGCTCCAGTGTGGTATCCCTCCCACAGGAGATGAACTTATCCAATGTAAGTTGTTCCCATGGGCTGAAGTTCTTCATAAACTGCTCCAATGTGGATCCGTTTCATGGAGTGCCATCCTTCATGAACAGACTGCTCTAGTGCCGGTCCCCCATTGGGGTCATAAGTACTGCCAGCAGACCTGCTCCAGCCTGGGCCCTTCTCTCCGTGGGGCCACAGGTCCTGCCAAGAGTCTGCTCCAGCATGAGCTTCCCACATGGCCACATCCCCCTTTTGTGCATCCACATGCTCCAGCCTGGGGCTCATCCATGGACTGCAGGTGGATCTCTGCTTCACTGGGGACCCCTACAAGCTGCAGGGACACAGCTGCTTCACCATGGGCTGCACCAGGGTCTGCAGGGGAATCTCAGCTCTGGTCCCTGGAGCAACTGCCTTTCCCTCTGCATTGCCTTGGTGCTGTAGGGCTACTGTTCTCACTCCTCTTCTCTGGCTGGAGTTTTTCCCCTGCCCCACATAGGCCCTGTGGTCCCCCAAACCCCTTGCCTACCAGCTGTAAGCCCATGTCCTCAGTCAGCAGCAGGCTCTCCACAAGCAGTGGCCTTCCTGCTTCACGTGGGCACTCTGGACCCTGAGCAGGCTTTTCTTCTTCCCTTGCATGGCAGGACATCTGGAAGATTAGTGCCCTCTTCCAGCACCAGGCTGGGCCCTGGAGATGGCAGCTGCTCTGGAGCCTGCACGGTGTCCTGAGGGACCAACACAGTCGGGGTTGATGTCCAGGTGTTAGAAAGATAAACTACTGTCAGTAGAATTACCTGGCTAAGGTTTAGAGCTGGACATGCTTCAGTGGTTTCAGACCTAAGGTGTGGTTGACAAAGCTTGGGGAGAAGGATGTACTACTCACTGATAGTGGACATAATGAATGCAGAATTTACAGGCAGAACTCCCAAGATGAGGAAGAAACTCATAAGACCAACTCAGTAACCATGCTGAAATCAGGTTTGTCTAGGTAAAAGATAATTCTAGCAGGAGGAGATCAAAACCACTTACTCATGGTCCACTGACGCAAGAAAACCACCAGATCTGAGCATGCAGACTAATCAGTATAAGAAGCAAGGGAATCTTTTAACCAGTAGAATATAGCACACTAATTAAAAAGAACCATACAACTTGTAGTCAATGAACATTACTGTCTTTGCTAAAATGTACAAAAACAATGAAACGTTGTGATGGTCACTGTGCTGGCTTTACGGGTTAGTCACCCAGCACCCCCTTCTGTGCAGAACTGTAAAAAAAGCAAATACCTCAACTCTATGTGGGAATTGGCTTCTTGCACATGGGGTGAAAAAACCCATTTTGGGAAAACAGCTTTGCTGAGGACACATTTATAAAACATGCTGATTTTCTAACCATTCTTGCCATGCCTGGCCCATCCTGGGAGCAAGGAGGGGGCAGGCAAGGCACCAGAGGTTTGAAATTCAACACTATGTGGTTGCTGTGGCCCAGCAAGTCACCAATCACCACTTCACCCATGACAGCAACAAATCATGAGGGCAAGATAAGGAAGAAACTCATGGATAAATGACTTACTGAATTCAGGCCATCAGTCAACAACCACTAGACTTCTAAAGAAGGAAAAGATAAAACAAAAGTGAAATAGGACATCACTGAATTTGCTGTCTTTAAAAAGTCAAGCTTTTTCATGAGTTCCCAAAATTAATGTTTTCATTTTGGCTAGTGAAAAAGATAAGAGTTTACAGACACTTTTTACTAGAACAAGACTCATTTAATAACACTTGACAGCACATTGCAAATTAAGAAGAACATAAACCTACCATAGGCCAGGAAAAAACAAAGTCCCAAATTCAGATAGATAATTGTACTCAGACTCCCTGGATATTATTTTAGGTTAGGTAAAAATGACTGTTGCAATGAATTATTTGACTCAGAATGAAGGACAAATTTACACTCCAAATTACAGCCATCTGATATCCATATGTGGGTAAATCACATACATGCAGCTGGAAAAGGGATTTATCACTCATGAAAAAAATTTCACCCTTGAGACCCTAGGAAGATCTGAAAGCAGTCTTCAAGAGTTGAGCACTTTTAAATCTCAATTCTTTACTCAACTTATACAAAGCATGATCCAAACATCTAGCCAACTGCAGATTTTCTTGATGAAAGTCATGTATTACAAGAAAAAGATCCCCAAAGGATGATGCTTATAACTGATTTATTTACTTTCCTTGCTTATGTTTCATATTTCAAACATGATTCCATAAAGATGAATCCATTTTTACAAAGACAAAACCAAACATCTGTCACAAAGTATCTCATTTAAAGCACAAACCTGATTCCCTTTTACACTCATTCTTTATAAAACACAAAGCTGAGTGCACTGTTAGTGCTGTTATGATGGTTCCTTGACTAATGAGGACTCTGTGCTTATCTACTGCTCTCTTCAGTTACCTGAAATCAAAGGTAAAGCTCACAGTTATTTTATTCGTACAAAGGATAATTCTTACTCTTCACTACAAAGAGCTACTAAAAATAACTGGGAGATTTACCTTGGTCTCACTACCCACTATATTTAAATATGTATCCAGATAGATACAAAGTTAGGTTCCATTTTTGATCCTAGATTCTGCAGAAATTCATTCTTGGCAACAAACCTGTAATTATTTTCTTCCATTTATGCTGGACAAGAAAACATTAATGACAGAAAGTCAATAAAGGCATTTTCTAAATTCAAAAATTCAGTTTTCTGGAAGAATAAAGTTTGTAAAATATATAGGGAAACAGTAATTCCTGTATTTTTATTCCTTACTTTTATTAATTTCTATGTATTTTCCACAAAGTTAATAAAGTCCTGGCTTCTAAAGGTGAACTGGATGGCTCTTGTTTTTCCTCACAAGTGAGCTTGTACCAATTTTTTGCATGCACAAAACATGAAGAAAGATATTGAACTGCCTGAATTGCTTAAAAAAATAATAGAATACATCTTGCAGAATTTGTCTTTGCTTTTAAGACAGCAATTTTCTGTTTATAGACTTCTGCACTTCAAATTTTAGAAATATGATGAAGTTGGACAACATAATTTCAAAATACTACTGATTCTTTAAATCAGTTTTTTTGTAGTAGAAAAAAATTTTGAATTTATACTCTGTTCATATTGTAATTTTTATTGGAAACTTTGACTCAGAACTTCTCTACATATAACTGAGATATCTGCATAGGAAATGGGAGTAATGCTTCTTGCCTGAACACTTCAGCAGACCTTTTTTTTTTTTTTTCTTTCTTTTAAGTTTTGTATAAGAAGGCAGAAGGACGACTATCCTGATGGCCTTCATCTCAGGTGTAATACTCACCCAACCTTGTCAGGCAGGGTTAGGAGGCAAGTCAAGTAGGTGGAGAAGTGGCTTAATATCATTTCCCTTGTACTTGTTTTCTTAGGCAACAGGTCTACAAATTATTTAGGAAACCTAAGAACTACTTATAATTAGGTCAAACCTGACTAATGCAGAATCTTGTTTACATAATATATGTATTTGTGTGCACATATATAAATACCCTGTAACTGAAGACAGAATAGTTGTAACAACTAAGCCCACTGAATAAAATTATGTTAATGTTATGAAATCCTTCTGGTAAGAATTGTGTCTTTACAGGAGTTCATACATTAAATAAACACCATATGTCATATGACTTTAAAAACATTCTAACATTGATGTTTATTATAGATTCTTCTTTTGATTGGTATTTCCTCCTTGACTATTCCTCTTTTTCCTCCCTTACTCCTCCTTTTCTACTCCTTAAAGAGAATATCCTCTGGGTAAATTTTGTGGCCAACAGTGTAACAGACTAACAATACAAAAAGCCAAATCAAATGCATTGCTACCATTGCTACTTAATTACAGCTCATTTACTCCCCATTTCTCATCTTGCATTCATTGCAGCACAGAAACCAAGCAGTCAGAAAAACAGAGACTTTAATACATTAGGCTCCTGCACTACTTTCCCTTCCAATTTCAGTCTCTGTCTTTTAGAAATAACTTTGAAGCAGCAGCTTTGATGCAGATCAAAGTGGAGACTTTTGCATAAGCCTCAGAACTATCAGGTCCCCAGTGTTCTTTCTCTGTTTTTGCAGATTTTTGAAGATTTTTGCAGAGCTTCAGTCAATGACTTTTTTGCTGAAGCATAAAGGACTCACATTTACAAGTATATTGAGAACAAGTATGTTACACATAGTAATTTGCACAAACTATTTCACACTATAGAGTTTCACTTAATTATACATATTCAAGCATTCACTATGGTTGTCTTCTGCTTCTTCCACATATCTCTGCATACATTTATCTCCTATTACCATTACAATCCATGTACTGAATTGTGAAATTAGTGCAATCTTCTGGAAGGCTACAATCTCCTTAACCTTACCGTGTACTGTGGAGCTGGTCTTCACAGTCTGTAGGTTTTTGTTGCTTTAAACAATGTGGTAGGTTGCACAATTTTCTTACACAGAACTTATAGCAGGAAAAAGTGGGGAAGCAAAGATAAACCATGGCAAACCAAGATAATGCATTACCATCAATGGAGACTATGATATGCACAATGCATGTGTTAAGGAAGAGGAAAAATACAAGATTTCTTTGGAAATACTCAAGGGTGTAAGGACACTGAGCTAAGGAGGAGACTGAGACCGTATTCTGAAGATGTCCTCATCAATTGGTCATACAGAAATAAAGATTTTTCTGCACAACAAGAAGCAGCCCTGGCTTGATGTTATGCTGCCACAGGATATGCCATGCTTACAGAACTTTTGATACTGAAGCAACCTTGTATAGTTACTGGCAAACATTCGGTTCTCTTACACTCACACAACTCCCCATGCTTAATCCTTAGTTTTCATTATACTCAAATTTCTTTTGAAGTATTTTTTCATGGGCAGTGTTGTCTGAAACCACAGCTTTAGCAAATTCCTACTTAACGGAGGATATTAAATAAGATGCCAAAATCACAGAATCACAGAATCACAGAATTTCTAGGTTGGAAGAGACCTTCAAGATCATCGAGTCCAACCCATGCTCCAACACCTCAACGAGATTACGGCACCAAGTGCCTCATCCAGTCTTTTTTTAAACACATCCAGGGATAGTGACTCCACCACCTCCCTGGGCAAACCATTCCAGTACTTAACCACTCTTTCTGTGAAAAACTTTTTCCTAATATCCAGCCTATATTTCCCCTGACGAGTATAAAATTTAATAAAATAAGTATTTGCAGAAACTTTACCTGTTAAAATTGCATGATGAGAGATTATGGAGCAATCAGGGAAGAACAAAATACTTCTCTTCAATAAAGTATGGTGAAAATTCAGGCATATCTCTGTTCCTCTTCACATTCCAGAAGTACTGGGAATCTAGGCAGACATTTGTTGCTTCCCTTCACTGGTTCTCACTCTGCAGCTGAGTGTTTGCTGTGACTCAGGTCACTACTTGCAGAGTTTCAGTCTGGAAATTTCCATAGCTTCATGCAATGCTGACCCATCAAAGTTCCTTGGCTGTTCAGAGAAATAAGATCCAAAGATGCTTCTTTAATATAAAACTGCTCAATCTCAGCACTATCCTTAACAAGCCCAGCTCACAAACAAGCCTTTTCTGGGGCCGTACCCGTCAACATGAACCTCAATTTAAGGTGAGCCACACATGATCCAGACTCAGAGCTCATTAACTAGTTAGGTGTTTGCCAGTTGTAACTAGTCTGCTTCCTGTACAATTTGAGCCAATAAAAATAAAAAAAACCACCAAGTCTTTCTCATTATTTTAAAAATGTGGAAATGACATGATGTCTCAACTCCTTCCCCCTCAATGTATTTATTTTCAGCAAAACATTCACTGTATTTAGAACAGCACAACAGATTTCTTTATTCTAACCCATATTTCCTTGTTCCTGTTAGAAAAACACATTTTTTCCCTGACAAGTTTTGTTCCAGGTAGTGTTAGGCTGTCTGCTGAAGCACATAACAGATATTGCCCACACAGCACCTCTTCAGCAAGAAAATGCAGGCAATAGCCTATAATAACTTGCCTGACTACAAAAGGTGTGTCTGGATTAAAACCGAGTTCCTCTGAAGCAAGTGACAAATGGATAAATCCCAAGCTGGTAACTCCTTTAAAAGGAAGGTTAGGTTTTAAGGTTATAAAAACATCAAAAGTTAAAAAGTAGTGTGCAGAAAGCCAAAATCTGAGAGAAACACAGCAGTGTGCTACTTTCTGTTGCCGTCCTTGATCCTATATGCAAATAAACTATTGCACACACAAATTTTTCTCAGTGTTTGTCACTAAAAGTTCCTAATTTAATTACTAGTTTTAAAATACATTTTAAAAACACTTTCTTTAATTGTGTAATCTTTTCCATCCCATCCTGTCCCTATGATCAGCAGTGGTATAGACAGATTATACGGGTGCAGATGAGGAGGCAGGTCTGCTCCTTTGTAGCAGACTCTTTGCAGCATCAGAATGAACGGAAATTGTGACTTGAAATCTACACTTAATAACTGTGTCTGTTCAGACCACCTTTAAAACTGGTATTTGTTGTCATTGACCCGTATCTATCTTCACCTGTATGTGTCTTAACTATTTAAATTGTTAACCAAATCCCCAGTACTGCAACAGGTAATAAATGCTCTCAGAGATACTCAAAGCCATGTGAAACACTTTCTCCCACATGGGTTCAGGCTGTGTCGTGGCTAGCAGCATGAAGGCACAGCATGAAAAAGGCATAACTTAGCTCTTCTGAACTTCAGGGTATGATTTATGTCAATTCAGATCTCACATGAATTCTGCTTGTCAGGTTTATTTATTTCTTTTAATCTAGTTTCTCTGTCCTCCAGTTCATTCAGCTCTGGTTATAAAACAATTTTTTCTCCTGCAATTCTCAGCAGCTTATTTGTATAAAGATTATATATTACTAAGTGGAAGCTTAGGGACATTAGGAAAAGCTGTCTGTGATTTCAATCGATTAGTTTCTTTGCTAGGTTCATTGATATCTTTCACTACGCACTGGGAAGTATTTTATTTCCTAGCACAGCATTGAGTTGTACGACCATATTAAGTGCCCTTTGAAATGTGAAGATTATGGGGCTTTCAGGCCCAGGTTGCCAGTTTTTCCTATGTTCTCTTCAGAGTGATACAATTCTTGAAAATTTTTCACCTGTTCTTCCAAGATGGCTGGAGAAAACAAAGCCCACTGGAAATGTGGATAGTAGGAACACAAAAAAGCCCCACACAGAAGCCTTCATAGCACAACACACAACATGTTGGAAAAGACTGACAGTCAGGAGTGGTAAGGACAGAGCAGTACTTTTATAAAACGACAAATACACTTGTTTGACAGGTTACATGCTATCCCATTGCCTGACCTTCAGAAAAAGAGGCATATTCCTGAAGGTTTTCCTCAGCTCAACATTACTGAGAGTGTTTATAAACTCAAGGATGGTCATACCTATCCTTTAACCTAAAGAACAGAGGATTATTCACTGTTATCCATTTTTGCAACTTTTGCACGTTCAAGTTTTACAGTAACTGTAGACATATCTAATGCCTGTTTAAGATACAGGTATGTGAAGTCTAAAGTTTCATCTGTTTTTTTCTATGTTAACTGGTTAATCTGTTTTTCAGTAAGTATTATAATCCACTTCAAGATTCCCTTCATAGGTAGATTCTGTCTTCAGTTGCAGTCTGTGGCATTCAGTACTCTGCAGGAGTCATATAGCAGACACAGCTTTTTCTCTTAATGAATACTAAAAATGGAATGGTTGAGCCTAAAAGTGAGACTCACTGGCAAGGTTTTAATGGCAGGACAGACAGCTCCAGTGAGCACACTAAGTTTGAACATCACATTGATTTACATATCTCATTAAAACAGAGGCACTCTGTTCAAAATACAAAACTTAAAATTTATAATCAGTTTGCAGTACTTTCACTTTAATTTTACTGAAAATTTCTAGGTTTGAATAAAAATCAGAAAGCACAAAAGGGTACTTCCAAGAGCTAATACCTCTTTCTGTCTCTTTGCTAGTCCACAAGAAAAATAATTGTATCCTTTATCCTCAGTGTTAAAGTCTCCCAAACCCTGCTCATGATTCTAAATACTGACATAAGCTGAGCTGGTTTTTGATAAATCTACAGTCAGGAGACAAGGACAAGCAGCAAGCTGCCCTTGATCCTCTTCTCTGATGAATATTGTATAAAGCCAAAGTAACATGTGGTAAGAGACATACAGATTTTACTCTTCCTGCTTTTGCTGCTATTATAGTGACCCCTGCTGTCCCATTCTGCCTTTTTAAGTTAGAAAAGCCTAAGAAAAAAAAGTGGCACCTTCAGAGTAAGAACCTTTACAATCATGCTAGTTAATTGTAAAAAAATATGTGCATTATGCAGTCTGGCTCATGTACATTGTCACATTTTCAGGTGTGGTGGATTGACCCTGGTTGGATGCCCGGTGCCAACCAAAATCAGAGGGAAGAGAAGGGAAGGCTAAAAGGATAACTCACTGGGAGAAAAATATCCTTGCTGGTAGGATCCTGGCCATTTTTCTGGAGAACTGACGCTCTATAAGAAATAAAGAAATAATAATAATTTAAATATATGAAGAAGTAATCAGCAATTGATGCAAAATTGGAGATTCGCCCAGAGCAGAAGCAGCGGGCTGGCTGTGACTGTCGTTTTAACAGACCGCGGCCTTGCAGTCGAGTGGTCTCCGCAGCATTTAACTACGGAGCACACAAAACTCACTGCGAGAGCTCTCACCCCTGCCCTGGGCAGGGCTGTGCGGCTCCGCAGGGCCGGGTCCTCTGCTAGCACCCGGTGGCTCCGCACAAAATGACATCAAGGCTGGGAAGGCAGTGGCGGACAGCTCCCCAGGGCAGCAGCAGTAGCAGCGCCCACCGCCAGGTGCAGCAGGCCGCGCCGCCCTGCCCAGCACTGAGCCCGCCCGCAGCACCGCGCTGCCCGCACACGCCTCCAGCCTCTGACAGAAATTTTTAGGAAGTTAATGACAGTGAGCTGAAAAAAGCATTGCTTTTCTGGATTTTCTCCAATGGGATTCAGGGAGATGTTTGATTCATACAAAGCCCAACACATATATGTTCTCATACCCTTAATGACGTGAGTCCACCATTTCCAACACAATGCAGAGCAGAATGAATGGCAAGGGCTAATAAGATAAATAATGTCCTGGGCCAAAGAATCCAACACTGGAAGGACTAAATCTTGAAATTTGGCTATTTGAGATATTACTGAAGACTGACTAACCCAAAAGCAAAAAGAAGGTTTGTGTTGTACTATTCTGGAATAAAAAAAAAATTAAATTCTAGTTCATGATCTCTTTTGATCACAGAATAAAGACTAGCAAGCCTTTATCTGAAGTGAAACGTTACTGCAATTAAAAAAAATCACTGAAAAGAAAAAAACACAGTAAGTAAGAAAGCAATATTTATTATTGTATTTCAAGTCAAAATTTTAATAATTGCTTGAATTGAATCCAAATAATGACTGACATGTTATGGCACAAAACCCCAAATGGAATTAGAGAATTATGACATTTTCCCTCACAGACATATCCCACCAAAATCATCTGCACTTATGTGTTATATATTACCTCTACAGAGAGCTGGCAACACAGAGATCATGGACTTAGCAGAACCTATACATATATTGTCATGTGCAGAGGCAAACATAAATGTGTTAGCAGATTTGTGTCGATGAAGAAGGCTAGACTGGGCAAATACATAGCCAGTTAAAAGAAAAGTCTTTAAAAACAAGAACCCATGTGAAAAGAAGCTATTAATGTCGTTTATATAGCTCACCTTTGCTGACCAATTTTGAAGTGAAGGGGGGAACTTCCCTAGCTTTCAACTTCTCTTGTAGCAGAACCAGCAAATCAATCTTTCTGTATCTAAACACCAAAGCCATATTAGCAAGATAGGTGGAAATTAAGACTGTTCACAACTCAGAGTCATGCTTGTAGGTACTGCTACAAACTCAGTCTGCTGTTAACAGTAAGCTATAATTTTATGCTAGTTCTGGGGGTTTTTTGTTGTTTGTTGCAGTTTTTTCCCTAATTCTTTAAATAAATGTTTGACTTCAAAAGACCTTCAGAACTGTTACATGAAGTTTTTCCTTTAGTAGTGCTCAAACCTATCTGAATCTGGGAGAGGAGATGAACCAAGAAAAGCTGAAAATTCTTGCTGTCTCACTTTGTATCTTTGTAGAGGCAACAGATTCAACCACTACATGTGACCAATATGTAACCACTCAGCAATTTTTCTTCTGCACTTAGGGAGCCCCTTCTCTTAATCCCACACCCATAACCTGGCAATGCGGGGTTGCCCTGGACAACATTAGGTCTGGAAGCTCTGTAAAGTACAAATTGGTACCTCTTTTTTAAGAAGCAAAGGGAATAAACATCCTACAAGTCAGGGGGGATGTTTGGTGTAATATATGCCAGAGGCAATAGGTTCCTACATCTTTATTCACCCTCTTGCAATACCACAGGTTTTTCATTTGCAATATCAGAGCAATCACATAGCAACTTTGTCACCTGCAGCAATTTTGAAGGCATCAAATAAAGGAAAAGGTTCTGTCTAGCTGTCTCAGGTATGGAACAGTTATTCAGAAGAGATTAAGGAAATTCAATCTGATGGTCAAACACCTTTCTTTAAGAAAACATTACCAGTGACACAAACATGAATTTCCGTTCTCAAATCTTTACCAATTTTCTCATGCCAGCACCCAAACAATGAAAACATAAAACTAGAATTTTACTTGCCATTGGAATGCCAGAACTCTGGAGTTCTGAGCAGACTTTTGTAAACCAGGTGAGCGTAGCCCAGTATATCAACACACCCTTCTCATAATTTTCCATTCTTCTTAGTGCCATATATTTAGCCTTTCTGGTGTAAAATTGTTACTTGTGACCATTGTTCATCCCCAGGAAACAAAGCACTCACCTGTTATTTAAAACTGAAGTAGCAGGAGTACTTCGGCATCTTCAACCTGCTGAAATCAATGCTAGTTCAGTTCCTTTACACTCTTGTGAGTCTGACCTTCATCTCATTTTTCCTATCATCCAAAGGAAAATTGACTGTGAAATTTGGTCCAAAGGAATTAAGAAGTGAAAGATATTTCTGATCTGGATGACAGTGGAAGAACTTGATCTCTACAGAAAATAAGAAGTCTTGGGCATTACAGGGGAGTTTGACAGCCAGGGCAGACCGGGCAGGTACTAACACTTGTCAGCTTGTCTGCCATACAAGAGCATGCTTGATGTATAAATTTTATGAAAAGTAGTGCCAGATGTGAATATTCTTATGCTAAGCAACCTACTCACCCTACTCCTTTCTTGGTGTCAGCTCCAGGAGAGCCAAATCTTTATAAATGAAATCAACTTAATACAGAAAAAAGTTCTATTGGCAAGAAGTATCCATTTCTCTGCATATTCTTCAAGAGGAAGACAAGAAATGGGAATCACCTCATAGGCTACCTCATTGGAATTTAAATATATGCCAGACACTTGACTTCCTACCTTCAAGAATTATTAGGCTGGGATACTTCTTCTGTATCACGGAAAAAGCCCTAAATAACAAGCACACTAAACTTCTGACTCTTGGGTATTCACTGGGTTGCATTAATTGTATTGAGGGCAACAAGGTTCTATCAGGCAACAACAAAGTACAAGTCAGAGGTGAGTACAGCAAAAGTGTCAGAGTATGCAATCAGGACTTCAGTGCTCACCCTTCACACTGCAGGCAGAAAACCTAGAATAGTCAGACTTCTGCTTTGTGCTCCTCACCTTCTCTATGTCACTGCATGGCATACAGCCAGTGCATCACAACACAGTCCTACCATCTCGAAGAAACAACAAGCAGAATAAGGAAAGCTGTGCAACAAGAGAGAACTGCTAAGAAAGGAAAAAAACAGACTTTGTACAAAGCTTAACAACAGAACTTGAGACAGGATGAGCTCACAAAAAATCTGGAGCCTCAGAATCTGTAAGGATTAGTGCCCAAGCTGCAGCAGCATGATCCCTGCAACATCAGTTCTGCCAAAAATCTTGTTTGAGCCATGGAAAAGTACAACTCACCACGTCTTCTTTACTTTGATGAATTAAATATTAAGAAAACAAGATCATTTATATATTGAAATTATCTAAGAACAGTAAGAGCATAGGTAATAAGTAAAATCACTCACAGATTTTCTACTGCCAAAGTTGTAGTCATAAGTTAGCATAATTCATCAAAAGTAATGCTAAAGCAGTGGAAAGGAAAGATAATGGCAAGTCTACCACCTTCTCTTTATTTCCACAGGATATGTAGTTTTACATTCATAGTTATGGGCGCAATTACAGGTAGAAGGAAAAGAAAAACTGAACAGGTTTATAATACTTAAGATGACAAAAGAGTTCCTTGATTCACTGAGGTAAGGGAGGAAAATCTTTTATGTCTGTAACAAAAAGGAGTCTATTCAGAGGCGTTGTTTCTAAATTAGGCTCTGATACGTAATCAAATTATAAATCTATTTTCAGATTTTGTGAATCTTCTTGCATAGGGTCACTCACAATTTGATGAAGCCACCCAGGATCTATGAAGGAGAACCAACCTGTCATGTCTCAGCTTTTGTAGTTTACAACTGTGGCTGTGGCTGGAAGGGTGATGCACAGCATGGCTAGTAATTTTCTTTCTTTTCTCCATGTCAGAAATGTAATGTTTTCAGGGTTTGTACATTTTTTGGTTTGTGTTTTTTGGGCTTTTTTGTTTGTTTGTTTTGTGTGTGTTTGTGTGATGGGTTTTGTTGTTTGAATGCGTTTGGGCCTTGTTTGGTTTTTAGGTTTGGTTGTTTGTTGTTTCAATTTTTTGGTTTTAAAGAAAACTTGAAAATGTTAGTGAAAACCAAAATTCCTGAAATGTTCTTTTCAATTGTTTTGCTCCTACATAAACATTCCCACTAGTATCTTATGCAGATACATCCGCTTCAGCTAATTTCTTATTTTTTTGTCAGGGGGAAAAAAAAGTGAACAGTAAAGTTTTTGAAGAAGTTATAATGAATTGCTTAGGACTTCAGTGTATTTCCTGTACAAGCTGAAACTTGTAAATGGCTGCCAAGTTCTTCTCCTGATTTCACAGACACTTCTCTTTGTGTGTCTCCAGTCTTGATTGCCATTAATGTTTTCCCTTCCCGACATTTTTACACAGTAGCTTTGTGTGATTACTTCTGGATCCCTCCTGCACAGCCAAGGTGTCTGATAGAATAGCCTAAGTCTTGAAATGCGTTGAGTAAAAAGTATAGGGTAGTTAGCCAAAGAGAGCCCTTGATCTCTTGCTCTATCAGCTGCCTGCCAAAGAGCTTTACTTTGCCAGTAGGTTGTCAAGTGATTTACTAGGAATTGTTTTAGTGTTGCATCAAAAACAAAGGAATGCTCAAAGTTAACCAGCATTTGTGTACCAGATACTTTTACAGTAGGGTTTCTGTCCCTTAAGATTGGAAAAATATTTAAAACACTTTTTAGCTAGGAAAAATTCACTTCCATAATACAATAAGGACTGGAAAAGCAATTAAAATCTACTGTAAGAGTGGGTGTAGGCAAGATCTAAAATAAAAAAATTCAGCTAGATGCTCAACCTTGAAATATCAACACAATATAGATACTTTCAGTCAATCAAAACACAGATTTTGAAGGCTTTAAAAAGACATGTCTGAAAGTACAGACAGAGATGTCAAATTGCTGAGCTACAGTGGAGGCTGAGAATACAGATCAGAAGGCACAGTAGCTGGAAAATACAGTACTGAGAAGCCACTGCATTTCCTGACCTCATGTTCTCACAAGAGTTCTGCAGTGCCTGTCAGTACCTAGAAATGCAATTATTGCTGGGAAAAACTGAATTTTTTCTGGAAATCTGAATCACACATTATTCAGTCTGCAATATTTCAAAGACTAGCTTAAGAAAAACCACTGCTGAGAAAATATCAACTGAATAGTGATCCCCCTACAGCATTGATGAAGTTAGTATGGCTTTTGGAAAAGGAGAAAGAGAATGGATGTTTTCTGCAAGTCATCTGAGCTTTTAGCATGATAATTACTAGGAAATATTTTCTGTAAACAGCCATGTATTCAGAGTAGTAAGGTTCTAATCAACAAAATGACTATGTTTTGATTTTGGAAGAAAGAAGTAAATATTCTAAGGGATTCATCATTGGTGATGAGACCCTCCCTCTAAAGCACTGCCTCAATTTTATCCAGTCTGTTAAAAAGTGTTTTCTCTTGGCTCCTAAAATGTTTGTGTAACATGAATGACTGCAGCTTATTCCTTAAATATGAGGAAACTGTAGCACAAGACGCCCTACAACATACGGCACCATTTTTTAATGGGACAAATGTCCCTTACATGCCCACAGTTTTTTTAAGCATACAAACACCTCAATAGTGATCTCATCTTTTCTGCATACTTAACATGAGCTTTTTTTTACTCTTCAGAACTTAAACACTCAGAGGTTTATATCTCAAAACAATGGGAAAAGAAAGTACGTGTACAGAAAGCACCAAAATATTGCATCCTTATCAGTTTCAGGGCAAGATTCTTGTTTTCCTTCTACCTACCCACTTTTCCTCATCATTTGTCATTCCTCAAGCTAAACACCTTGGTTTGTGGCCTTGGAAAGTATTTTGCTCCAACCAAAACCAGTAGGTAACCAGAAACATGGAACAGTACTAGGGTTCAAACCTTAAAGAGGTTGATCCAGCCATCACGGAAAGTAAGGCTACTCAGAAGAGGCCTGAATTTCTTAAGATGTGATTGGGATAAGGAATGAGACATGGTCATGCCATGGTAGGAGGCCATCTTGAAGTCTGTCATTAAATTACTTTTATTAGGAGTCAGCAAATATATTAGCATAAATACTTAGTATCATTTCATCCTTCAGAGATGCATAACAGAAGAAATTCCTTTTTTATGAAGAGCAACACACTATCTAATATGAAAATCTTTATCCAGGCCCTGATTTTTTCTATCTGTAAGATTCTTACAGGAAAAAAGTAACTATTCAGTAAACATGGTAAAAAAAATTCAGTGATGCTTCTTGTGACTTGCAAGCTCCTGCTTTGGTGAATACTAGAAAATTACACTTCTCCCTAAAGTGTTATCTTTCTTTGCCCCGTTTGTAAAGGTTGTATGTAGATTTCACTTTCTGGTTTCTTACTGATATTTTTATACTTCTGTGGAATAAAGCTACTAGGACACAATGCAATGTCCATTTTAATCTGTAAAACATGATGTAAATTATGACTGTACCAGAAGAAGGATACAAGGTCAAAATGACCCAGGACAGGTTTTTTTCTTTCACTCACTACATTCTCAAATTTGTGATGCTAGAGAAAATAGTCTATGTTCACAGTTAAACATTATTTGAATAATTAATGGTATCCTGTGTTCAGGCGTTCCTACTCATCTGGCTGTGTCTCTTGATATAGGTCATGTCTGGGTTTTCAGATGTACTTGTAGATATTTTCCTTGGAGTTTCCAGTTCTCAGTTTTTGAAAGGTAACATCCCAAACATTGAGTGAGATACCTGAAAAGGCTAAGTAAACAGACAGGATATCTGAGGAGTGCTGGGGACTACCCGTCCAGGATTACTCACAGATGCTCAGAGACCTGGCACCTCTCTTACCTCACCTTCCTTGTCTCGATCAGTGGTGAACCTCTTTGTCTACACTTCAATTTCTCAGAAAAAAAAACCCTCACAAAACAGCAACAATAACAACAACAACAACTAAACAATTGCATATAGGCTGGGAAAAATCGGCAAAGAAGTGTCAGGTTTACTTTATTGTTCTCTTTAAATCAAATATTTAAAGAAATTCAATGCTGGAGTACACTATAATCACAAAGTTCTCCACTGAAGGAATTTGTCTTAATCCCAGAACCAAAGCCCAGTAACACAATCCTTTCAATGGGTACATAACAAACCGTCTGCCACTAGAAGGCAGCAAAGCTCCAATATTTCCAGACATTTCATTTCTGTGACACAGAACAGGCAGAAACTTTTGTTAGTAAAATGAAATATTCTTTTCCATGTGTGCATACTGAATGGTTGCTGAATTCTCTCATATTTTTTGCTCTCAGTTCAGATGCATGACTGAACAGTATTAATTTGTAGTGATTTACTTAAAGTTCTGTAGCAGCGCCTGTCAGTGACAGAGATTTGGGAAGCTGAAAGAAATCCAAAGTAATTTCACAAATTAGCTGATGTAAGTATAAAATGTGAATCACAAAGTAGGTTATCACTGAGTTCCCCTCAGGTAATATCTATGTCTACATCCATAAATACCCAAAGATTTTATCCCTCTGCTTTTTGTGCATCTGCTCGCTCTAGTGTCCAAAATTAATCTTATGTTGTAGGTATTATATTACTAAATTTTCCAAATGAAGAATTCTACTTTTCACAGAGTGCCTGAGATCTGTGTTAGTGAGATAACCCTATTGCCTTTTGATATCAGTAAAAGCCTGATATGAGCTGCCAATGTTATTCCCAGCTCAGATTTCCTCAGCTATCTACAAGCTTCTGCACAGGATACAAAAGCCTTCAGCAAAACCCAAAGCAGGCCACCTGCTTATATTGTGTATTGCAACAAACAATCCTAAAGTCTAGGAACACAGTGCAAGACTAATTATAAAAGCCATGGAGGACTGTCCTGCATAAATAAATCCTGGAAAGTCTTCTCCCCAGGGTATTGGTAAATTATGAGAAGTAAATTGTGGAGGGATGGGGCATTCATAAACCAGCAATCCTAGGGCACCAAAGATCAAAATGTTGCAGTCACAGAGGCCTCCAAGAAAAATTGTTTTTATTTTGTGAAATATTTCTAACAGAAAAATTGAAACATTAACAAATGTTCATAGGAGATACAACACTCCTAATTTGTGTCTGGCAGCGCAGCATATGTGTCCTTTTCGAAATACTGCCCATTCATGAATAACAAGTTTCACAGAGCTTGGCACTTCCAGGAGCTTGTGGGGCACTTCATGAGAGAATGCAGAAATGTGGTCCCTTACTTGCTCCTGTGTCCATGATCCCCCCACCACTGCCATCAGTCCCAGCTCCAGCCTGAGGACTGGGGTCTTTCTGGGTCATCCTGCTGCCCAAGCGGGAAAATACGGGCAGGAAGGCAGGGCTTTGGCCAGGCACAGCAGACTGGAATGAGAAATAAGGGAAGACACACACATGTGCACAGGCCCACACATTGAAAATATTCAGACATTTTGGAACAAATAAAAATCAATAAAGTATGCTTGATGAGCAATTAATACAGAATCAGAGCCAAGAAAGTTATTCAAAATGCTCAGTTTGGTCTAAATTTTTATCATCTCTCAGTTTGTGAAAATGTTCAGAGCATCCTTTGCAGTCATACTTTTCATGACTAAATCACTAAAAATTCATATGAAGTTCAATTTTGCACAATCGTTCAATATATAACTTGCAAATGAACCTAGAGATGAGAAAACACAGATAAAAAGTATCCTGTCTCAAGACTTTTCCTTTCACCCTGAACACATGCTTGAGTCACCAGTCAGTAATGTGGGCATATCTGTTCTCATTCATTCTAAACAGTAAAAACCAGTGCGAAACGCCTTCTCTCTGAAGATTTTGAACATGATTTAGGCAAAACATTTTTTCTGTAGCAATACATTTTATTTCTATCAGACTTAATATTCCTCTCAATTTGGCTCACAAATCAGCGTCTGTAGAAATACTAATATAATGCAGAAGTAGTGGGGATGTCAAGGTGGTGTGAGAGGAGTGCTAGTGAGGAGCTCTACCACCACAAGCTGACAACATCCAATAGATGGAAAGGGAAATGGGATGCAGACAAATGCACCGAAGAAAGGTGCACCAAGTACCAAAACCCTTCACTGCAGCCATGTTAGCAAGCTGGGGCTGCCAGAAGGGGTTCAAAGGGAAAAACACATATGGACCAGTGCAGCCATGCGGCATCCACCAGCCCAAAGCTCAGCTGCAGAACTGCCCTGCATGAGCTGGAAAGCAGCTGGTAGCACTTAATGGCGTAAGGAACAGGCAATACCTTTTGCTGCTGCATGCACATTAAACATTGATCCTTTCTTTTATGGCCAGCAGATTGCTTTCAGGCATTGCCATCACCAGTTTCTGCTCTCTGCTCTGTAAACAACACAGAGGGGGTTTTGAAAAGGAAACTGGATTATACTCTGTCTATCTCTGTTAAAAAGGCCAAATTGCCCACATTGTCTAAAAACTATTTCTAAAATTACTGTACTCAGTAAGTAGAGTAATAAATCTCAAAAGTATCTACTTCTTGTATGTGTGGAGAAGAATGGGAAATCGATTTTATAGTATTTTTTTTTACTGATAGCTGCCTCTATGTATGTAATCTGTCAAATTGTCAGCAATACTAATCATAGTACACGGTACACTATCCTTGGAAATATTTTGTTCTGAATTTCCATCTACATTTGTTTATCTTTCTCTAGTGCAGTATTCTTTCTCAGTTACATACTGTAATTGAATGACATATGACAAAAGAAGGTGTAGGAGAAGATGGCATCTTAGATGGATGAGCCAAGCCCATTAAAAGCATTTTTCTGAGATATCTGCAGGATGCTGATCAGTGTGGGTTTAGCTGGACAGAAAATATACCTCTTGTGAAGGAATTTCAATACTCACTTAAAAATATGTAAGCAATAAGAAGTGTGTAATGAATGGACAATAATTGGAATATATAGAAATTATGTTACCAAAATTTACTGTCCATCAAGAGAAATATGTGCTTGTGAAATGCTCACAGCTCCTTAAAAAAAAATTGATATCACTTGTTTGCAGAATGATTAAACTATGCAGAAGACAAAAAGTTAACTTCCTTTTCATATTAGAAAAATTTTGCTGCATATTATAGTAGTAAGAATCAAGGTGAAATCACTTTTCCTTTGGAATTTATGACACATTTGTCGTGGTGATGCTCCTATGATGGCTCTTTTTTACTGATTCTTTAGCACAGTTGATTTCATAGTGAACCGAATTTCTGCCAGTTCAGTCACTACTGTTAAGTCTGTAACTGAGTCATATTCAAAGACTATGTATTTTGCAGAATAAAAATCCAAAACAGAGGAAATAGGGAAGAATTATCTGTAGGCAAGGCAAGTGCAGCTGGCAGACATGGGGGAGGAGCCCTGAATTATTCCTGTTTGTTTTGAGGATGGTTTCCTTGGCTACTTAAAACAATGCAACAACTTTTCTGGGCATATGCAAGCAGCAAAGTACCACTCCTGTTAAGAATCAATGTTTTCCACTAGCTGGAAAAAAAAAAAAAAAATCAGTGTTTTTTTGAAACTGAACAGTGGAAACTCTGGTGCTTTTTAGAAAGACCAAACTTCTCTTAAAGCTAAACCAGAGCATACAGTGAGGTAACTCACAGTAGCCCCCAAAGGCGTCTAAGGTGATTGATGTTCACATGAATTCCTCAAAAGCACCTAGCATTATTTGCAAACAAATACTTCTACCAAATATGTGATGCTCTTCCTTTAAGGGATCTGCATTCCCTCTTCCCCCAGTAGAGTCCCCAGCAGTAACTTGGTGATCAGAATGAAGCGTGCAAAAGTTCACTGTTCAACTCCCTGACTGCTGCCTTTTCCAGACCATTATACACCTTATTTGCATTCAGTTCAGGAGGTGCAAAGGCACCTCTGTTCCAGAGATGAGAGAGGACTGAGTGGGGTGCAGGGTTACAGACAAACTCATGTGCCTCCTAGGCTTGAACTGGAGAGCTGGCTGCAGCACAACAGCTCCAACTTTTGTCTTTCTACAAGAGCTTCATCGCAGATCAGAACAAATAAACTTCTTCTGCCCCATATGGCAGGAAGGTGGAAACAGTATTGCCAGCCATTCCAGTGGTGCAGCCATAGGTCCTGATTCCCCTCACCTAACAAGTGGACTTTTAAGGTCCCAGTTATTTGACATCTTATGAGCAATATTATTAAGTCCATTATCCCAGCACTCTGCATCTCCTCTAAATCAGACATATACCCTTTGATGTGCCCAGAAGTAAAGTCAATTTGTGCAAAATGAGGGCATGGGAATTGTTTTATCAATTTTGCTTTGAAACATACTGTATGTACTCTATGTCCACACAGAAGAAAAGGAGTGCAACTTGCAGCCCAGACTCAGTTTTCAACTTACTTAGCTATCGTCATTGAGAAGTAAACTTATCTGAGTCTATGCAGATATCATGTTTATCTCACCATGGCCTTGTATAAAAACCAGTTATGTATAAGGAAAATGTGTATCCAGGATTAATCCTTTTACAGACTGTGTAAAGAACAATAGTAGCTTTCTGACATGATACCTAAATATTCCAGATGCCAGCAGGTAGCAGAAATATCTCTGTGGAAAGGAATTTCAAGCATAAACTTGTCAACCATCTTGCAGCCTGAAGGATGCACTCATTTTGCCTGTTCACATTCACCAGTTCTATAGTTTGGTCAGTGAGAGGAGAGAAACACCTACTGGAAGAAAACAGAAGTAAAGCTAAAGTCTGCTCTACTCAAACACATGGATATTTCACTTTTTCACAATGTACCTGGTGGTGCAGCATTGGAACAAGTGGTACATAATCAGCCAGGCCTGAACTAGTAAACATAGCAGAGCCTGCTTTTTTCAGATGCCTTCTCTCTGCATTCCCTCCAAGACAGCCTGATGTGCAAGCCTCTCTGGGTATTATTGTTGGGAGTCAGTCAGGCAGTCACTGCGTGTCATTCGGTGCACCAGCTGTCGCTGCACAATAGCATTCGTTCCACTGCACAATAAATTAAATCTCCCCCAAGTGATAGCCATATCCTGCTCTGAGACTTACCATCACTTGACATGTGTTATTCCACAAAGTGCATGCAGGAATCATGGGTTGGTGATGCAGACATGGGATTCTTACTTGAAGTTCCTCATGAAATGAAAATTTCAATTTTTTTTCTCCCTTTCAGTAACAAATCTATGAGCGTTTTTAGGAAAGAATGAGTTTGCAGGCAGGTGGTGGACAGAGAGGCACAGCAAAGGCACCTCTGTTGACAGTTCTTTCTAAAATTGTTCTGCAGAAGGTAGTGACTGGCAGCTCTGCACTGTGTGTGTGCTTCCTGGGGCCTCATTAGGAAAACAGACATATTGTGTGAGATAGGAAAAAGAGGCATCTATTTGCCTCCTCCTTTGTTTTGCAGGGAAAACTACTTTCTAGCATCGTGGATTGTGACATTTCTCACGTTAAAACCCCACTGCATTTGAGAATCTTTGCAATGTTTGAAATTAAGTATGAAAGTAAACACCTGGAATGGCCAAACATTGCTTCCAATTTATTCTAGATGTTCACTGTCCTCATCACCACTCCTGCCTTCATGCCAGACCATTCCCTGCTGCTTCTCTTTAGCTTGTATGGGCTACTGACAGCTCCACTCAATTTTCTTAATCCAAAGCAGGCACTCAGCTCTTCAGCCTTAGGCACATCTTTGGCCTCTTGAACTACAACCAGCTGGGGCAGGATTAGTATCTTCATGCCTAGCTGCATCACCCTCTCTTTTATTCCTATTAGAGTGGCAAGAAGGTCTTCATGACTAGAAATTTATTATGGTCTGTATAATCCAAAATTAGGAAAAAGAAGGCAACTACCAGGTATTGATGGTCATTTCAAGATATCAAAAAATAAACGGTTAGGAACTTTAAAGTTGAAATATTAAAAGTGTTACACCTTCCAACCTTTTTGGGTTTTGATTTGGCTTGGTTTGGTTTTGTCGTGGTTTTTTTATCTCTAGACAATTGGATTTGAAACAACTGGGTTTGAAGCTGCCAACATTCCTGGGACAGAAATACCATTTCTGACAGCTCTGTAAGCCAGCAACCCACAGGAACAACTACACAGACTGTAACTAGCTTTGGGAGAGATGTACTGTGTTCAGTGTCCTGCAAACTGTTTTGCTTTTGAAAGCATCACTCTACTTTCTGTGTCTATTAGCCTTGAATTCATGCTCCCCAAGAGCAACAATACTGTTCTTTGTTCAGCACCTTATGCTGCTTACTGGCTACTGTCCCAAAGAATAACCAGAATGCTGAAATAATTAAGGTCTTTCCTAAATACTTGCTGAATTACCACAGACCACTGTGCAAGTGATCACTGGGTGAAATACAAGCTTTCTATGCATGCTTAAGTACCTGATTCAAGACAAAACGCGTTCAAGTGGGGCATGATGTGGCCTTGCCAAAACCCAACTCTGTGAGTCTGTGACAAAACAAAACAAAACAAAACAAAAACAAAAACAAAAACAAAAACAAAACAAAACAAAACAAAACAACAACAACAAAAAAAAA
>VXBB01008189.1:31817-94579 GCA_013399915.1 Illadopsis cleaveri
CTGATACCCTGGCCATCCTGTACGTTCTGTGTGATGACACTCAGTATAAACCGCTCCATAACCTTACCAGGTACTGAGGTCAGGCTAACTGGCCTGTGATTACCAGGATCCTCCTTCCCACCCTTTTTGTGAATTGGTGTCACACTGGCCAGCTTCCAGTCATCTGTAACCTCCCCAGTGAGCCAGGATTGTTGGTAAACAATGGAAAGTGGCTCCACAAGTTCATCTGCCAGCTCCCTCATCACCCTGGGATGGACGCCAGCTGGGCCCACAAATTTATGATCATCCAAGGGGCTCAGCAGTTCTTTGACTGCCTCCTCTTGGATAACAGGGGAACCATATGGTACAGAAGAGACACTGCTACACTGCTCAATGCAAATACACTGAGAAAACCAAGAAACTAAGAACATTTTTTTATCACTTTGTTTTTCCAGCACTAACATGCATGAGGAGGGGTGCCTGAGCCACTCCTTCAGTCACGAGCAATATCTCCAAATAGCACTCTCTTCTCCTACTCCCAAGGCCCTAGGAACACGGGAAGTGCCACAAGAAAATCTGGGTCCACAGGTTGCCTCTTTCACAGCACAAACACCCCTGTCTTTCCCTTGTCCCCTTGCTTACTCTGTGAATTTGGAAAAAAAGTAATGGTGTCTGGGTGCTTCACAAAAGGAAGTGCAAAATTTCAAAGCAGACAGGAAACACTGTGCTGTGATGAAGCCAGCCTTGTGACAAGGGAACATCCTTTTATGGACGGGTCTTGAGAACCCAAACAATTTTACATATAAGCACTTACACACACGTACACACATGCATACACACACACACACAAAAGCACCTTTCACAACTCTCAGAGATTAGAGTTTCATCCACTTGAACTTTGGGCTAGACCTGGACAATACCTCTGGTTTTGTGACTAATGCAAATTTAAGAGCATTTCTCAGAATTTGGAGAATAATCTTGCCTCTGTGAACTTCTTCACAGTGTCAGGGTTGTGAAGGTTATTCTAGTTACTCATAAAGTAAGAAGGAGTTCAGGTAATTGTCTTATTTTCCACCTGCAAGCTTATTTTTGCAATCGTTTATCTTCATACTGACAGTAGTAAAACCCCATATTTTTGTACTAAAGTTGAACTTGATAATATTATATTTATAATATGGTAATCATATCAATATATTAATTAGCTATAAATAGAATAAATTTACAACACAGAATCAGAAACTGCATATATTAGTCAAAATTGAAAAAATGGTACCTTGAACAATAGAAAATTTCACAATAAAACAAAATGTTGTTCATCATCTAAGCCATCAGCCTATGTGAAGCAACTCAGAAGAACTCAAGGAAGGAAGGAAGGAGGAAGGTTCATGAATGCACTCTAAACATTAAAGTTGTTTCAGAAAGCACAGTAGAGATGGACTGGGTGAAAGCAATGACTTTCTGTATTTTAAATGAAGGAACTACTGAAACATGTTGCATACGTATTTTTACTGAATTTTTGTATTTATTCCAAAACCCTAAAACTCAAAACCACGCTGCTCCTGTTTCACATAGGGAAAATTCAATACTTTTCGGAAGAATGTCTTGCATTTGTGTGAGGTCAGCATTATAATAATGTGTGCTTCCCATCATAAGTTCAGCTTGGAGCTAAAATCAACAAAAGCATATATACCAAAAGACAATTTTATCATTTCATCTCCGTGGAGGCCAAAATAAACAGAAGGATATACTGCTGAAATTCGCAAGTTGAGACATGAATACATTGTGAATACACATGAATATACAAATAAAACCATCCAATGTGTTGTCTAAACTTTGCAGAAATGGTGCCCAGAAGCTTCCCACAGTTAAGCCAGCCAATATGTCTCACAGCAAATTTATTGCCCTCGCTCCACCATATGAAAATACATGTAACTGATTAAAACTGAAGAGACTTTTCTCCCTGGTTTTATGATTCCTCCACAGATTACAGTAGAAATATTTATACCAGGTCTATCTATTTTCATTATATCTTTGTCCTTTTCCACTGATTAAAAAGCAAGCATGCCCAGGCCTACAGCTGAAGTCAGTAAGAGCACAGTGTGGTTAATTTTTTTTCCAGGTGAGGACAAGAAGAGGAGTGGAATGAGGGATACCTCCTTATGTCTCTGTCTCAGCATTGCCACAGTGCAGCATGACTACAGGGCTCTGGGGGAGAACATCAAAGTGATGCTCTAGCTGTTTGCTAGTTCTTGCTCTCATCTTCCTTTTCTACCTTGGACTTGCAACCTGTAATTTTGTGAGCAAACTAGGTGTTCCCAGGTCTCCCCTCCATGTACTTTCAAGATAATTATCTGTTCCAGCCTTTCCTCTTCCTGGAGGACCCACACCTAATGAGCTAAGAAGGAGGCAGAATAATGCACTAATGACATTTGCTGAGAATTTTAAGCAGACAAGAGTTAAGGAACAGAAATGAGAGTGAGAAAGCACTTACATAGGCCCAGTGTAAGTCATCATGACTCATCAGAACGCAACTAAAAGAGTAGTAGCAAACCAAACTGAGTATTTTCAGGTCAGACACTGCTTCTCATTTGCAGCAAACAAATAGACAAGGCAGAAGGCTATCATTGATTTTAATTAGTGGTTCGATTATGACCAGCACATCAGGACTATATTAATTGAAACAGGAAGGTAGTTATCTGCTTAATCAGATCTGTATTTCTCTATGCATCAGTGTTCATTTCATCAGAAGAAACTTAGCTTGCTGGAGACTGACCTATTTGGGAAGAAAAGAACTCCACAACACAAAAACCCCCACAGAACCCAGCTGTAATTAATGCTGTTGATGTTGTTGCATGCTTTAGAGAATGTTGTACAACTCATCAGAATTACGGAATGGTTAAGTGAGAGCAGGGGAGGGGCCATTGTCATATGTGGTCATTTCAAAGGAAGCTGCTACCTGTCCATGAGAATCCACCTGCACAGAAACAGGTCACAGACCTACCCATGAGAGTCCACCTGCACAGAAACAGGACAAAGACATACCCACTCAGTTTCAGGAAAGCTGCTTTATTTCATGGAATCGCAGAATGGTTTGGGTTGGAAAAGACCTCAAAGATCATCTAGTTCCAAGCCTTCTTCTATGAGCAGGGACACCTTTTACTAGATCACTTTACTTCTTAAAGCCCCATGCAACCTGGGCCAGAAAAGTTTTAGGGATGAGCAGCTCAGTGCCTCATTATCCCCACAGTAAAGAATTGCTTCCTAATTTCTAATCTAAATCTACTCTCACTTTAAAGCCCTTCTTTCTTGTCCTATCACTACATGTCCTTGTGAAAAGTCCCACTTCAGACTGCATGTAGGCTCTCTTCAGGTACTGAAAGGTCACAATTAGGTCACCCCAGAGCCTTCTCTTCTCCAGGGTGAACAGGGTCCTCCTTCCTACCCTATTCTCCTTCCTACCCTTTTTAAAGATGAGACAATATCTCTCTTTGTCCAGTCACCTGGGACCTCCCCTGACTGTTATGCCTTTTTGCTATCACATAGAATGGCTCGGGAATTGCGTTAGACAATTCCCTCAGAACTCTGGGATGTATCTCATTTTTGTGGCTGTAAAAGTCTGAAAGCTGAACTGTGCTAAAGGGCTGAGTCCAACACCACAAAAAATTATATGATCTGCTATCATTTCCCATTTCCAGTATACACAATGTTACATCAGACTCATAGAGAAACTTAATTCCACAAGGTAGCACTGGATCTATTTAAATACCCTTATGGTTTGAAGCATATGTGAAGAAATGGGAAACATGAGTTTAAGAATTACTGGCTTGAAAGTGGACCAGGGTAGTGTATGAATAATACAGTGCAGTGATGTGGTAACAACCCATATCTCTACAAGTGGGATGAAATCATTCTACTTCATTTGGGTACTATTTCACACCCTCGTTAGAAGAGTTCAAAACTAACTGAGAGCTACAATTTTTGCACAACTAACTCAAATACTTGGCAGTGATGTTAAAAAAAAAAAGCAAGGAAAGAGCCACAAAATTGTTCACACTATCCATAGCAGATGGTGATATTAACTTTATCAACTTCAGATAAAGTTAATTTTCATTTTCTAAGTGTGTAGCTGAAGATACATGTGCTATCCATAGGTTTTATCTCTTCTACTTTCTGCTCTGAGTCCCATGAATTACTAGTTATTAAGTTGTCAAAAGCCCTTTTCTTATATTTGAGTCTATATTTAAAACTAATTATGTTTTTTCAAGTAGCATGATAGGCACTTTTCAGCACCAATCACATTAGGAGACCAATTCTAACTCTATATAGGCATTTGGAAAATGTTTAAGCCAACAAAATTATGGGAGTAGACTGAAATATCCCAGGAATCCATGGTTAGAGCTAAGAGCTGCAGCAGGTTCAAGAAAGCTTTTGGGAACAGTAAACAGATTTTTAGGTTGGGTCTTTCTTCCCCTACTGCATAGACCAGGAAGGAACTAAAAAAAAAAAAAGCAACCCACATTCATACTCAGCAGTTTTTTATTAAGCTAACTTTTCCTACACATTTGAAGATGTAATCTTACACCACCAAATCCCTCACAAACATAGCATTCAAAGCTAAGTATATGGGATATATCAATATTTTTCAGCTGTAACACCGTAGGACAAAGCAGGTCTTGTGATTCATGCTGCCAGCATGTTAAAACTTATGCATAGCCAGAAGACATGCTTTTTTCAATATGAATTCAATTCAAGAATTTTGTGACTGATTCAAGAAAGTCTATGAGACCACAGACATGGGAACATGAGCAGATGTCCAAGTGATACAGAGTATGGGAAAAAGCCATAGTGTCCAGTGATGCACATGGATAAAGGTTAGAGAAATTTCTTCCATCAGGACTTGTACAATCTAGAAGACAACTCAGAAGCAAACCCCCAAATCAGAAAACTGCAATTTATTGGAAAATGTATAAAAGTTCACTGTTCTCAGGCAAAATTGAAAAAACAAACCATAAAGAGCCTGTGTTTTACAATCATTTTATATAAAGTGGAAACCCTTCGCAATGCTTAACAGAAAATTGGTAGATATTAGAAGAGAAGTCTCTCTTTTATCTGTAGGTTTTTTCCTTTTCATTTTCCTGGAAAGCTTCAGTCAGCAGTATTGCAGAGTATATCCCTCTAATTTCCCACAGAAGGCCAAATTCTGTTAATGGAAAAACCTCTGCCTAGGGCATCTTCCCTGTGATCTTTCTTCAAAGCTAGGTGAGAGAATTCCTTGCCATGAATTGGCCATTCTGCTCCATACAGATACAAGCTTTGCTGGCAGCTTAATATTTCTACCATTCGAGCTCTACAGCTTAAGTCAAAATGCTGTGAGCTCATGGAGTACAATTTCTGGCCAGTGGTTCTTGCTGTTGTTTGACACCAACTCACTTTGCCTTACTCTTTGGTTATTTCCAATAAGTGTTTTCTAGGGTTTTGTCATTTGCAAGACAAAGCAATGACATTTTTATAGATAATTTCACAAGCTGTATGTTTTCATTGGCAGGAAAGTAAAGGGCACTGGGCTAGCTGCCTGACAGAGACAAGAAGCACAAGCTAACTTGAAATACTGGATGCCCAGTTACCACATATCTAAAAAGGAAACACTTAATATCTAGAAGATTATAATGAAGACAATGTCACAGGAAGACCTACAAACTTACACAGCAGTGCAGGAAACCTCGGCCACTGATTAAATGTCTTTGCTAGTTCAAACCATGTGAATTTGTGGCAAGCCTTACTTTCCTCAGCAGGAGAAGGAGGAGACAGGGAGCTGTCCTTTGGCTGTTCTTCCTAAGGCACCTGCCACCCTTGCAAGATGCCAAACCCAAGTTACACATTTCCAGTATGACTGAGCTTAGGCACTGAGTGAGGCTATCCCTTGCTGGAGCTCCTGACCCTCTGACTATTGAGAAAGCTACCCAGAGTAATGGCCCTCCAGCTCCTTTCTGATGATGGATCCCTGTGTCAGCACTCCATTCTCCTTCACAGCTGGATAGCATGTTCTCCAGCAACCACACAGCTGGATAGCATGTTCTCCCTGCTGCAGTCACAACTTTGCTCTGCGCAGTGGGCGTGGGCAATGTCACTTCCCAGTGACGTTGACAGATGACAGTTTTTAAGAACTTACAGTTTTCTTAGAAGTCCTGAGGACTTTTAGAACAATATACTTTCCCCTCAGAGTGGTTATGGCACTTGACTACTTGCCCTAAGTTCTAAAACTCTGAATTTGTTATTTTTAATACTGCGAGTGGCAGAATTGTCATCCAATTTAATTTCTGTCACAAAAGTCCAAGTGGGAAAGCCAAAGTTCTTATCTTATCCCTGTAAGTATGATGATTCAATAGATGTCAAGATTAAAAAATGGAGTAATGTTTATTTCAAGCCTATTTTAAGAATTACTGATTTCCCATTTATGCTAAAATCTCACTCTTTAACAATTGCATTTGGACCCTCGTTAAGCAAACACAATAAGCAAAATTCTAATACTGTGCAAACACATAGCTCCATCTTGTGCAGCAGTCATCAGTCCCACTGTTTGCTGGACTGCACTTATTTTGCAAGTCAACAGCAGCCCTTTAGAGGTTCTATTATCTATTTTTCCTGAGGCTTGGTTTCTCACTGATGTATCACACATAGATTCATTGTGCATGCCTGATGTGCACCCTGTTAGGAAAGAAAATCCTACTTCTTTTTGTTTTTGCAGCCTGTCAACACACAGTTCTCACAGGTAGCAGGAAGCCTTGATAAAATCCCAGAGTTTCTCAAATTTTGTACATTTAGAAAGAAAATCAGCTATTTTGATCACTTGACAAATGATTTGGAGGTGTTAATACAAAAATCATAACCAATATATATCTGGAATGCAAATGGAAAGGATGCTACAGCTCTGAGGTTCCTTTTTCAGGTAATTAAAAATTTTGCCTTGCACAAAATTCCTGAATTGTATTGTCATTGGGATTGGAGAGCCTCAGATATCTACAGAGCTGTCCTTTCAGCAGTTAGTCTGCATTACACAGGAAGCATTCAGCTGGATGATTTTTAAAAATGTTCAAGCTGTCATTGAGATAAAAATCTGAACTTTCTGATGATTCTTTGAACCCACTCCAGTCTTCTTGAAATTATAACTCTAGGTTGGAAACAAAGTAGCTTTGCACTTTTTTGTGTGTTCCTGTTTCTACCTGCTTTGTGCTGGACCAGAAAAAACATGAAAACAACAATCTATCTCAGGCAGGGGTTTAAGTTTTCTGGTTTTCCAGGAAACTTACTGATTTTTGACCCCTTATACCTACTGGAAACCTCATCTATGTTCTACTGGTTCTAATGACAGGCTTTACAGCTGGCACAGGAGGGCAGATGCAGCTGTGATTTCACACATCATCAGATAATGACTTCTGGACTCTGGAAAAGAACACCTCCCCACACCAGACAAAGAGTCATTGTCAGGTTCAGATTGGTCAAATTATTAAGAAACTTTTATTTAATGGATGTGAACCTGATTATGATTCTTTAAATGCTATGCTTTCGTAAGCAAGAGCTCTTGTTTCAATGTTTTTGTAGTACTTTTGAGTCCTGTGTGTCTGTAGGAAAGTTCTATACTGATTATTTATTGAAATTGGGAAACAGGAAAATTGACATTTCGTCCATATGATTATAAGCAATTCCTAGCCAGGGAAGACAAAGGCTAACACAAAGACTGCATAGGGCATCTGGTGACAAAGTCCTTCTACTTTAAAATAAATAATTAAATGAGCATTCTTTCATCTCTATGTTCCTTTCATTTCCCACTACATATGAGGCAAAAGCAGGGGGCAGATAATTTCTAGAGTTGTTTTGCTACTATTTTTATTGTCCTACGTGGTGCTCTGAGACAGTCAGCTGGCCAAACTAGTGTTAATATTTCACCTCTGTTCTTCCTGGGAAAGCCAATGCCCTGAAATTTTCATGTTATCTGTTTGCTTTTAACTAGTGCTTGACTGAGTCTGAGAAACCTAAATATGTGTAAATAAAATAGCATAGTTCTGTATTTCTATGCTGTGTGTACTGAGAACACCATGTGTCATATTGCAAATCAATGAGTTTTGACGTGACTGTTGCCAAGTTTTTGAAGAAATTAGAATATCACTTTCCCCAACCAGCCATTTTCTCTCTTAGTTCAAAGATTGTGCTTGTGGTCGGTCAGATTTGTGATAAAATCTGGGGTACAAAATGCTCTAGGCATTTTATCTTTTTTCGAATGAGCATTTAAGTCTAGACTCACTCTAGTTCAACTAAATTGCTGATTTAGCTAAATTTTTGATTCTTACTTGAGCATTTATTGCCTTTGTTAGCCTCACATCCATACCCAACATTGTTTTAGCAATGGAAAATGCTGTGAGGTCAGGTCTCCCAAGGTTTAGCTCTGTGCCAGTCGTTTTCACTCATCACAATCAGGATGAACAAACCCAGACCAATCTGCAGCAGCCCGGAGAATGACAGCTAAAAAAATCCTGGTATAGATATGGCCTGTTAAGGAGGCACTCAGGAGTCAACTTTCCTACATAACAAATTATGAATATGTATGCCAGGTTGTGGGTGCATAACCAAGTATAGTTTAGCTGATGATTTGATAATTGAGCAGATTGGGTACAATATAATTGCTTCAACCTCCCTCTTTATAACCAAGGTGAAAATGTTTTGATCCACAGCTGGTGTGTGAATGATGCTGGCAACAAGCAGAAGTGACTAAGTTATAGACATTTGTTTGTATTGATTGCCTGCACCCCACCTCTCAGAGACCACACAGGGCAGCAGTGAGACAGAAGTGAGCCTGCAGTGTGTGCTGCTTCCCTCTTGCATACATGTAGTGTCTATAGTGCCTGAAATTTTCAAAGTGGAAAGAAATAATTTGCACAAAGTCATGTTTACAGTGCCTTAATAGGCACTATAAAAATCACTATTTGTGATTGGTGTCAGAGGAGAACTACCAAAACATTTCGTAGTCTGGTATACATGCATTGCTTCACTTGAGAAAGGGCTCATACACTAAATTAGTGACAGTTGGAAAGTAGGGTAGGTAAATATCAGATGCATCTGAAAAATCTGAAGAAAAAGATACCATACATAGTGTCTCAGTGAGATGCATGTAATTAATGATTATTTTCTTACTTTATGAGCAAATCATATTGTGCACACATATTCAGACCTCTCCTCCAGTCATGTTATTATCCTTATATACTGATTGTAGATAAGACAGTGGCAAGGCTGCTATTGTTTAATTTATCCAGTATCTTCCTCTGTTCGTCTCACATAGTGCAAAAGTCATTGAAGTGTCAAATTTTAATAATGTGCATTTGTATCCAACTCTCCCAGAAACTGCAGGTCTCTTATTCAAGATTGGTCTGGCAATAATGTACACATAACTGCATTGGAGCATGAGCCTTATATGGGCATAGAATCAGGTAATGCAGAACAGTGTGGTAATGAAAGGATACAATATCATCATTTTTCAAGAAAATGAGCTGAATATAAAGCCATATGTATGCTTCAACCATCCTCCTTCTACCTCGCTGGAGCTTTTCTCTCCTCACTTAACCTTGTACTGACCCTACCTTTCCCAAATGCATTTTTAGACTGCCTCTTTATCCAGTCATATCTTCAGGCTAAGGAATGGGAATATTTATTCTATACATGCACATCGATTTCAGTATTTGTATAGGATAATAACATTCATTTTCTGAAAAAAAAAAAGAATTCTACAAGAGTACAGTAAGACAAATTAATTTCCCACAAATGAGAATGAGTAGGAAGAAAGGTAGGTAGATAATCCAGAGGACTCTTGTTCTTGACGTTATGGACTTTTGCTGAAAAACCCATGCAATAACAGCTTTATCTAACCTGCTTTTCCTCACCAAGAACAACAAAAATTCAGGAGAGAAGATGCTGCTTTTGAATACATAATCTTTAAGTCTGAGCTAACTCTTATCTGCAACCCAGCTGCAGCTTGTGAGACTCAGCTTCAGAAAACAAGAAATCATCCTTCTCATTTCTACAATTAGAATGGCCACATTTAGGGGTTATAATCTGTTTGTAGCTCTGAGCAGCAATGTTCCCCTTGGCACACATATACAATGGTGTTTTTGCTGAAAAATCACCTGAATCTGGTGGAATAGTCAGAGGCAATTACCACATCTGGATAGCTGCCTGCAGAATGTGGTGGCTATAAGAATTGAATTATCCATCCTTCCTAGAACAGTCTGGCTGACAAAGACCAAGGAGCAGTGACAAGCAACATGCAACAGCCTCTTGCATATCTCCTGTGGCTGCACAGAAGGACTCCCTTCACCTTAGCCCAGGGATTTGCAGTATATTTGATGCACTTTCAGAAGAAAATGGAATTAGAAAATATCATGAAGATATGCCCATTGAAACTTTATTTGAAGAGTCAATCTTTTTTTTTTCTGAAAAGATTTTCAAATCTACCATTCAATATAAAGTACTTTATGAAGAATTCAGGAGGTTTTATCACAAAACATCCTGTATACTAACACACACTTTGCCTGCATACACTTATGTTTTATGTTTTAATATATTTTGGTAATAGTCCCCCTGTGGTTAAAGGAGGTATTTGTGTACACCCTTGGCATACTAAGCAGCATCCCAATGAATCACTTTCCTCCCTTGCTTTGAAACACCTAAGAATGACTATGACAGTAACGAGAAAGTGATGAATTCAATTTCTCTGTCTTGTTCAAGGCTGCACAGTAAATCATGGTACAGTTAGTCACCACAGAGGGCAACTGGCAATGAGAGGGTTTCAAGCATTTACTACCTCTCTTTCATTTTACATCACATCCTTTGAATGTTAGCTCACTGTCTTTTCAAAATAATACACTTTTTAAAAAATTCCTTCCACCACTTCCTCTTTTTTTTTTTTCACCCTGACGAAACTACCTTGCATTGATAGCGTGTATTTAGCATTGATTACACTGGCCCAACATCATGACAGGAAGGGCTTGTAATTAACCATGCTGTTATGTTGTTTAGATTCATTTTTCTTCAAAAGATGCTGTTATGCAGCATCATTACCTATAAATCTTTGCAAAATAGATGGGAAAGGGGAACCATCATATTCTTAGTAATTTGGGAGTTTTTTTAAGTAGAGGTGGCATTTAACCTAAATATGAAGTAGTCAGGTCATATCACACAGCTATCACTTATGAGAAACTGCTTCATATACAAGCAGTTCCTGCATCATCTTTCCTTGCTTTTACTCCAGCCTACCCCATCTTTCTGTCCAGTAACAATTCTGTGTAGTAGTACTTTTCAAAGTGACATGCTAGGATCAAGAGCCAACTTGAGGTTTCTAGAACACCCCAGAAAACATAGTAGATGGCAGCACTCAAGAATAAATGTGTCTCAGCTTACACCTGCTACTGTGGCCAAATCTCAGACTATAGCAATTGCCTCAATTCATTGGGGTAAAAATATTAATGATGAAGATGGTGATGTGATGATGATGATGATTTGATGAAGATGGTCTAGAGAAGGAAATTCACAAGTAAATCCAAACTCATTCATGGAAACTTGTTAATAAATACAATTACACTTCATAAAAGTGCAAGTCAGCAGTACAGCTGAGTGTAGATGACTAGAAAGCAGTGACCATTGATTTGGGGTGAATCACAGGATAAACTATATAAACTTTCCACTTCTGCAGCTATGCTACCAATTAAAGTGCGACCAAACAGAAAATACAGCACAGTGACCATTTGCAGATGTGAAACCTGCTGTGACAGGGAATAATGACTGAGGAAAATAAGTTGTTATGGCAAGGTGCTGAATTGGGTGACATCATGCCCGTAATTTAAAGGCATGTTTTGGAGGCAAAGTACCAGAAGGTATTAACTGAAACCAGGAAACTCAGTTCTGTAGCAAATATCTCATAATCACTATTAAATGCAAAGTGAATAAAATAAAGGCTTAGTGAACCCAAGTTAATTGTTAAGTCAAGGTCACGTATCAATATCCAGACATATGTGACTAAGAGTCACATTTTTATCTCAGTCTTTTTCTTTAGTACTCTTTGCTTATGTGCAGAAACCTCTTCTCTTGAGTTTATGTTCAATTTAAAACTTGGAATCACAAAATTTTTTGTAATACATATCTATATTTTATGTGCCTGTAATCTGGTTATTTATGAAAAGGGTGTGTCGCTATTTCGGACACACAAAGGACGAAGCAGACACAGCAGAAATCAGGCAAACTTCTATCTCATAATTATCTGACTCCAATACTTATATACATTTGTACAGAGGTCAAGAGATTGGTTACACAGGTGGTCACCTCTTTGACCTGGATGGTGAACATCACCATCAATCATATTTCTCTCCCAGAGCAGAAATATGTAAACAATAGATAATTTCTAAAAATATACATTGTTTTCTTGAAGCTGTGTAAGAAAACTGCACTGCAAGATTTCAAACACTTACAAGCAAGAAAACTGAGGGCAACATCAGTGTGTTCAAAGTACATTAGAGGCATTATGCAACAAGGATGGGTTCTTTTGTACCTGATTTTTACTTTCGTAATAGCAAAATTGCAGTCTCTCAATTAGGTTGAAAATTGCACGCATAACACTGATATGCTTCAGGTTTATTTGATGGGGGTTTTTTTTCCCCTGGTGACAGGAATTTGTTAAAGTTTCTAGGTAATTAGGGCAAGTTTAGGTCCTTCTTGATGATACAGTAATTCCTGCTTAGCTATAAGTGGCTCAGGGAGCATTCCCAATAAACTAGAAATGTTGGCTTTCTCTCTTTGTTAGACAACTAGGTGGGAAGTTCTGTTTGGAAAAGGTATACCTTGCCTGAAGTGATGTCATCCCCTTGAATGATCTTGTTTATTTGAATCACAGGACCACATCTGGCAACATAAACAAGGAATAAAATGCTAGGAGGCTTTCAAAGCAGGCAGGACCACTACACAAAGAATTTATGGCCCGAAGTTTCACTAAGGGTAGCAAGGAAGCTAGGCTCATCATCAGTGTCTGAAGTGAAATTTTGACAAAGTGGGTTCCCAAAGAGTCTAAGGTCAGCACAAGCCATTGACAGTCTTGCAGTGTTTTCCAAATTTTTGAAAAAGTGATTTTAAATGTGAGAATAATTTTAAAGGCAGGTTAGAACTCCATCATCAATTATGGTTTCTCCTATTTTTGCAGCAGTCTAAGAGAAAGCAAGGGAAGGTGTTTGTGTGCCAAGTCCCGCTGATATGATTGCATTGAAGCCACAGTCTTCCTTTTCCTTCCATACAATATAGTACTAGAGAAAAAATGGGAGCATTTGGTTTGCAAGGGGGAGTATGACTATAAATTCTCTGAAAACATGATAGAGATTTTCATTTTCATACGCTTTTACTTTTTAAATCAATTTCAATTAAATTGGAGGATAAGAACAGGAAGAAAAACATACCAATGTGAAAGAGGGTTCAGAAAGTACTTCTGAGACATATATATAAAGTCCAGCCATGGAAGAGGAGGGGGCATACATAGTTTAGGTCCTAGCTTTCATTTGTGCTAAAAGCCATTGCAACTCTTCACAGACAGCATCAGCAACTTTATGCATATTGTCAAAACACAGCTGCATTAAGACACTCAATTATCAAATTAAAAATCTGCTTTTTCAGTTTACATAATTCCTGAAAATATTTATCCATTAATAATCTGTGTATGTACAAATCATAGGGAACAAGTTCTCCCTGCCTTGCTCTCAGATTTCATCAAGGGCAATCTCCAGTAAAGTGAATGAGCATGTTTTCAGGTTCAGCAATGACCATGTTTGCAGTGACAGATTTCATAACCAGCAATGACTTATCCAAAAAGGTAAGTAAAACTTAGTTGTTTATGTTTTTCTAAGTCTTTGTAGGTGTTTGTACTCACTGATCTCAAATTTAGTTGCTTATTTTATTTGACCTGGAGCAAATCTTTCTCTCAGTATTACAAAGTTGGATCTTAAAAGGGGCCAATTCCATGATAATTAGTACTGGAAGTTACTTTCCTGTGTTAGGAGTATGTCTGTATAAACCTAGAGATGGAGGCTTACAGTGCTCCTGGATTTTTCTGGTCCAATTATTATCTGAAGTGGGGTTAGTGCAGTCCCATGTAAAACATGGAGCTTGTGGTGGGCTCTGTGGGAGAATATTCACACACTGCTGTGCCATTAAGGTGTCTGAAGATGAAACTCCTGGATCTCAATGAATGTCCAGGCATTTTTTGAAGTCTGAGTTACTGAAAAAGGACCCAGATCATTCCTGGGAAGGTAGGTGGACATGGAAAACTACAGCAGATCCCATTTCACTCATGGGAATAGGCCTATAGTGAAGACCTATAGTGAAGTATCGCCAGTCACCCATTTGTTCTGGGCTCAAATGTCTGGAAAGATGCTAGAACAGCTCTTCCAGCAATATATTTCTCAGATATCTCAGAGGTAAACACTATTCCTGTTTTCTCAAAATAATTTTTCAGCATTGCACTGCTTACTTCTTCTATTTATAATCATGCATGAAAATAACCAATAGGTAAAGTGCATGAAAAATCTTGTTTTGAAAGCTCTTTGAAACAATACAACATGAACTTAGTATTTTAAGGTTGCAGGAATTAAGATGGACACAAATTGTTCCCATAAAGAGGATACTGAGTTTGGGGAAGTGTTACTTTATTCTTTGGTCACTCCACAAGAAGCTAAATGTCTTAAACAAATTATAGCACAGCATGTGGTTGTACAGCCTGAGGGACACAGATCTGCTGTTACCACAAAAAACCCACAGTTCTGGGAATGCATCAGGGTTAGAATGCATCTAAGCACCAGGGTCAGTGTGGCAAGAGACTGATAGCTATTGACTTTGGTAGAGAAACACAACAGCATCCTTCAAAACCAGTGCTTAGAAAACATATCAGATTTTTAAGTACGGTAAACAGTGATCTGGGTGAGACTCATCATCTAGGAAGGGAGCAGATGGCACTGGGGAATCCTGGCAGAGACAAGATCACATGCTAATGAGTCTTTTAAAAACAAGAAGGGGTCTGGGAATGGGCAGATGGAGCAATGTAATGGCTGGGAGTAATATGGGAAAAGAGGGCTTCATTTTAATTACTAATTTTTTAATTGAGAGTATTACAAACATGAATCAGGTGGGACTGGGCAGTTGTGAAAGGACATCTGGGACAGGATAAAGGATGGTAGAGATTTGGGAAGAAAAAGAGGGGCACTGATTTGTGAGGGCGCTTGACAGCACTCTGTGGTATCTGCCCAGGCCTGGAAGGCAGCTGGGAACTTCTCCCCTCTGCCCCGAAGACACTTCTTGTTTATTCCCTGGGTGAGTATCCTGGGCCAAGTGTAGATAGTGCCAGTCAGACACTGCTTCTCTTCTGCATGTGTCATGGGGCAAGTCAGTGCCATCCCCCATGCAGATGCACTTCTGTGCACTGCAGCTGCTGTGAGAAATAAGCTCAGGACAAAAGGTGAAATTAGGATTTGGTCTCTTTATGCTTTTCAACTACTCATGCTATTCAAATATTGCCTTCCACATGTTTTTTAAACATCAGTATATTTTTTGTTTTAACACGTAAATACTCAGTAGAAATAAAATGTCATTTTTTATGTAGTATCTTTATATCCATGTTTACTTAGGGTTTTATGCATTTTAAAGGAATTATGGTGATCTGATGTGTCAGTCACACTCAGAGATATTAAAACTGAAATTTGTCATGTACTTAAAAACCCCAAAGGTTTGTTTCACTGGTGAATAGAGAAAAATCTTCTTAAAGGATAGAAAGCAAATTGGGTCAAGATATGCTGGCCATCATGGACAACAAAGGGGTTCAAGGTCACCTCTCACGAATTCTTAATTGAAATGTAGATGGCTCTAAAAACCAAAAAAACTTCTCAATCTGTAGAGTATTTCTGCCGAGCTACACCTTACTCCTTCTTTTAAAAGTGTATAAAGAAAGTGAATAATGGTATATTTGTTTCTTAACAATATTTTACTTAGTGCTCATAGTACATTTAAAATCAGAATAAGGTGGTGTTTAGAACACCATCCTAAAATTATCTGCATGAAGTGATATGGGCAGAGACTTCAGAACCCTGGGTACTGTGCACAGGCTGATGAATCCACAGATTTTTATAGACATATATAGATACACACATACAGAAAGAGTCATCAGTACATTACAGGTACTGTTGCCTTCTGAAAGGAGTCTTAAGACCACTTAACTGGAAATTGTGACATGAACAATTCCTTTTGCACCCACACAGCAGTGATAAGCATTTTTAGACAGGTGGAGTAAAAAGATGCTAAACCCTTAAATATCAATAGATTCATAAGAGTTTATTTCAGCCAGGGACCATGCCTGTGGTTGGTGCCTTTGTCAGTAATGTAGCTTCTCTTTACTTAAAAATATTTGCATATGCAGTAGAAAGCTTTCATTCAGTTGCTGCAAGGTGACACAGAGTCTGTGTTAGTCCTCAACTGAAACTGCTTTATAAAATATTTAAGTAGTTGCACTTAAGAGGGGCAAATTCTCAGCCTCATTAAAGAGAGAAATGTAAAATACTCTACTGAGGTCAAGATTTGCTCAGAGCCTGCCATGTGAACTGTGTGGTCAAATGGATGCAGTAAGTTTTCTGTTCGTTTATTTTGACTGAGTGTTGACATTCTGTGGTTTTATCACTTTCCAAACCATTAAGCTGAGGACGTTACAACAAGGACTGAGACAAAAAAAATTGAGAAGTACAAAGAAGGTTGCTGACCAGTTTCCTCTCAGTTTTACAGTATATTTTATGAAAAGGAGAATGGAATGTTTTCTAGTAATTCTTGTTTCACCTTGACTACCAAAGCACTCAGTTTGAAAACTAAATATAAAACAGCTAAGGAGAGTTCTGCTCACATACATGCAGACTATGTGTGGTCCTGGGAGAACTGACACACACCCAGGAGCTCATGTGCTCTCTAATCTCTTCTAGCTGGCTGTGGCAACGTGACTGCATAGTTTGTCTTGCACAAACATGCCATGCTTGGCTCATGGTCTAGCAGAATTGATGCCTAGTTATGTCCTATGTCTCAACTGCAGTTTTCAGAAAGGCCAGAAAAATTAAAGTCACAGCCACAGCACCCTTGCATAGGACATGAGTGCACCAGCTTTTTGGCCCTGATGTTACAAGGATGGACCCCTACTGCAATGGAAGTCACACTTTTGTTCAAGTCCTTCACACATTTAATGTACTATTTATGAATCCATTAATTTTCCAGAATCCAACTCCAGTTATTGCAAAAAAATTAGATATGTTTGCAACATAAAAATAAAAAATTTTTTTCCTTCCCTAAGGTCACCATTCATCAAAATGTTTCAAAAAACCTCCATTGTTTAAAAAAAATTAATAATAAAGGAGTATCAGATGCCTTATTCTTAGAGCTGCACCAGATATACTAAACAAATTCCTGACTGTTGTTTATCTGATATGTTCCCGAAAGACCTACAGGAATACAGTTTTCATATTGTAATGTTCCACTAATAAGATTTTCTTGCAATCCAAATATCCCTTGTGCTTTTCAAGCTTGATATCAATCTCCTCTCCAGATTAAACGAATCCAAATGTGTCATTCATTTCCTGGTTTTCCATGGGATTTTTTTTATGACCTCAGATTCTCTCCATTAGGTTCCTGTATAAGTCCATGCATTTTTTAATTCAGCCTACAAAACCACAGAAGATGGTTGTCAGAACATCCCAAATTGCAGTCACAGAAATATGAATGAATGGATGAATGAATGAATGCCTCATTCTAGCATTAAAATTGTAAATGAAAGTCTTAACAGTAGCAAAGCCAACATATATCTCTGAAATTTCACTTGATCTTTCCTTTCATTTTGCAACTATTTTGTCTCCCAGAAACTCCATTTCTATTACAATTGCCCCAGTAGTTCTGCACTTACCTCCAGCTCTGAGCAGACTATAACTGTCTAGCTTGCTTTTGGGATATTGTGTGAGACGGTGTGAAAATATGTACTTTAAATATGTCATTGCTATTGGTTCCCACAAGTGCACAACCATAGTTACAAGCCTTAATTTTGAAATTTTCATGCTATTACTTTATGACTTTGTTATGTTGTAGGTATTCCTACACTATCATTTCTTCCACAGCTTTTCAGTAAAAACAAAACAAAACNATATCTTTGGAAGAGGTAGAGAGTGTGGTACTGAGTGACCTCCATAGACTGTTTAAACTGTCTGAGATCCCTTCTAACAGTTTTATTCTCCAGCACCTTGGCTTGATGTGTCCCAGGTTTAGGTTGTGCTTTTTTTTTTTTTCCATTANACTTCTTTGGAAGCCTACCCGGTTTTTTAAAAATGCATTCAAACTCCCTCTTACATTTAGAAATATTAAGGATGTAAAACCTGCAAGAAATTCAAATTTGTGGAAAACTAATGGAAAAAGTTTATGTAAATATACTAGCAAATCCTGATTTTAGCAGTGTTAGACTCTTCAACAATAAAGACTGCTCATAAGAGTTGCTAAGGATTGATTTCTTCAAATCAGTTCTGTTATTTTTGTTTGTATTGTAGAAATTGATTTTTTTTCTGACACCAACCAAGTTTACTTTCACAGTTACATGTACCAGCATAGTCTTCTCTTGGTTAGAAAGCTTTTTTTAGAACTAGATTATATATGACGTTGTTTTGGGGCGTTTTTTCATAGTTATAATTCTGTTTATTTTAAGACAAATTTACTTTGCCAAGAAAACAAAGATATCATTCATATGAATTAACTTAAGAGATGTTCTTAGCATAAATAAGCTGAACTTTTTTTCACAGAGAACAGCAAAATACTCAGAGNCTTTTTGACAACACTGAGTTAATGTTGCTCTGACCAAACATCAGCATTCCACACACTCCACACTTCGGGGCAAAAGAATTCCAACNAAGATTTACATTGAAAGTCTTTGATTTAAGTCTCCTAGAGGCTTTACCGCATATTCACTTGTTTTTTCCATCTTTTTCTCTCTTTCTCCATTGAAGCATAGCAATACAATAATCAAGCTGCATGGTGCAGATCTGCTTCTACTGTGCCAGAACTGTACTTAGATAAACACTCCAGGAAAACCTGAATCCTGGCATATTCTCAGCAGTAAATTTGCAGTGGGCTTTTTTAGACACTGATTATTTTGGCCCTGCTCTTCACTGTCCTGTTCTCCCTGAATGTTTATCTATAAGATAGAATGATTGTTTTCTGGCTCGGCAGAGGGGAGTCCTGCTCTGGAGGCAGTATTTGCCCTCAGGGCATAAGCTGTGCTTGCAGGCACTTCTCAGAAACGCCACAGGAGACTCAGCAGAGATCATCGTGCCTCCTCCCCTGCCAGGAACTCAGATCCTCTTTCACAAGAAGAGAACGAAATGTGTTCCCTTACTTGCTGGCCCAGAACACACCGCAGAACCAAACAAGAGGTTATGCTGCAGAAAAAATTTTAGAGGCATAGCCTTGTTTTTCTTCCTTTGCATTTTCAAGTCTGTTCTTTTGGTATAGTTCTTAGTTGTGTCCTGGGCCCTTTTTACCTTCTTGTATGATAGATGCATGAAATTGTATGGATTAATGTGACAGATTAATGTAACTGATTAACACTTTGGTTTTCCATGTCTGAAATGTTTGGTGCATGCAGTACAAGTCTGAATACTGTGAAAGAGAAAAGGGAGAGTTGTAAGTGGGAACACCATACTCCAGGAAAGAGAGCGAGCAAAAATAGAAATGGAAAGGAAAACATTGCTATTAGTACTCACCTGACATCAAGTGTTGAATTCTAGTTGATAGCTAGCATCTTTAATGACCATTGTTTTTAGCTGTCAAAAACAAACACAGTACTTTATCTCAAGCAGTAAACATGAAAGGACTAAGCTGAGAAGCTTGTCAATATCTTATTTAACCTACTTTTAGATCCTGTGGAATATTAGTAAAATCAAATGCATGAAACTTGTGACTGTAAGAAAGACTTTAAAAAACAAAGAGGGTTTGTAGGTCTAAGAGGTCTGGGTTTTGTGCAACTGATAATAGCTGGCACACAGCTTCTCTGCCATTCACATTTGCCTGCCTTAAATCATTACCCTATGATGGCTACAAAAACATAAGTAATACATGACTGAAAACAGGCCTTTGGAAACTTCACACTGGCCTCTGATACAAGATAGCTTGTTGTCAAGTACCCTCTAGGCATCAAATGCATGTAAACTCTCAACAAGAGTGGCAATACTTCTAAGTTATTCAAAGAACCTAAACATCAGAGCACGTAATTTGAAATGTCATTCCAAAGCCTCACTTTTAGAAATCCAGAGCATGATGTGCTGAGCCACAGCTGCATTAATGAATTTGACGAACATCTCAGTTGCACTCATGCCAGGTTCAACAGGAATTTGCCTGTGTGTTAATGGGAATACTATTAGAACTTATCATATAACGTATGTTGAAGAGTAAATTACTCCACAGTGTGCTGAGCAATTATGCTAGAAGGGCAGTCAATCTGTAGAAAAGAATGCTGGTCTTTACTTACAGGTAATCAAACCTTGTTGTCTATAGCAGATAAATATGTACACGAGGTTTTCTAAGCAGGCAATTAAAAATTCATATTAAGACTTTGTAAATCAGGTGAAAGAGAAGACACATAGCTACTCAGCTCAAAAAAGAAAAGGCCAATGAACCAGTCAGATACTATCACAACACAAATGATATCTCTCACACCAAGGAGAGAATGGTCTTCAGGCACAGGGGAGGGTTCCACCCTCGCCCTCCTTGCTTAGAATCCAACCTGACACACACCATGGCCTTTTTGAGGTCACGAGTTTGGGAAGTGCTAAATTCCTGCTACTCTAACTCGGCTTTGACCCTGCCAGGCTGTTGATATACAATACCTCCTACAGTACACTAGCTAGTCAGCATGGCACCATCCTTATCATTGCTTGTTTACTATAACCCCGAGACAGTGTTTTGTGGTTGCAAACATTTGTTTCCATAAAACATGGTACAGATATGTCTACCTTTCTGTATTTTTCCCTTTTTTAGCTCTTGGAAGTAAATTTTCCCTCCCTGGAAATTCAATTTATGCATGACTAAGATGTTTTCTTGCTTGAGGTTTCAAATTTGGCACTTTTAGTTTCTCATTTTTTGGACTTTGCTTATCAAGATTCTTTAATATAGATGATTGTTCAAAGTTTATGTCTGCATGAAATGACTTCTGGAATATATAAGCTGACCTGAATGAACTCACTCTTGGATGCATGGAGAGTAATCTCACTTCTGATAACACTGTACAGAGGGATGTATGAAAATGTGGCAACATGACTTTAGGTTTAATTTTAGTCCCAAAGATGACTTTTTTGCATTACTAATGCTCAGGTTTGTATTGATGACAAAGAGTTACATCACACACAGTCACATAATTGACTAAGGAGATTGTAATTTATTAAATAATACTGGTACTGTAACTGTAAGGTTTCTTCAAGTCCTTTTTTTGCTGCCAGCACTCAAATACCCCTGAAATACCTCTGGTGGAATGATTTGCCATACTTTGCCAGAGTAGGAGAATAATTTTAAAAAGGCTTTTTGGCAGAGATTCAAGATAAAAGCATTTCTTTTATGAAGTATCACAATTCCCTCAATGATTAACAAACCATATTTAGCATATGCTTCTAATGCTTTGAATATCTTTCCAAAGATGTGGTCATAACATTAATTTTTATACTCTTAGGAAATGATAAAGGAATTAAATCTAGTGAGAACTGCTGTATTGGATTCCTTAGCTTACAGGAAGATGGAATGTGCTCCCTGGTAGTTTTGGGTGTCTTGAAAAATAGAATTTTGATAATGTATCTGAGAATAAGGCAAGAAATTCTAAGGGGAATACCACAAATAGTATAATGTAAAACTTGCAGCTTTATTTTCATGCATATTATACACTGTAATAAAGGGAATCATATACCAGGATTTTTACTATTAAAAAACAGTGTGACTTCAGATCCAGCTAAGTATAAATTTAAAAGAGGAAAAACATTTTAAAACTCTACATGAATGTATATCCCGGAGCTGGGGTTTTTTCCCCTGTAAGCTCCTCTTGGAAGGTATTAAATTGAATCAAGCATGTGCAAACTTTAAATTTAGCTCATCAGCTATCACAACAGCTGAACTGCTCCATAGAGGGGCAGGTGCCGCTGATGGTATACACATTTCTATGCTCAGAGCTCTGCCCATGGAAAGCATATACTGTACATTCCAGCTCCGTGATGACACAGCTGTAGCCTAGGACAGGCATTTCTGCACTGCGGATGTCCCTCATCTGCCAGGACTGCTGATGCGGTCTGCAAGCCCTGCTCAAATCTGGCATTGTCACCAGCAGGAATGCAGGATGGGACACTATGTTCCTTTACAGGGGACTGGTGTTTCTAAGTGCACAGCCTCACCATTCCTGACAAACAACTGGTCATAAAATCCATAAATGAGTTCACAAAGATGTCCAGAAATGTCCTTGATGGCCCTGGCATGAATTACAACAACTTTTCACAGGGTCTCTACTGTTTAGACTTGGCTTGTCTGAAATGGGAGATAAGGACATAAGTCATTTTATATGGGAAGAAGTGTAAGCAGGATAATTTCAAGGGGGAGCCAGCATGAGGGCAAGAAGAAAAGGCACGCTTACCTGGAAGAATGCAAGCATTGTCTCTCAGCCAGGCACCTCTGCAGGAACTGCAGTTCTGAACTGGAAGATGTCATCAGTGTTATCTTCACCATTGTGACTACTGTGCCACAGATTTCTGGAAAAAACAAGTCCTAGGTCTTCCAGCACTCCAAAGACTGAGTCATCTAGATTAAGGGTACACCCTCTCACAGTGAGTCATCTTACATTTCCTTGCCTGGTCCTCAGCTTTTCAGTTTGTATTTTTACTTAGAGTAGAGCACTAGTCTTTGGGCAAGATTAGTTTTGCATCACCATACTTCAAAGAAAGAGGATGCCATTGTGCAGGAATGTCCATCAGGAATTTCGATCATCATATTTCCATTGGTACTGGTTTTCCTGCCAGAGCACACCTCTTGAGTCTGCCACCCCATGGAGATGGCTCTCAGTTCTTTTCCACACTAGTCATTTTACCCTCCAGTCAATAGGGAGAAGGGAAAATGCCTCTTTAAAATGTTTCATGACATCTATCGTGGCTGGTCATGACTTCTTGTTCATATAGGCTAAGCAAGGAATCTTCTCTAATTAGCACTCCAAAGTGATATTAAAGGAACTTATGCAGTGCACAAAAACCCCACAGCACAAGATCTTTAGAAACCATGGGAAACATAGGACATGGAGAAAAGGCCTTTCAGGTTAATTATTGCTCAGTTCCTCAGCTGAATGAGCAGAAAGCACAAGGGAATGCTGCACATGAAGATGGCATTCTCACCAAAGAGGTAGAGCTTAGCAGAAGGAGCAGGAGTCATCTTGCCTGCTGAAGGAGCATACGAGGGGAAAGAAACCCTGGAACCTGTTTAAAGCTGAACCGGTTGCCATGAAGGACATGATGTTTTCCATCCTGACTCCAGGATATTAAACAAGCCTTGCAGGTGTATTAAAAGGGGCCTGGCAGCACCTGAATATTGAAAAATACAAGGTTGGTCATGGGTTGTAGGGAGGAGAAAGGTGAATTACGTAAAGTTTTCGCTCCCTGTGTGGTGGCTCCCACATGGACCCCTGTTCTCAAGCATGGCTGGTCTGAGTAGAAGGTGTGCAGTTGCCCTGCCTTGGGATCTGGAAAATTCTCAAAGGGGAAGTAATTAAGGGAGGAACCATCAAGTACGAGAGGTAAAACACCTATTTTTTCCTTTTCTTTTTCCTCTTATATCTTTGGAAGAGGTAGAGAGTGTGGTACTGAGTGACCTCCATAGACTGTTTAAACTGTCTGAGATCCCTTCTAACAGTTTTATTCTCCAGCACCTTGGCTTGATGTGTCCCAGGTTTAGGTTGTGCTTTTTTTTTTTTTCCATTAAAACTTCTGGCAATAATCTGCTCATTTGACAAAAGGAAAAAGAGTTCACAGTTGTATACCTGGATGTGGTTCATGTTTGACATCAGACACTATAATGGAAAAGAATAACCCTGAACTTGGAAACTGACTGTCAAGAATGCAAATGTATTTAGAAGGCTCCAGTTTGCACAAACACCTGAGCCTCATGATGGAAATATAAGAATCAAAACATATTTTTATTGTAGAATTTGCATTCAGACTCTAAGTTACTACAGTAAAAACATCTCTCGTAATCTAACATTTGGTGAAATATGGCCAAACAGTGAGTAGTTTAACTGTTCTGTGGGTGAAATGAATAAATCACATAGAAATGTTTCTAGCATATTATATATGGGGAAAAAAGTCTACTTTTCAAATAAGACAGGTTTATTTACTTTTGTTAAAATAAATAAATAAATTTATTACCACAAACTCACTCACACATCAAGACAGTGACTGTGTCATTGAGTGCAAAATGTCACGGAGACGGGAGAAAGTAAAGGGTGTTATGTAATTTTACCACTGAGGCAATTCTATGTAACTGCAGTCCAACAGAATTACATAGCTGAATATCACAAGGGAAAAAAGAGAAGGTATTTCAGAGAGAACCTTCTTTTTCTATGTATTTTTTTTCCTATCATAGTGAGAGTTTGGTTCTCAATAGTCAGAAAAAGTTCCTTTAAATATGTATGAAGGAATTTGTCTGGCAAAACTGCAACTTTTTCAAAATATACCTCTACCCTACTAGATATGGATCACACTTTATTTGGCTCTCCACAGTGCCAACCCAAGTAACAGCCCAACTGTGCCTTAAATTAAAGACTGAGCCTGACACTTTCTAGCTTGAGGAGGTTTTAAAGCTATTTATTACTTTTATTTGCAGAAATTTTAAAATTAATTTATTTTTTATCAATTCTACCTTTCTTCACTTTTATATTGCATCTAACTCAAGTTGTTTCCTAGATCAACTCTGGAACCAAAGTCAAGCCAAGTCTTCCCACTGCTGTTAATGGGCACTGCATCTGATTCTGGGAGTTGAGTAGTCACCATAAGGACGGTCCAGGCAAGAGGAGGTCCTTTCTCCTTTGGTATTCCATGAGTATTTCATGCTACATGCACAACTGTCCTGAAAAGCTGATGGGCCTCTGTGGGACCACAAGACACCCAAACTTGGCAAAGTCTAGTGCTGAGGACAAGGGCATTGCTGCCTCTCTATCTCTCTAGTGTAGCTACATAGCAGTAAACTGAAGACATACATTGGGGATGGACTTACCTATGCAATAGAATAGGGACACACTTTTATTTGTCCAAATGACAAGGAATTTTTCCCCGGTGTGTATTGGATCCTGCTTCTTTTCCAAATATAATTCCTGGATAATTTCTACCAAAGTGTTCCTCTTACAGCTGTCATATGATTTCACAAAAATATTAATACATTTTAAGTTACCAAAATACAGGTAATGTGCAGCATGATTTTCTTTAAATATAGGCACAAGTACATCTGTGCTTAACTACATAAATATAGTCCCAACAATCCCTTAAATATACCTGAAGAACTTTGAACCCATTATAATTAATTTGTTCTAAGCTTTGGACCAGCACTATGCTACAAATTACAATACCAAGCCTATTCTCAACAAAGTCCATAACCACATTCAAAGAAGTTGTACATGCATTGTATATGCCATTTGGCTTAAATTATAGGGAACTTAAAAATGGAGTAGAGAACGTTCTAGACATCCTGATTTTTCATGCATGCATTGACTGAATAACGTGCACACAGGGTTTAAAGACTTACTATTCTTCTGGAACTAAATATGTTTAAGTGAGATCAATGTTATAAGGACATTCTTTACAGGTTTATTTTATCTTTTAGTCTGAGACGAAAAGAAGGCTGTTATTGGTATGCGGTGGAAGACACTGTTTCAGAGGATCAGTTTTGGCCAAAGTAGCAGTAGTTGGCACATTAAAACAACACCCAATCACTAAGCAGCTGGCTTTTTTTGTGAATTTAGTTATTGATCCGTTGGTCTTAACAAACTGGAACACCTGTCGCAATAGCAGAATTGCAATATAAGTACTGCTGTGGTATGTGCTACCAAAGCTGCTTTGATCCACACCTAATTTTTGTTAAATAAACTGATGTTTATGAGAGTTGTTGTCAAGTTGGAAATATTGGAAAATTATTTTTACCCCCTCCTACCTCCAGCAAAACACTTGGGCATATGCCTAACTATAGGCATGTGCATAGTCTCAATGATTCCAATAAATGAGGTTGCTTAGTGAGCCTGGAGAGTTTTGTAATCTCATTCTGCAGCTCACAATCGGTGTAACACTGCAGTATTCTATACTGCTGACAATGTATCTTAAATCAGAAGTGAAGGGTCTACATGTGAGACAAAAGGGGCATTGTTCTTCTTAGTCAGCTGGCATGGCAGCTGCTATATCTGATATCTGACTGTGCACTGGACAGAAATTTTGGACACACATGCACATACATCTCTATACTGCATTAGCTTTCCTCCAACCAACCAGGTCCAGAGGAGATCAGAATGAGAGATAATGGGCCCTTCAAGATTTCCATGCCGGCTGACTTGAAGCAGAATTACTCTACTTAGGAACAAATCATATTTCCTGTGCAGTATACTTCAGAAAATATTCAAAACATATCACTGACTTTTCAGGAAGGTTTTGGTGTTCAGAAGACACCTACCTAAATGTTACTCCCAGTATAGCAGTAAAGTGCAAAGGTCCCACTCAACAGAAATATTCCTGCTGAGAAAACTTGCACAAAGGCACATCTGAGAGCATCTGGAAGAGTAGCAAGAGAAGGACAAACAAGAATAAGAGCAAAGTAATAATTCTACAGTATCAGAGAAAGACAATGGGGCAAATGTTCTTATGAGGTCATATGGCTGTTCTTCCCCTCCCTGTGTCCAAGGCTGTCCCAAATACATGCAAACTATTCCTTAATGCTGTTTGTCCAACTTGTTCTGTAAAAACCTCTATGGATGAAGGTATCACAGTCTCACAGTCAAGTCATTCCAGTATTGCACTGTCCTGGACAGGCAAAACACACTGTTCCTTTGGTTTTACAGCAGTCTTTTACACATTTTAAGACCAGTTACATGTCCTAGATTAGCCAAGAACCTTGATTCTGACTGAGCTAGTGGTTGGTTTATGTTTCAGGCCAGTTATTGATTGTTGGCTCATGTCCTGTTTATTTTCAAACACTCTCTTATCTTCTTTTAGCTTGACATGCTCCCTGAATGTAACTATGTGAAGGACTTGCACATTCCACTCACCTAATTGCTCACACCCGCCAGCTCTCTCAAACATGCACATTCAGGCAGGAGCAGCACTGTGTGTGGAGCCTTTCAGATGTTGGCAGAGAGGATCCAAAGATATTATCATCACCCACAGAGAGCCCAAATGAAATACAGTGTTAGACACCCATCCATGTATGTTGATGCCTTTTGTTTTATCTTAAGCAATCCCACAGTAATGAGAGTCTTGGGATAACAGTCATTCTCTCTCTCAAAAACCTGCATAAAATGTGGACCATCTCCACAGATGGGCATGTTGGGCAGACAATATATGATGTTGCTGGAATATGGTAAGAGCACCACCACACCCAGACATCTTTAAGCTGGTGGGTGTTAGAGAACCAAGAATTTGAGACAGAAATAGGGAAAGGTGGACAAGTTGGGAGCCCAGCCTTTCATGTGCAGCTGCAGTGTGTCCCATTGAAGAGTGAAAGGGGAAAATTTATTCTCCTAAAACTTGTAAGGAAAAAGGTGGGTTTGTGGGTCAAATATACCAGACTACCCCAGAACTGTTTTTAAGGTCAAACACGCAAGCGTATTCAAGGCCCCATGCATTTTGCGGTATGACAAAGCCAATAGTTTACAAAAACTCTTCTTTTTTACCTAGGGAAGTGAAAAATACAGAAGCAATCAAGCAAACAAAACATCAAGCAAGCAAACCAAAAACCCCACCTTTCACTTTTCTGATGATGTTTTTTAACAACATCAAGAATTTTCCAGTGAAGGTTGATAATCTTCAGCCATATAGCTGTCCAAAACTGCATTTTCAGGTAAAGTATTATTACTGGGAAATTATTACTGGGAAGTAAGACTGGCAGTCTTATCAAGACTCATCTCTTGAGCTCCTGGCTCCGGCTGTGGAGTATGGACCCATTGTTGTGCAGCTCCAACTGAAACCTCACTCATCTTACAATGAGTCCTGCTTCTCTTCCATTATGAGCATCATACTCCACAAGTCAGTCCTCCCTCTGCTATCTCCTGCCTGTCTTCTTTTGCAGGACTCATACCCTTGTACCCTATCAGGTGTCTTCCTCTTCCTCAAAGGCAGCACCACCAGAGGGAGCGTTTAGAACATGCATAGAGAGAAGTCCTCCATGCTTCAGCCATGCCTTCCAGCTATAAGAAGAGGTCATACCTGGAAGTTTCAGAACACAGTCTGGCTGTTGCAATTCTTTCAAATTCATCAGCCATACTACTCTTTCTCATGTGGCTAATTTGGAAAAGAAAATCCAATGAGATTGATTCCTGAGATGCATCCCTGGCATGAAGGGATCTCTTGCTTTCACATAAATCTTTTCTCCAAAGCATAGTCATGTCTACACTGATGCATTTTGATTCTGATTTCTGTGTAGAAAAATAAAATTTTCTCTTCCTATTCTTGGGAACAGCAACAATATTTGCAGTTAGAAATTGTCTGAAAAGAAATCCAGACTCTGCAAATCTGCCTTTGAAAAGTCACTCCTTTCAGATAGGAATTGTGGAGACCCTAAGATTTCACTCCTGGGCTTGGCAAAACCAAGGGGAACAAAATTTCATGGAAGGAGCATGGAAAGTCTCCCATATAGCTAAATACCAGTTTATAATGACATTCATTATTTCAAAAGCCAGAAGAGAAGCATGTTCTTCTGCAGAACCCTGTTTTCAGCACTCAGAGGCTTTCAATATATACCCATTGCATGTGCATGAGATCTTCAGATCACTCAAAAATTAATTTGAACAATCTTTTACTCTGAATTGCACTGCATATCTGTTGGCCTGAGTGATCAACCAGGTGGCTGAATTGCCTTAGAACACAGCATACACAAACCAGGTCAGCGTGTCCCTTAATCATTTAGAGCACAGAAACAAATAGCTGTTTCCTTGTTCACTTTTCCCATATTCACTAGAATAAAAAAACCTATTTCCTGTGAGTTTTTCACAGAATCACAGAATCACTAGGTTGGAAGAGACTTTTAAGACCATTGAGTCCAGTCCATGCCCTAACACTTCAACTAAACCATGGCACCAAGTGTCACATTCACTCTGTTTTAAATACATCCAGGGATGGTGAAGCCACCACATCCCCAGGCAGACAATTCCAGTACTTTATCACTCTTNCTATAATGTTCCAGGAGGTTGTTGTGGCCAAAGTGCAGGGCTTGGCACTTGGACTTATTAAACCTTGTCTAATTAGACTCTGCCCATCCATCCAACCATTCCAGGTCTTCCTGCAGAGCCCTCCTCCCTTCCAACAGATCAACACATGGTCCCAGCTTAGTGTTGTCTGCAAATTTACTAATGACAGACTCAATACCCTCATCCATGCGGTCAATAAAAATACTGAACAGAACTGGTCTCAGCACAGACCCCTGGGGGACACTGGTGACTGGCTGCCAGCTGGATGCAGCACCATTCACCACCACTCTCTGGGCCCATCAATCAGATTGTTTTCAAGAATCATATGATCAGCTGCTGCTTTTGCCATTTTCTGGTTATTGTCAAGTGTAAAACACTAAGTAAGACTTCACTTTCCCTTGTATGCTGGAGCAGGTCGTAGCTAAGATTTTCAAAAGGCAGCTCTTTGACCAGATCTAGTACAGCTGGTTTTTTTGCTATGGTATTATTTGGCCATTACAGGGAGAAAGGAGATCTGCAAGCTGAATTATATGCAGGGCAGTTTGCACCAAGATTAGATATCCACACACATGCAGAAGAATGCATGCTCCTTCTTCTAGGTTGTTTTTTACAAGCATGTTCTGGGATGTATATTACTGTCCCTGGATTGAGTTTCAACTTCAGTGTTGCAACTGATGGTTCTTTAAATGCTGAGTGAAGAACTAGTGCAGGAGAGAATATTTCACTCCGTGGAGCAGCATGTTATTATCCTATAAACACAACCACCTCAGCTTAACTGTATATGGAATAAGTCTATATAATACAGCTGACATTGGCAAGATATGCATTGAAAGACAAAATCTAGATCACTACAGCAGAATGAACTAATAATATAGCCACTCAATAAATTATAAACCTCCTTAAGAAACTATCCTGCTGAAGTGTTTATGTAAAACATATGGGTGAGGAATACTTGAATCTTGACACAAAGGTGGTGAGTGTATAATGTCCATTACATATAATTGCAATGGCATTCCTTTTCCCTGAAAATTCTGCAAGCCAGGCATGCATAAGGAGACACAAGAATGAAAGGGTAGGGGCAGAAAATATAAAATTCATATATATCTATTGTGTTAGTTTGTTACAGAAAATCCAATTCTCTAATTAGTTATAAGTTTCAGGATCCCTTGGATGTGCCAGCAATGTCAGTTCCCAGAGAAAACTGTGATCTTAGAAAAGAGGAAAGTGAATGGTTTATGCAGGCTGAAAATCAGATTTGTATGTGACTTGTTTTCAATGGCCTTTAGTTTGGCTGAAGAGTACATTTTTAATAGATGTGCAGGAACACAGTAATCTATCTTCGCAGGACATCTCGACCAACAGAGCCATGTTGCCATTTAGAATGTTCTTTCAAAATTATTATTACACTAATAAGTTACATCATTACAAGGCAATATTGTACTAGTAATTATCGGGAGATTTGGTGGAGACACAGAAAGCAGCCTAGTTCTTCTCTACCTTAAATTGGTTTAAAACATCAATAGCACATCAAAATGTAGGGTTTTGTACTGGTGTATAAGTGGTATAAACAGTATGCAAGAATGTACAGTCACTACTAGCAGTGCAAAAGAAATCCATTTTGTTCAGGACTGTCATTTGAGCCAGGAAAAATAGAGTGGAACAGAACATTGTAAGCAAAATTGTTAAGATAATCACCCTGTGATAACATAAAATATCTCTAGCAAAGAATGAGCACTAACTATCCAAGTTCAAAAGTGCTGCAATGCCTTGGCAATTTAAGAACTTCCACTTTTGAGGGTAGGTGTGTTAGGCAAGACAGGCACCTCCTTCCTGCCTGGCTATCCTGGCCTTTCCAGCCGGGAGCTTGCCCTTGGCAGTGTCAGGGGCACAGCACGGTGGCAGCTGGCTGCTGCCGGGAAGCCACCTGTCCCAGGATTCCCCGACTGCCTTTACTGCAAGGACACCCTGTAGGAGGTGTCAATGGGGACAGAGGTTTCTGCGCAGAGGCTGTCTCCAAAGGCAGCAGCCAATCACCACCAGTCTTGGACAAATTTGGGATGGGGTTATGTGAGGAAGGCGGGAAGGAGGAGCAGGGCCTGTGAGGGGGAAAAAAGGAAGCGTGAGGGCTGGCCTTGGGTGCCTTGTGGTGGGAAAAGCACCCTCCAAGGCAGCAGTGCACAGGTTGGTTTTCTCTCAAAAATTCAGAGAGAAATGCAAGAAATGTATTATCATAAGTCTGAGTCAGGAGAAGAACTGACAGCCAGGAGAAAACAGCCCTGGAGGGAAATCCCCAAATAGCTGAATTGCAAAATCTTCATGCTCTGGAGCAGTCCAGCCTGTAGCAGTACTAAAAAAACTGGCAATGGAGAGAGAAGATTGTCAGTGGGACACAGCAGAAGTACGGAAGTCCTACCTCCATCAAGTGAAGCAAGCCGCAGTGCACTGGGGAGCTGGGACAGACTGTGTCACCAAAGAGAGGCATTGCAGAAAATGAAGTGGCAGGAAGGCAGAATTAAGTCCCAGCTACATAAGGGAGATTTGGTGATGAGGACAGCCTAGCTTTGAACAAACCCATCCCTGAAAGAGTTCTTACAAAGGAAAGGGTTGAATATTTAAAACATTGCCAGGATCAATTTCCTGGCATTGAGTGGGAGGCAGTGGACATTAGGGATTCCCATGCTTCAGAGATGTCTGTGCTGTTCACAAAGATCCTGATGCTGCCAGCTGCAACATGGATTGTGAGAGTCCTAATGCATCTAGGGTCACCATGCCAAAGCTGCAAGCATAGGGAACACCATGCGTGTGACACATCTTTAGGAACAAAGCAATGGCAAGGTCATGTGTACCTCCTCCAGTCTTGAAGCCTGTGAAGGCATATGGGAAGAACAAAGCCAGATGTGATTTCCAAGCAAGTGAATATTTTGTGAGGCAATGTGTGATGACAATATTTCCAAACTGGAATTGGGATGGTATACACTTTCTTTCAGTCAGTTTTTCTGGGTTTAAGTTACTTTAATTTTATATTTGTTTTCTGCTTTTTGAAGTACTGCTAAAATACACCACCATTCAAACTAAATAGTTTATCTGCCTTCAGCATCTGCATTTCTGTGGTTGTGTGCACTTCACAGTCATGCAGAGTTATCAGCACACCCTTGGGTGTACACCCTGTGACCACAAAACCGCCCCGTTCTGTTCGCTGTGCAAAGGGAAGTGTTATTGTGTTGTTAAAAGGGCAAAGTGCCTATGTAGGCTGCACACGCCTGTGTGTCTCCCAGCAGGGCATCAGGACGTGGAAGGCAGTACCTGAGTAAGAGCATTTGGGAAAGCACTGGACATCAGCCTATGAATCTGGAGGGATCATGCCACGAGAATAGTAAAGAGTCTTCAAATATTAGCCAACACTGGGCGTAGACTAAACCACAGGAATTAATTTACTGTATAATAGAGAGAAAAGCTGGCATAAATGTATATGGTGTATTATTGCTTTCTTAACAGGGTTACACCAACACTGATAAAAATATCAATCCATTCATCTGAGAAAGCAAAATAGCAAACCATCAAAAGAGGGAATCCAGCCTAATTCTTCTTCGTGAAAAAATGTTCCCTCCCCCTCACTCCCTTACATGCCCCACTGAGCACAGACAAAAATTTTTAAAACAATGATGGTAAAAGAATTTCAAGTCCTGTATCTGTTTTCATTTAGCAAATGAAAAAGCTATTTCAAGATATTTCAGATATTTTAAAGTGGCATTTTTGCCTTTTTAGCAGACAACTTGCAGAACCCACTTGTACAAATATAGTGATTATTAATTTAATATACCTGAAAAGAGTCGATGTAGCTTAAATTCAAGCATAATAGTAGAACTGATGCAATTGTCTTAATAAAAATCTAAATAAATATCTATGCTGTGTTTTATCTTTATCTGAAGAAATGGAACTGACACCCACAGACTTGATGAACTATGTATGATTTAATCAGCATTCTAAGTTTTGTATTCTGACTTCTAGCCCAAACCACTGCATTTCTGGTGGCATGCCATGGGCTCCCATAGTTGATGTTGTTAAAAAGTACTTCCAGAGAGTATCACCTTGTGTACCAAAACCATTCTGATGGCAGAGCTGATAGCTGCAATGATGTTTTGGTGTGCCTATGAAGGAACTTCAGAGATATCCTTTGAGAAACCAAGCAACTGAATTTGCAACAAACTACATTTCTTTTGTATATTGTGGACTCATTTTGTCACAAAGGGAGGAATAATGTTGCCTTGTGCAGACACAGATTCTGAACTCTCTTCCAAAGACGATTTTCCTCTACTGAACATATAAATCCTAACTTAGAATTACAGCAGACAGAATAATTTATTATAGTTAGCATTTTTTCCTGCAAGTTACTCAGTTTCTGATTTTATATATTAATTCTTTTTCCAGAACTCTTTTGGAGCAGAGCCATGACTCTTCTTAAGTAATTCTTGGCAAGCACAAGCAGCAATTACCACTAGTGCTGTGGCTTCAATGTTTCATAATCTCTATCTTTAATACAAAATTTCTTACTTTTCAGTGCACAAAAGCCATGATATTGTTTTCATGTCCCAGTGAACATTACTCTTTCAGAAGTTGTGCACAGGCGTGTTGTTAAAAGAAGACTGGATTCAGACTCATGGCAAAAATACACGTTCGCACTTTCAAAACGTGTTACATATGAATATTCTAAATTTTGTTTAGAACGCTTTCTTTCTGTTGCACTGCTGCCAGCAAACATTTTTTATTAGCATACTCCAATGGGATTACATAAAAGGAAGGTACACACAACCAAAACTAGTCTATTTTTATGTGACTAAATATTCACAGAAATTCTTTGCCCTGTTAATGAAGAACATTATTTTATTCTGTTTATTCTGTTCTGAGAGGATTTTCTAGATCCACGTGTATTGTTTCTGCCAAGACGTGTTGTGTTAACCTCTAATGAGACAGTATGGAGGAAGCAGAAGTCATGTTTATTTGCACTTGTGGTGTAACTCCGCCAGGTGTCCAAGGTAAGGTGCCATTCCTCTACAGAGCAGCTTTGTACATGTAACAAATGTTTACAATGGCAAATTATGACAGACCTTACACATATATTAATAAACTATTAGAAAATATTAAATTATTAATTTAATAAATTGTTAATTTAAGAATTTATGAATTTAAGAAAAGTGTTGCATAATGTATTCTATACATCAACATCAGCCAGGATAAATCTGTGTAGGAAATTATTGTGTAGGTCAGGAAAATTAATAAATTTTCTATTAATTTGCAAAAGTAGCTGGTTTTAAAGGGTGTGGCAATGAAGAAGGTTTGAAGAATAACAGTACTGGAGTTCCTTAAGGATCTTGGCATCACTCTTGTTTTCAATAATCATTGTTTAGGACTTTAGGAAGGAAACTGAGCATGATGTCAGTGCAACAAGTTATGCTGTTATGATGACAGAGCTGGAAGGCATTGCCAAGGCAGGTGAAAACTATCATACAGAAAGGACTCTGAGGAAAAAAAAATATAAAAGCAGGATGAAATTCAATAGCTGAAAATAGCATGTCATGCACACGGGATAAAGCACAGTATTTTGATACAAGGAAAAGACCTTTTGCTGAAAGTGAATCAGAAAGAGAAGGGTTTAAGTACCTCTCAGTTCATGGGAGATGTGCTGTGCATCACAGGCATAACACATCCGCAGACACAGACAAATTGGAAGTAGCACCAGGGTGTGGTAAATGTAGTATTTCCATCAGAAATCGGGAAGGTCATGCCAGTTTACAATTCCTTAACTGTGGTACAATGCATATCTGAATCATTCATGCTCAGAGGGACTGAAATGTGAAATGGAATAATGAGAGAAATCAGAATTCTTTTATCATCTGACCTGAGAAAAGACTGGCTTTGCATGTTAGTGAAATAGAAGTTGGAGGTGGATGTCTACATTGGACTGTGCAACTACATCAGAAGGAATACACCTGAATTGGGGAGCATGTTATAAACCTTCAGACCCACTGGTTTCTGGAACAACCTAGCAGCTCTGTCAACACTGGGGTCTCTTATCCAGAGGCTTTCTATCTTCCTATCTACATAACAACAAGCATTGTTCTCTGTCAAAATGTTCACAAAGATTGTTACCCACAGGTTCAATAGTAGGGTGGCACAGACACACCAACAGTGCACTGGATCCCTTAGGCTTTTCCTGGTGGTTTATGAGGAGTTGTTTTAGTTAGTGGTCATTGCTTGATATTCTGTTTCCACTGGTGAACAGGAAGATGCTGGCTGGATGGATGGATCCAGCCCATAGGCCATGTTGTGTTACAGGGCCATCAGAATACCACTAATACATAACCACTTCACACCCTTTACTGTGACATTCATTTGTACAAACAGAGCAGAAACCTAAGAAGAAAGTATGCAAAAAGTAGTTACTATCTAAAAAATAGAAGAGAAAAAGTACAGTCAATTAGCTAACAGCAGGTCTAGTGAGTCTGTGGCAACTCCACGAAATAGCATCTGCTGACCACTACTATATGATACCACAGCAATAAGCACATCTTGCCTGTTACAGCCACCCTGGCATCCATGGCACTGGCACCTTTGCCCTCTTCCAGCCTCATTTCCCCATGTCACATCTCTGAGCAGCATTAACAATATTTTTCCAACAGCTTGGGAGCTCCTGAGCCTTCCCTTTCCCACAAGGAAAAGTTTCTTTTTTGTTGCAGAAAAGTCAGGCAACAAAACCAAAAGAGCAGTTCTCTAGTGGAGGGGAGTGTGACTGGGCTTGCTGATCGGAGAGCCGGGTAGGAGGGTGCTGCAGCAGCAGGGCTTGGGGCAGAGTCTCAGGAGGACAGGAGCCAGTGCTGCATAGGAAGCTCTGCATACTTGTGCTCTTCACTGCTGTGTGGCTCACTCTTGACACACAGCTTTTATTTTACCAGGAGACACATTTTATCAGAGCTGCTTCATTCTTTAGACGGCCATACTCTGCAATCATCCTTGTATTCAAGAGAAAAAAAACAATCTGGGAAAAACAAGTTGCCTTCTTCTTTACCACATATTTTAAGTCTAAAACATGAGGTCAGGTTTCTGAAAATCCACAATCAGGACACAGTCAAAATGTTGGACATGTTTTGGAAAGAGAGGTATGTGACATGTCATTAGTCCCTGGGATGTCACTATGCCAATGGAGCTGTCAGTTGTCTTTCACAGGACAAACTAACAAGCATAGCTCCAAAAGGTGGCATTCTGCACTAGGATCTCTACATGATCTCCATACTTTATCTCTGTGGGTTTTTAAAAGATGACAGTTCATGCACTCCAGGTCACAAAAATCTCATGTTGCGAAGTAGTTCAAGAATGTTAAGTAGTTGGCAGCAGGTTTATTCCTCAGAGGTAGGAGAGTGAGGAATGGGTACAATGATTCACTGTAAGTAGTTACAACAGGTGGGGAATTGCTAACAGCCTTTGTGTGCTGGCAGGGCTGAGATGTAAGCATTTATACCTCCAATCAATACTTACACCCAGTTCTTGCCCTCTGCCGTGAAGAAATGGAGCAACAGCCAGCTCAGAACTCCCACATAATCCAAAATGTATTTTGAAAAATTTTGAAGAGCAGTGATTACCAGAATTCCTACTCTAATCTGCCTTACCTCCTACCTTACTTCTAACCACCTAAGGGAGATTGTGCTGCCTATATTTTTAGATTTACTGCCTTAGCCTCACAAAGCACTTGAGTGTTGTGCCATTTATACAACACATTACAGACAGTTTTTTGCTTAACTGTGGGACTGAAGCTTTTGCCAGTGCAGTTTTCTCTTCTGTGAGAAGAGAAAAGTCCTGAAAGGCAAAGTTTCATATTTACCTCAACATTTCACTAAAAAACAAGCCCTCTGGATTTGTAAATAGGAGCAAGAAAATCTTGGAGGGTTTGGCTTTCAAGACGCATATCACACAAATGTAAGTATTACCATCAGTGTTGTTTATACAGCTACCATTTACAAATCAGACTAAGCAACAGTCACAACACAATAAGAAGAACACAATTTTAGATAGAGTTTTTGGAATCTTGACCTAAAAAAGAGGTAATCTGTAAAAGCTTCCCAGAAAGCAGGACTCAGCAGAATCTTCCTCCAAGCTGCTAAATTCCATGTTAGGGAATTTTGTTGCACATTTTTTCTAAAATTATATCGTAAAAAGCTCCTTGGAAAACCTATATTTTCCCCTTCTTTCTCAGGCACTTAATGTGTATTTTATCAAAATATACTTAAAGATATGCCATTTTCGCCATAAAGAGCGATTGGAAACTTGAATCAACACTGATTATCGGTGAAATACTTTTCCAACACCAGGATGTTATTTCCACAGAGAAGAAGTAAGGAAGAAAGCCTGTGATTGAACTGTTTAGTCAAAAACTGGAAGCACAATTAATGTAATAATCTGAAAAATCATTCTAAACTCTTCTTCTCAGGCAAGCCTCAGCAGTTTCTACAGGTCGCCTCACTATACCGTTCACAAAAACTGCTCTTGAGGGGTTTGCTTTGCAAACAGATAAAAAAAGATGAACTGGGTCACATTTAGCAGCTCACAATGTTGCCAGTGTCTCTTTATATTTAAGCACTCATGTACCACATCTAACTTCTCACAACTACAATTTTATTTACATAAAGCAAACAAACAGTATCTCTGTCAGTGGTACACATGGGACTGTGCCACTCATAAATGTTTGTGAGATGGAGAAGTTGACATATCTTCTTGAGAATAAGCATCATATTAATTAAAAATATTCTCAGGGGAACAAAATATAAGCTGCAGCAATTGAACTGAGTGGCCTCTGCCGTGTTGTTCAGAAGCCTCTGGGGCAAAGCCAAATGAAGTATAATTAATATGCCTGGGAACTCCTAACCAAACAAAAAGGGCAGGGTGGGAAGTGGGTTTTCGTAGTCGTTTACATGTAGTTTTATCTGAGTTGATGGCTAATAAATACCTCTGGAATTACTTATCTTCTGAAAATTATTTCCTTTCTGGAGCAATGTTACCCTAGAGACAAGTTGTGCTATGCATGGAGCAGAAAAAACTTCTTTTTCTTAAAAGCAGTGATGCCAAAAAAATGTACTACCACCGATATATTCTAAGCTAAAGTCAGTGAAGATTTTTGGCTAAAGTTGCATGCATCTGAAGTGGAGATGTCCTTTGTACTGACGTCTTCCCAAGGGTGATTGTATCCTCAGGCAGTGTGGGGGTCATGGGGACACACTAAACAGCAGAGTACTACACACACTATGTTCATATTGTAAGGGCTAGTGTTTAGCACAGTGTTTTACAGCTCAATGAAATATTCATGGAGACCAAACCACAGCTGAACTGGAGCCTAACCAAGCCAAACTATAACTTTATTTCTTTTCACCATGACCTTTTGCAACAGGCAAAGCTAGAAACAAGTAGATGATAATTTGGAGTAGCATTGTGTTTAAATGTCATTTAGCCCAGGAAAATCTGTCATTCCAGTCAGGTGAATAAGAGGTATCTTAAGTAACCAGTATGATATTTCCCTAATTTCTTCTCTGCAATTCCTTTCTCAAAACCTCCTTCCACACTCTGGAAGAAGATCTGCTACTGATTCAGTATCTCTTGCTAATGTAATGGGGATCCTGATTCCATGCAGAATTAGGTTGGCAAATCCCATTTGATAAAAGCATAGCATTAAACCTATGAAAGTGCCTGCAGTGGGAGTGGTAGTGCTAAATACATATGATTCTGTACATATTTTTTTTAAGTCTGGTCAGATGGGCAAAGAGATCAAGATGAGTAAGCATTTCCTATCTGGTCTCTCACCCTGCACTTCAAAATAAATCAGCCCTTTAAAAAAAATAGTAAAAACTAACAAGAGCTAGTGGGTGAAAAACAGCTGCTTTGTTTCAACTCTGGTGTGTGGGCTCTTGCCTTTAAATCATATCATTTAAGTAGCAGACTGGTAGTTAATAGTATTGTCATGCTACCAATGTTTTACTAAAAACATTAACTGAATATGGGGAAATACTAGAGCATCCTTTTATCCTATTGACTGAAAATACTCTTATCCATTAAATAATTTGCCTGGCAGAAGATTTTCTTTTACAGTCCGAGCTAGTATCAAATACAAAAGAAAAATGCATTTAAGTTGAATGACAAGCATTGATGGTGACAGAGGGAAGAAATGTGGAAATAAAAGACAGCTGACTATGTTCTCCATTTTTCGTGTGCCTAATTGTTACAAATATTCCTTTGAAGTTTGAGATTGGGTGTTGGTTGGCATAAAAGGCCTTCTCACCACAACTGAAACATAAAAGAATTTTAAATTTCAGTGTTACTTTTTCCAAGTGTAATTAAACTGCATTCAGCTTAACTCCCCTGTGACTCAGTTGACAATAGTCAGACAAAAATACCATTGTGTCAGCCGCATGCAGAAGAAAATGAAGCAGTATCAAAATTTCAGAAAAAAGGAACAAGCGTGTCCACAATGTTGTTTTTACCAGAACCGGTCCTGCATGTACTGAGGTCTGTATAATCGTTGGTTTAGTGCCAGGCAAATGAAGGAAACAGGCTGGTGGAGGACCAAAAACCACTGTGGGACCCTACCTATATTGCATACCTGAACTGAAAACCTGAAAGCACATAAATGTTCCATGACCATGAGTATGGGGTGAGACTGCTAGCATGCATGCTAAAATACTCCACCAAGCACTGCCCAAATCTCCCAATAGAGTAGGAAAAAATAAATTTCCTACTCAAAGGCAGTGGGAAAAGTAAATTTTCTTTATAGCAGCACTACTAGAAAATTATGGAGAAATGTTTTTTATAGCAGCACTACTAGAAAATTATGGAGAAATGTTTTTTATAGCAGCACTACTAGAAAATTATGGAGAAATGTTTTGTATCTGCACCTTCACTTTTTAAACAGCATTTTTTTAATGCACTATATAAATACTAAGAGTATTGATATAAGTTTAAAGAATAAAAAAGAACTCAGAAAATTATGTGTAAAAGCAAAGAAAATAAAAGAAAATTCCTACAATAATGAACAACATTTTCAAAAACTACCAATAAAAAACAGTCAATTTACATTTACAGAGTCTGTGCGTAAAGAGGTGATGTGGTAGCAAAGGTAGAATAATAACTGCAGAATAATGAAAAAATCTTTGTTCCAGAAGAAAGCCAAGATCAGTCTCACATTTTGCGTATTCTGGAAGGCATGCCTAGCTATGTAAAGCTGGAGTTTTTCCTGAGAAAATGTTTGAATGAATTATTTTTTCAGCATTCATTCTGGATGCCTTAGTTAAAGAAGAAAGAGCAACATCCTTCACACTACAGAACACAATGCCATTTCAAGATGCTGCTGTGTTTGTGGTGGCACAACATGCTGATGGCATCTGCAACCTAAAATTCAAAGGCCTATTTCAGAAGTACAGATTATTTCATAGAATCATAGAATCATGAAATCATGGAAGACTTCAAGATCATAGTGTCCAACTGCTGGCCTAGCACTATCAAGTCCACCACCAAACCACATCCTTAGGTAGCATATCTACATGTCTTTTAAGTATTTGCAGGGATGGTGATTCAACCACATCCCTGGGCAGCCTGAGCCAGTGCTTGATAATCCTTTCAGTGAGGAAATTTTTCCTTATGTCCAACCTAAACATCCTCTGATGCAACTTGAAGCTATTTCCTCTCTTCCTATCCCTTCCTGTTTGGCAGAAGGGACTGATTTCCACCTTATTACTGTCTTCTTTCAGGTAGAGGGTGATAAGGTAGCTGTAGAGAGTTATATGTTTCCCCCCTGAGCCTCCTTTTCTCCAGGCTAAACAACCTCAGTTCCCTCAGCTAGTCTTCACAGGAGCTGCACTCCAGACCCCTCGGGAGCTTCACTGCACTTCTCTGGACATGCTCCAGCACCTCAGTCTCTTTCTTGTAGTGAGGGGGCCAGAACTGGCCACAGGATTTGAGGTGCAGCTTCACCAGTGCTGAGTACACAGGGCAGTCTCTGTTGTGGTCCTGCTGGTCACACTACGCCTGATCCAGGCCAGGATGCCATTGGCCTTCTTGGCCACCTGGGCACAGCTTGCTGCTGTTCAGCCTCTGTTGACCAGCACCCCCAGCATCTTTTCTGTCAGGCAGCTCTTGCCCAAACCTGTAGTTTTGTGTATGATGTGGCACAGAGGGATATGACAGATGAACCATCCTGAAGGAGCCTCAAGCTCTCCTTCCTACATTAGTTTTAGCAGACAACTAATGAGCTTGCTGGACTTTGAGAATTCCTTTCTGTGGTATCCAGCTTTGCCCATGCATGACTTATTTCAGAGACAAGTTCCATCACCATTTTTCCTTTCACACACTCAGTCACTTTGTACCATGCTCTGATTATTCAGGGAGGAAACTCTCCCAGCTGGAACACTGAGAAGATAATTTTGAGGCTATCAAAATTTTACTTCTGTCCTGCAGACTGCAGCACTTCCTTTCCAATTAATTTCTCCAGAAACCTTTTTAGCTGTAAATTGTGATGCACTCTTTAAAGAAAGTGTATCATATGTTCTTTCCTTTGACTTTCATACCTTCAGTAGAACAAAGAATAGATAACTTCATCAAAAATTTCTTCTTGTGAACTACTAATTGAATGATTTGTACACACACCACAATTTCTTTACTGTGAGTAATGTAACTGTCAAGTATCAAGTTACGTCATCTGACATTTGCTAAAGTGCACTTCAAGAGAATTGCAACACTACTTTTTCATAAGAACTAAAGCTAATGAATGCATTGTCTTTATGTTCTAATATTTTCTCTAATGTAGATACTTTGTATTGGTAAATGGACTAGCACAGGTCCAGCTGTGGTTAGATGTTGTGCCAACATCATCAGACTCTGCAGAGAGGACTGTGTGAACACAGCAATGCTGCTCCCACATCTGAAAGAGCTTTGTACAACTACAGGGATATTTTCATCCCACCAGTAGGTCTGATACCATAAAAGGATTCAGATCTGCATGCAAAACTAGCTGCAGAGTGTTTGCTTTTTCCATACTGTTACCCTAATGCAAACAGGGAAAAAATATGTCTCAAGGGACAAAATTTTGATCCTGAAAACCTAGGCTGTACTTTTCCCAACACTGGTTCTGTTTATGTCTTTGACTCAAAATTCCTCTGGCATTGAATACATCTGAGGAGAAAATCTACTCTGAGCAGCTTTTTATCTATTTCCTGTTCAACTACAGTGAAGAATCAAACCCAGATGATTAAAATAACAGATAAAGGTGAATACCTGTAGAAGGAAGCTCGGGTTTGTGGATCCCAAGATGACAAACACGAACCAGCTTCAGGAAGATTCAGGCTACTCATTCTTCATTAGCTTTAGTAAATACCAAATGAACTTGCTGGACTTTGAGAATCTCCTTCTGAAGTATCCAGCTTTGCCCATGCATAACCTACTTCAGAACCAAATTCCTTCATATTTTCTTATATACCTCCACTAGACCTATAGCTGAATAATCAGTGAGGAAGAAAGTAAAAGCTTCTGTTAATTTAGGGGTGGAATAGTGTCACAGCATGTGAAGCTAGAGATGATCACAGGCAGCAACGAGTCTTTGACAACAGTCAGAAGAAGGAGCCTGTGGGGAAAAAAACATGCACAGAACTTGTCCCACCTGTTGTCCCAGCCCTGAACACCATGTGCCTGAGCCATTATTGAAATAGAGATGTTCTCAGTATATTTATAATCTTCAGTGGATTCCCCTTCCAAGAAGCTGTCCAGCACCTTTTCAGTAAGGATACCATACAATGTAAACCAAAGTGTAATATATTAAATGAAGTATATTCACATATTTTAAAGACTCCAGAGAGCCCTGCTTTTCAAGTCTGGAGTGATGATATGCTTGTGTCAAGGCACAGCAATCCGGTCTCCTAACTATGGACTGAACAAAACTGCTCATACCTTCATTATACTTTAAGCTGTGGAAATCTGATACAGATGTGATAAAACAAGTGTGCAAGTGGTGGAGACTGTCTCACAAAGCCCAAAAATGAAAGCACTTCTGTTGCTCTCTTCATCTAAAAACTGTTTACTTTTACAACCATTTCTTGCCTTTGGGGTTGTATTTGCTTCCTTTAGTTTGCAGTGGTCTAGGGGATTAGCTATAGATAAAACATATAGACCTTGAAGTACTATGATTAGTTTGACATATTGGTCTATATTCTCTTACAAAAGCCATCACCTTGACTTTTTCTTGTATTTCTCTAAACTTTTTCTTTAATAACAGAACTCAAGTAAAACTCAGCTGAAAGTTTCCATCCTGGTTTGTACAAATAAACGCAGGTCTTAAACCAGAATTCACTTTAGGGTATTCACTCTTATGCTTAATATGGACACAAAATTCTACAACTTAAACATACGCTCTAGTCTATGGAGTTATCACTGTAGACAGATTATTAGAAGGGATATTTGTTTAAGGAAGATGTTACTATCCTTGACTTTCTTCTGGAAGAAGCCTTCACACTGAAAATATTACTCCTGTTTGTGAAACATCACTGGAGATGCCAAAGTAAAGAATTAAATGCATCCTTAAAAGATAGCTGATCTGCTCTGGAAAAATATATACTAAATCCTGTAAATCAAATCACAGTGTGTTGAATGTTTGGGATGTTTTTCTATCAAATTAAACCTTACAATTACACAGTCTTTTAAAATATGCTTTCCTAGCAAATCAGCAGCAACAATAGTATCATTCATATCTGTCTGGTACGTTTAGCTTAAGCCTTATATGCAATTGCCTTGTTAAATTACCTGATGCTTTCTGGTATTTTGCTCAGTTTTGCCGTTGTAGACAACCAATGCAGCTGTTCCTTCAGTTTTGAAATTTGTTCTTCTTTTTTTTTTTTTTTTTCTCTTTTTTAAGCTTTGCTGGCTGCAAGCCAGTGAGTGACATGAAACAGTTCAAATATTCAGACTAAAATTTTAAGAAACAATTTTCATGCCTGAAAATTACATCTACATTTTCATCTGCATGTTGAATCTCACTTTTCAAATGTCAAGGAGCAAAAAGATCTTGTATCTTATTTTTTCTTAGAACAACAAAATAAATTTAGGAAACTGATGGCTCCAGCACAAATACATTGTGTTTTCTTAGTCAAAGCAATTAAAAACACAAGCTGTTTTTTCTTAAAACATATAAAGGTTTGAAGAACTATTATAGAAAAATAGCAGCTGTATTTGACAATTACTTAGTAAGGACTTGAATATATTTTCCATTTTCTTTAGATCAAGACACCTCTCATCTATAAGCTGATAGCAGAAGCTGCGACATCATCCAGCAATTTAGCTAGCAGAAGAAGCAGCATAGAGGCAAAGGAATGACCTGCTACCAGGTAAGCAAGTTTACAGCTGAACTATATCAGTTACTGCAGGAAAACTTGGGTGTATGTCACAAGGCCTCACATTTCCTGATACACCTCACACCTCAGTTTGTATTCCCACGCACACAGGCTTGTTGGGGAGACGTGGTGATGCTTGGACACTCATGTTTGCCTGGCTGCACTAAACCTGGGCTCTAAGGGTATCGGGACCCATTTCCAATCCCTCTGCTAGTGCAACAATCAATCTCACAAGCAGAAAGGGCACGCTTCTGACACACTTTTTACAATACATATGCTTCTTTCAGCCCCAAGACTCATGTATTTATTTTCCATTTTGCTCTATACTAGCAGGCACAAATTACTTTTCCGGTTTACGTGAATTCCTGGCTGACCAGTCACAAAAGGCTTTTGTGGTTTTCAGCAGTATGTCCCTATCTGTGACTCATTTTGTTTGTAAGCTACACAGCTCTGTCACTGCAAGATTGATACAGTATTTGCCTACAGCCTGTATACTGGCACACTGAGATGCTCTTAAAACAATCACTGCTGTTGGCAGCCAGGCACATGTGCGAACTTTCCCCCTCCCCTGACGCAGTGGCCAAAATGAACAGAGCCCTATGTTAGACCCAAAGAACCACTTGGAGAACAGATGTCCCATGTGGAGCTATCCTGGCTGCCCATAAAAGGCACCTCTTGGCCTGGTGTTTGCCCCCTGCAAGGAGGACCACAATGTTTTTGGGTGTTATCCAAACACACAGAAAGTTGGTTACTGCCACTATTATCCCAACAGATGGGCATAACTCTGAGCTGATCAGAGGCTGCATTTTGACATAGTTGCCAGCAGTAGTATGCCCAACTGCATGAGTCAAAAGGGTCTGTCAGTTTTGAGCTTTCATGCTTCTAGTTAAAGACATGCCCTGCTGCTAATCTTGCTTTTCCCAAACTAGATTAGGTTTAAGACATTCAGATGCCTTTCCCACGGCTTCACAAAAGCATTCCTTATCTCAGGTCTAAAACATCAGGAACACTACTGCCAAGACAGTGTGTGGTCACAGCCCCTGGCCCATCTTTTTATTCTTCTCTCCCTGGAGTATCTTGGCTGAATAAGTAGCTGAGATGAGCCTCACTCTTCTCCAATAATAAGAACTGTAAGCCAGTTAGGTTAATACTTACATGGATGTGTAAGGCAGCATAGACTTCTTGCTGGCAGTCAAATGCTAGGGGGTGAGTCACACCTCCACAGCGGACTAGAAGGTGAGCTGTCAGGGGCCACCATAGCAGCAAAATGCTAGACAGCCTTATGCCTGTTAATTGCTGTGCTGCTTAAAAATAGACTAATGAGATGTTTGTGATTCAAACTCCTGCAGTGTCCAGCCTGCCTTGCTTGAGGTCTCATTCTTCAGTCATAACACTACCACATGTTGACCTGACTTCTGACATCAAAGGCTGGTTCTGGCAGTCATTTCTGCCAGCCTCAGTGCCACCTGCTTTGAAAGCAGCACCCAGCAGAAAGAATACTGATGTCACTTCATATTGCTGGGAGACATAATTTTCTTTCTTTCTTAAGTGTTTTGCCCATTACTGCTATTTTTATGCATTATTGGATTTTACCTTTTAACTGCAGCCACTACTCTTAGAGATGATTCATTAATGAAAATCTCGCAGAATTAAATGTCACTCTTGTTCCTGGCACATGGCAAAAAACACTCATTAGTCAAAGAAGCCCCAGCTTACCCCCACACTCCTCCATCTCAAACAACAATTCTAGGAGTGTGTCATCTTATGGTTGTTTCCAGCTGTTTATTCCTGGATGGCTATTTCCCTGAAATGTTCATGTTTTCTGTGAAGCAGAGTTTCTCTGTAAATTCACATTAATTATGTGTATGTTAGGCAATTTTGCTGGTCTCAAACTGTACTATTTGTATTTCAAATTAATTTCCACTAACAAAAACCATTAAATTCTTTCAAAATAAAATCAGCAAAAGCTGAATGTAGTAATTATTCTAGCAAAAAGCAGATAAAAAGCAATGAAAAAAAAGCATTTTTCACTTGTATCCACAACTGTCCTGGGTTTTTCGTGACATATCATTAAATTACTCCATGGGGAAACTGAACACAGACATTACTAAAAGCAAGATTTTGTTTCCTTAGGACAGGTCATAAAAGGAAATAAGTAACAGAGTAATACAGAATCTGCATGGGACTTGAGATAAAGCCTTACAGAAAATGACAGCAAAAAGAAAATTAAAATTTCCAGGTAGAATAATTAGTGTGTTTAAAAAACCAAGCAAACAGCCATGGAAACACAGTTTTCACCTTTTCTAAGTAACAGTAAACAAATACTGAGAATTTATTTTTGCATGATTAATGAATGCTCTGAATTACAAACGTCAGATACTCTGTTTGTGCCTGTGTCTTATGAATGCCCACTATTCACTCATTTTATTTCATAAAGGGAAGGAAAAAAGTTGAATTTTGATCTCTGACAGCTGCACGCAAGTCATTTCACGAGACATTGCAAGTGCCCAGGAAACTGGAGTAGGGGCAAAAAAGCTTCAGAGGCTCACAAAGTCTGTTTGCTGTTATTTCTGCAGAGCAGCGCTGCAGCATGCCCTTGCTCACACCATCAGTCACACCAGGCATGTCAGAACGTCCTGCATCTCCCACTCAGTCCATAAGCCCAGTTGTCTCAGCAGAGAAATCAGGGGATGGCATCAGCAACCAGTGTATAAACAAGTCTCAAAAGACAGTCATGGAACCCAGTGACACCCATACAGTGAAAAAAAGTTACCTGATTTCCAGTGGATATTGAATTGTACACATTTTTCCTCTTTTGAGAACATTTAGCTAATGTATTGCTTTATTTTGATCAGCAGTTTTGTAAACATTAACAGAAATATAACAATGGAGTCATTTTTTTCAGACTTAAAAACTGGAACTATAAATAATGAACCACCAAAACACCACTGTTTTAAAGACCAAGTACATATTAAATTCTTTTTAAAGAATTTGAGTTTTCTTCTTACATGTTTTTATTTCTATTTTGCAATTATGTTGTTTGTATACATAAAAGTATTCATGGTTCTTTCAAACATTGTTTTAGAACACACTGACCCAAAATTTTACTAAAATAGTACAAAAAGTCATAATGAACCACAAGAAAGTGTATTGCTTTACATACTGGGTCTCAATAAAACCCGCCAATTTCCTGTCTCTAGAAAGGAGACATAAATATTGTGAAATTAATTCTAAGAGCAGGAAACTTCTTTAGGTAGATTTACACATGCAGGAAACCTGTCTCTGACAAATGGTATGAAAAATAATACCTATTAGGAGAGGCCTGCTCTTCAGCTTTCTGCAACTGTGGGAAGAGGCACATAGTTGAATTATTCTGCAGCTAACTAGTTTCCAGTTAATAAAAAATTTTCATTGCTTCTTCTCACATTAACACTTAACACTGACCCCCAAGAGATCTACCACTTTCATCCAACTACAGGTCCCATGCCTGCTCTTCTCTACCTCCTGCAAAAACAAACAGAACCTGCTTTGCCCCCTTCCTGCTAAATAGAGATTTTGAAACAGACCGCTTCTGTCCATTTTTATTAATTAAGAGCTAGTTTTAGAGGTCATACCCTTTTCCCCCAAATGCTAATCCCCTGAGCTCTTATCACCTTGTTAAATGTTTAATGTTGTGAGCATACAGTGGTGAAAGCTGGGTCAGGTCAGTGACCTCCTTGATGGGGGAAGAGGCCAATATTGGCGATGTAATGTACATCCCCCAAGGGCTGAGGGGGAGGAGGAGGCAAAACAGCTGCTAATCTGCCATAGCAGAGTGACAGCACATTCTTCTGGCACATGTTCATCTTAATTTTTGCAATTCCTCTCTCTTTGTGTTCTCATGTGTATACACAATTTGCCAATTTAGTGTAGCCCAAGAAAACTAGACAGCTCTAAGAAAATAATTAGTTTCCCTTTATCTATAGAGACATGTACAAATATGATCAGACTTTTGATTAATAAATGGGCAAAGAATTCACTGAAACATTGTTAGCACAGCCTGGTTTTGACACTCAAAATGATAGAGGATCTTTCAAAGAGTGGAGTTATGCCAGTTTGCATGTTTGCATGTTTGGTTTTGGGTGCTTTCCCTGCAGGAAATAAACACATGGAAGCTAAGGCCAATCACAGAGAGATTCTCATTAGCTCAGAGAAACTCTGCTTGTCTGCAGACAATCATCCACTTTCATTAAAGAAACAGGTTTACTGAACAAAGCAGTTTTCAGCTTTGAGTGGGACATTGTATAGGAAGATAGGGATAAGGTGAAAAGAGCTTTTATTGTAATTTAAATTGTTCTGCTATTTCACATTATTTTCTGGCAGAGTAGAGAAAGTAATCATTGTGCAAGTTAAAGGATTTCGTGCATTTTGGTTTTAGGATATCTGCAATTAAATGATCCAAAAACTTAGACAAACATGGAACAAAAAGACAAAGTGAAGGTAAGTCTTAACTCATGAACTTTAAGATTATTTTGTTTTGACAAATAACATAATGAGAAAAATTTGTCCTCTTCTAACAAATAAACTTCTTTTTTTCCCCCACAGTCCTGATCAGGAATGAGAATATTAGGATATGGTTGGTAGGAGAGACAAATCTCTACTTGTGATCTGGTATCTCACACAAAATTATTTTCCCTGACTTTCACTTTCGAGTTTTCCCAGATTTCTTACGAGAAGTTGTTTACTTTCTTTATGCCCTTTGCTCATTAAAGTCTCTTTGTGTCAGGAAGATGGCATGTCACCTTTATAAGACACAAAGATTCAAAGAATAACTCAGATTGGGAAGGATTTTTGGAGGTCACCTGATCCGATCTCTGCTCAGGCCATCACATTCAGTTGAATTTTGAGTACCCCCAAGGCTGGAGAGCCCACAGCCTCTCTGGGCAACATTTGCCAGTGTTTCGTCACTTCACAGGGTGAAAAAACTCCTCAACATTTGATCAGAATTTTGTGTCCCTGTTGTGACTTGTGTCTGTCTCCCTAACTCTCACACTTCAGTTAACATAAGAGAAAACAAAAACCCTTGGCCACATTTTGAGTGACTGAGACAAGGCAGCCAAAAGATGTTAGGGCTGCAGAAGGAAAGCTCTCATGAGGAATTTCCAGTCTGGGAAAACCTGCAGTGCCTTGTCTGAGGCTCATCTGAAGGTTATGGCTTCAATGCCTTCTCTTACTAGTTTCCCAGGGAGTTGTTTACATTTTTTTTAATAGTTCAACTGCACCTCTTTCTCTGACCTTCTGAGAAAAAATTATTTGCAACTTTCCTGACACAATGAAAAATGCATTAACCAGAGGCAGCCACTGTATGATGATCACAACATTTACATTGGATTTTTTCTTTGACCCTAATGTTGGCTTTGTCAAAGGTACATTAATTACTCAAAACTTGCATCATATAAGTCAACACGAACATTCAGGTCAAGATAAAGCCTTGAGAATGTTTTCCTTCTTTTGTTTTGCAACGTACTTTCATTCTTGGGAATTAGTGTACAACACATGGCAGGGCAAAGAGCTAAGCTGCAGAAATGTACAATGACAGTAGCAGAGTGTTTTATGATAAGGGAAGCCAAGTATGTTAGGCACAAAGGACTCTGTAACACTATTGTCAAATAGATCTTCAAGGAAACAACAAAATTGATATTTTAGATTAAGTCTGTGAGTGAGTGAGGAGTTTAAGCTTTGATTAGAAACTAACTCGAAACATTAGAGTAAAAAAACTTTCTCCAGATTTCATGTTTGATCTTTCCTTCATATTTAAGACGTAGGTAGAAATGAGCATATTTGGTTAAATGCAGAGCACGTTTGGTGCAACAACTTCTTAACACAGAGTCAAGGGATTACTTGGACATGCAACTAATCATACCTTCATTCACAACAGCACGATAATAACTAAGTAATCAGGTAATGTGACACAAGCTGACACCACTTTATTTGTGTGTTACATCCAACTTCACTGAAAAACACAAGGGAGAGCTTTCATGTGTTGAAGCCCAGAGATTAGTTGGTCTCTAATCACAGCCAGAGTCCACAACATTGCCACAGAGCAGCATATCATTAGTCTGCACATGCTTTAAACAAGTAACCTCAGCCCCTGCAAGTGCACCACTCCTTGTGCCATGTCCCTTTGGAAGCACAGTGCTATGGGGATAATGTGGCCAGGCCTGGAGAGGGAGGTGAGGAGAGGGCTGAGGGGAACCCCCACGGCCCCACTGGGCCCCGAACGCAGCCTGAGGGAGAGCTGCTGAGGGACTGCCACATGGCAAGGGTTGAAGGAGTCCCGCTGATAGAAAATGGGTTCAGATTACACACCAGGAGGAAATTCTTCACTATGAGGGTGGTAAGGCACCTCCTCAGTTTACCTTCCCCCTCTAATTTCAAGGTGGATGGTTATTGGCTATGCTAGCCTGTAGAGAACAAGGAAGGTGAGAGATTCCCTTGCTCCTAAGTTTAACCTCGAGAGCAAGCTGCATGAGGAGAGAGAAGCACAATTTGCATTCTACCAGAAAAGGAGGAAACCCAGTGACAGATGAGTCAAGCCCTGTGTAATTAGTCTTTAAGTCCCTGGTCACCAAATCTCTTTATTGTCCTTTGCTTAAGGATGCTTTCATGACAGTGTTCTAAAACATCAGAAAAGTGAATTACTTCATATAGCAGGAAAATGAGCTCAGCCTGGTATCACTGTTGGCAAGAGCTATTTTGTGAGGCAGAAAAGAGGCCACAGTGGGTCATTGCTGTGCTACACAGACATAGAATAGTAGAGTAGTTAACACTGGGAAAGACCTCTTAGATGAACAAGTCCAACCATTAACCAAGTGCTGCCAGTTTCACCACTAAACCATGTCCCTAAGCACCACATCTACATCAAAAAGTGATCAAAAACTTCAGGGACTGTGATTCCGCCACATCCCTGGGCAGCCTGTTTCCATACCTGACCACCCTTTCCTAACAAACACCAAGTATTTAAATGAAAGGAAGAAACTAGTTAGGGGTAAAGAAATGAGGAGTTTTAAGTATCATGCAATAAAATGGAGGCTGAGAACCCAAAGAAGCTGGCTAAGCACAACAGCAATCGCAGCCTGAGGTGAGCAAACCAGAGATAGTTTTACAGAGGGAGCCAGATCAATTCAGGAGAGGGCCACATTTACCTGTGACTGATGAACTGAACTTTAGGGGCAGGGAGAATTTTTTCTCTGTTCCCATGCAGTGTCCCTGCTTAAAAACAAAAACAAAGGTACAAATGACCATTTGCAAAGGTATCCTCTACTTGTGGAATATTGCATTGTAAAAGAATGTTCTGCATGTGGGCTTTAATCACACTTGTTGCATACCATTACAGTGAATGTGACCCTTAAATATCAGGGCTTACAGGAACCCAGCATCTGTGGTTTTTTCCCTTCCAGCCAGCTCTTTCTAAGTTCTTCTTACAATATACATGTTGAAACTCACTTTCTCTTAAAAGAGTTCAGAATAAGGGAAATCCATCAAACCTATTCTTCAGATAAATTGATTCTTATTTGCATACTTTTACTCAGCTGAAGAACAGTTATCTTTGCCTGCTTCTTAATGCCTTAATTATTTTTTTTTTTTAATCTTTAAAAAGCTTAGATTCATTTAGCAGAATATCATTAGAATGAAGCAGATTTTGTATCATCTCACAATGTCAAATTTACACATGCTACAACCTGTATTTGGACTCCTTTTAGCTATTACAATATTGCAAACTTAGCAGGAAAAAAACCGTATGAATGTTAGCAATGGGTTCCCTATTTATTCTTGCTGAGAGTCTGCAACTAGGTGGAAAAAGTCTGTTGGAAAGGCCTCAGCAAGCCCATTGTCTGTCAGGAGAGCAGGCTCTCACTTATGTACTCAGGTACCTGTCAGTAGTCATAACCTGTCCTCCAATCTCATAAAAGAAAAATTTGCCATTATCAAGGGCTTTTGATAAGCTACAATATAAGAGGGCAAAGCAAATGGCAACAAAGCCAGAACAAGCACTTTTTGTGAGTGACCTGTACTGCTACTGCTAACATGACATTTTGTACCAGCTAGTACATTACTGAAACCAATCCAATTTCCCCAGTTATTCCGAGACAAATTTAAGTAGGAAAGCAGTACTTTAGGCATACTGTGAAGAAGGAAAATGTTACACCTAGGGGCTTGCAGCATAAGAGGAAGGCCAGGGTTTTAAGTGTTGACAGCACATACTGTCTGTCCTAAGACCTTAAAAGTGCAGGGTAGTGCAACCTATTCATAGAGGAAAAGCCTAAAAACAGAGATAGAAAATGCACAATCTATCAAAGTAATGCCACTGTTTTCTGATATCCCCTAAATACCATAAAAAGTATGCCAGATATTTCTTGAAGAACCAACAGCTTTGTGAAACACATACACCCCATGGATCAGTGTTTGTTGGAGGCAGGAGTGGGGGACGCTGAGGGGCTGCAGCTACACCCTGCTATTGTGTGGATCTGGCGCGGCCGCAGGTCTGATCCGGTGCTGCTTGGACTCAGTGTGATTATCTCCAGAGGAGTGCCTGGCGTGGGAGCCTGCTCCAAAGGGGAGTAGAGGGCCCTGGAGCTCTGTCTGCCTCTGTGCACTGTTTGCTACTGCCTCTGTGTGCTGTCAGTTCCCCCAGGCCTCATTTTGTCAGCTGAGGAGTGGTTTTTGGTGGGCCACCTGTGCAGGTTGTAGTGCAGCTGAGCTGCAGGCCCTCTCCATGGCAATCCTGCTGTGCAGAAGGGCAGACAAGCCAACTACATACTCCTCATAATGGCTCTCCCACTGAGTTTGGAAGCTTACCCAAAGACTACTTGGAGGCATCCCTCCCCCAGCCCATCACCAGATAAAGGTGTATTTTGTGCAATGAAGAATTTGTCCATTCAATAGGCCACACTGGCTGCATTTTTGATATCTCCCAGGCAGACAGGGCACTGGGAATCTACTGCTGCCTTCGCTGGCCCTACCTGATGTGGCTGGCTCAGGCTGTCATTCTTTACAGCAGAGTCACCCTTCCCCACAGCTTTCTTGACACCCAGAGCTTTGCCCTGACTAGAGAGGCATGCAAACTGCTGGAAATTGTCTGGCAGAAGGGTCACAGATTTGTCCTCCACCCACGCAGGATGCATAGGTGGCAGAACAGGTGGAGTCGATGCATCACATAGTTGGCCTCCTGCCAGCTGTCCAGCAAGATGGGACAGTAGATGTCCAGCTCCATGGCCATGCTCTCCACTCACCCTTTCCAACTCACCTCAGCTGCCATGAGTGCGCCTCCTGGGTGTCCCAGATGCTTGAACCTGGCAGGAAGGGGGAAAATCCTCCAGCAGCTCTGGAACTGGGCATGGAGAGCTGCTACAAACAACTCTCCTCACTCAATGTCAGTACCTATGGCCTCATTTAGCACTCCAAACCTCGCCAAATGCTCAGCTGGAGTCTGGGCGTGAGCTGGGTGAGTGGAACTTGGCATTGAATCTAAGCAGCAAGGATGACTAATACCAGGTTTGAGCTTCCCCTGATGAAGCTTTGCACCATTCCTATGTGGCCTGTCACTAAATCCCAGCAAGAAGAGATCAGCACTTCCTCCATGCAGCCAGAAAGAGGACAGAGGAGCACTTGAAGGTGCTGCCTTCGCTCAGTGCCCAGACCTGCTGCCCTTTCCCGTGCCAGAGGTGCTAAAGCTCTGGAGCCTGCATGCCTTGCATTTGTGTCCGCTGGAGTCTGTGCACAGAGGCCATGGGTGCTGAAAAGCAGCAAGATCAGGAGCTGTTTTAAACTCAGGTTTGTTGGGTCCTATGATGGAAAGCTGGTGCCCCAGCAGAAAGGTCTGGCAATAGGCAGCCTTGCCATGCAGAGGGGAAGTTCTGGAGACCTCGCCAGTGCCAACAGGGCATCTTGACAGCTCTGCAAGGGCCTTCAAAGGAGCAGAAAGCACCCATCGTTGCTGGAGGGAAAGCCCACGGGGTGACAGAGTGGTTCAAGTTGGAAGGGACCTACAGAGGTTACTTTGTCAAATATTCATGCTCAAGGAACATGCTCATGCTCATGTAGAGCATATTATCCAGGATCACTTCCAAACAGTTTTGAATGTCTCCAAGAATAAAGAGTACAACAGCTTTCTGGGAAACCTGTGCAGTGCTTGGTCACCCTCACAGTAAACAAGTATTTCCTGATGTTGAGTAGGAACCTCCCCCACATGTTTCAATTTGTGCCCAGTTCCTCTAGTCCTGTCACTGGATGCCACTGGAAACAGCCTTTTTCTTTTGCCTTCATACCCTCCCTTCAGACATCTGTATACCCTGAGGACATCTATCCATAGCCTTCTCTTCTACAGGCAGAAGAGTCTAAGCTCTCTCCACCTTTTCTCTTACAGAAGACACTCCAATTCTTTTGTTATCCGAGTGCAGCCTTTGGCTGCACTCTCTACAATAGCCCTGTCTCTCTGTGGTAGAGGGGAGCTCAGAACTAGGTATTGTGTTTCAGCTGTGGCCTTACAAGTGCTGAGAAGAGGAGAAGGATCATTTGGACATTGTGAAAAAAAGTTGATCAAAGACCTACATGAACCAAAGAGTCTCATAATTTGCAATAACACTCTGATCTTGTATCCTGGTTTCAGACAGCATAGAGTTAACCTTTTCTCAGAAGATGGGGTTGAGACTGTCTGTGTGGTGTTTCATCTCCAGCTGGGCTTAAAACCATGACATCTTCATCAAAATTGAGCTGTCACAAGCATTAAGAATAGTAAGCCTTGAGTGGAGTAGTAGAATCAGTACTGTCAAATAAATGGAACCAAAGCTTTAAACAAAATGTGTGTGGTCAAATTCTTATTCGTGTAAATTATAAAAATGAGCATAAATTCTGAAATGGCATCTGATATGCATATTATGCCTGTAGGAGAAGGATAGATGGAAAGAAAAAGAGGAGCACAACAAATTTCCAATTGAGTTTTCTAGATTGCACCCATTCTTCCCAGCTGAATGACCCTGTGTAGTCATAATTAAGCACAAAGGTCTTCATGAAGCAAATAATAGGCATTTAAATAACTTTGCCATTCCAGATAGCCTCTAACTCCAGTGCAAACATCCTTCACTGTCATCCTCTTGTTCTCTCTTGCAATAACCAGGGCACAAATATACCACTGCTCAGAAAAAAAAATTGCTCCCCTGCCTTCCCAATCCTTTTGCCAGCAAGGTTGGAAAGCTGTAAGTGGAACTGCCAGTGTCAGTTTACCTTAAGTGCAGTTGGCAGGAGACAGTTCCTGTAATTCCCTCAGGGGAAAGAAAATGAGATTTCAGAGATCATATGCTCAGTGACCATGCCCTACTAGGATAGAGTTTCTCAGGAAGTCTCCTACTACAGCTATTAAAATAAGAATCTAATCTGATGATAAAACACTGAACTATATAGGAACTTGAAAAATGCAATAAGGATTCTTCCAGTTTCTTAAGATTGGAGGACATCTTCTTCCTGTTCCTATTTTAAATAAATAACAACTTTTAAAAATTGCTCTGGTCACAGCAGGTTTCTCTAAAATTCTTCTAGGGCATGCAGAATTTTAAGATGAAATCCTCTCTGTTAAGAAACACTAATAAACAGCAGCAATGCTTCAGTGTTATTGAAAAAGCAGAAATCACCATTTCACCTTTGGAAACAGAGTTAGGGGAATCCACAGGACCTCCTGCCTCTCCTTCTGCACTGACCTGGGTGTCTGCAGGGCCTTTCCTCTCACACATTCTCACTTCATTCTTGTCTGTCTGCAATTACACCTGTGCAATAACTTTTCCTTTCCTTAAATATGTTATCCCTGAAGCATTACCACCAAGTTTGATTGGCTTAGCATTGTACAGCAGGACTTTTGTCCTGGAGCCAGCTGGTACTGACCGTGCTAGACATGGAGGAAGCTTCTGGCAACTTCTCACAGAATCTAGCTCTGTACCACCCTGGTTCCAAAATCTGGCCACACAAACCTAACACATTTTGATACAGAAAATAATGCCAATTGTATGCAATGTATGCCAGTGTTTCTCTGGTTAGACTTTAAAGGTTTAAAAAGAGGGAAAGAGGGAGAAAGAGAAGGAGAATAACGATGGAGGGGAAAATAGTTTAATTTTACCAGCTATATTTTAGTGCGGTTGCAACAAATTTTAATTTTGCAGTCTATAAATAAATTGCATTGTAATGATGCAGCAAGAACAAATTATTATCCTCTAAAAGTTGGTCTTTATACATTACAATTCCTGAATTTTTATCTTACTGGCTTTATAGTGTTTCAAAGCTATTAGCTCCTAATATGCTTTTAGGATAATAGATTACAGTAAAAGAATACCAGCAGCAATTACACTATATTCTGAATCTCTTTTTTCTTTTTTAACATGGTGTTAATCCCTGAGAAAGTACTTCATAGGTAATTGACTGTCCATTCCAAATCCACAGTACTTCTGTTGAAATGGTCTTTTGGCTTAAATGCATTTCCTAAAGTTATGATGAGACCTGTTATCTGTTGACGTATCATTTTAAAAGAGCATCATGATCTCTTTTAGGCGAAATTTTGCAAAAGGCTTTTTCGCTGATTATTTATAAAGTTTGTCAAATTAGTCAATCAGTCTCAGAGACAAGTCAAATAAGTTCAGTCTCTCCTGGAACTTCCTCTTGTTCCCAGCTAAGCATGTTGGCAGGGTGTAAGTGTTGCCCCTGGGGTTATGCCCCAGAGAAGACACACTTCCACATGCTGAGCAGGACAGAGAACCAAGAACACAGCTCCCTTGAGAGATGTGATGAGGTCAAGTGCTGGCTGTTGCAAATTTTCGTAAGGATGAGCTGTCCAGACCTGAGTTACCCCAGCTGAGGCCTTACCCTGAGGCCTGTGAAGCCTTGTGGAGCAGTTAGAAATTTCTGTTAAGGGATTGCTGTGGGACAAGAATTCTTTAGGTATGGTTTGTAGTGTTCACACTTTAGCCACCTTAAGGACGAGTTAAACAATGTTTGTTTGCATTCCTTCTCATACTGTATACCAATCAGTGAATGCCTGTAACTGTAAACTATATGAAGAGTATATAACCTGCCATTTTAGGTGAAATAAAGGAAGAATGTAGCATTAATCATATTGATCGGACCTGCGTTGCTTCTGACCAACTCTCTCTTTTATTTTGGGCAACCCTGGCAACAGCTGGCAAAGGTCATTAGGCACATCACCTGAGATCTTCTCTTTAATTCCAAACTTTTCCTCAGTCAAACATAACCTGGATTTACTGTAACACTTGGCAGCATGGTCAAGTTTGTCTGAAAAAATGTCCTGAGAAAAACATGGTCCAGCCTGCAAAAAATTACATTTAGGAGGAAAAATAAATCACTTTTGTGTTCACTACAAGGAAGTCCAGTATGTTCAGTTCTCCAAGAGCTAAATGTGTATTCAGAAACAAGATGTTTTTCATGAAAATAATAATAATGATCACTATGGAGGCCATTTATCTAAGAGAGATACATAGATCGAAATGATTGCAAGATGTTCCTGCCTTTTTGCACCATTTGAGCATGACCCTGCAGAATGTTTGTCCTCCCAAAATATTTATTTCCTCTATATTTCAGCCTCCATTGGTTTCCACATCAATCCTGGAGTTTCAAACTGATGCTCCATTTCCTAAACATCTTCTCTCTTTGAGGTTCTTTCTCAGAAAGCCTCTTAGCTGGGTGAGATGAAATGCAAGCAGAGGAGGCAGACACCTTGGGCTGTCTATTTTGCCCTCCCTGGAGGACATTATGTTATGTCCCATAATAGCCCAGCACTTGCTGTTTCCTTTCCCAGTACAAACAGAGGTATCAGCTTCCTCCCAGCCAGCACTCACAGAAGCTGCCTGGGAGGTTCAGGGAGTCAGGAAGTCTTGGAACACCTGTGGGAGGAACAAGGTGGTAAGCAGATGTGGGAGAAAAGCAATTTCCAGTGGGTCTGGGAAGGTGACTGTGTAGTCTGGTGGAGAAATCCTGTGAGGATCTGAACTCTCTTACGTGCAGTAGGGGCACTTCAGCCATACTGACTCTGTCATCCTCCTCCCTTGCGATGGGGCAAAGCCACCTTTGCTACTCTGCTGAAGGCATCAGATCGAGTTATTTTGTTCTCTTTCCCAGAAAGCAAATTTTGCTGTGCCTGCATAGCAAGGAAGCCCTGTCCCAGGGCAAACCACTGTGTTGCTCCTCCATCTCATGGCATCTTAACCCAGAACATTTTGTACCTGAAAAAAATTAAGTTCCAAGAGCAGGATTTTTAGATAAGTTATTATCACTTTCTTCAGCCTTCATTTTGTGTTTCCTATTATGTCCCTGCTTACAAACAGGCTGTCCTTTCAGTTAATAAAGTGGAGTAATTTCATCAGCTTTTCTCGCGATACATGGTCTATCCAGCTATGGCTGTCCAGCTGTTGTGGGTTTTCTTGCCACTTAGTCATTCTTTCATTTCAAAGTAAGCTACACAAATACCTCAACTGATACAAAGAGGCAGGAAATAACAATAAAATAATCTTTGAAACTTATTAAAGAGACCTTGTCTGTGGCAATGTCTTTAGAATTAGAGTCCCAAAAGAGTTCTTTCCTGCTCTTTAACTTCAATGCTCATCATCATGTTACAAGAATTCACCAACCATAACAGATTATTTTGCTTTATCACAGTGATGTCAATAATATGAGGAAAATTAAAACCCAGGATGATTCTATCTTCACACCAAGATAGTGATGCCTTAAGCTTTAGCCTTCATATTTGCAGATTCTGTGCTGCCTAGGGATGTCGTTCTGAGCCTCGTATTAAGTGCCAGTAAGCTCTCTTCACAGAGTAGGTAGACAAAACAAGTCCTTTTCCTGCTGAGGACCAAGGACAACTTTCAGCCCAACAGCATAAACAGTGAACTGAAGAGAGCAAACAAGAAGGATGGGACCTCACAACCTGAAGCTGTAATTGGACAATTAAATCCCAATATGCAAATGAACCAAAACGGACAAAAATATAAGATCTCATGACCTGTCAGCCATTTTGTGACTATTCTTAGTCCACCCTGGGTGTAGCCCTGGTCAGGCTCCTGTCCTGCCCAAGGTGGATCCTGGAGGCTTTTCAATAAATACCTACTTTATTCTGTAGCTCTGTCCAGTCTCTGTTTCAGGTCAGCCTTCCAAGACATCAAAAGAACAGTACAAAATATAAGAAAGAAGTAATTGAGTCAGTGTTTGCTTTTACCTATAGCATGAACTTTTTCAAAAATACATCAGAAGTGACTAAACCATTTTCAGAAAATATCTTGATCATCAGCTAGACTTGTTGATTTTAAACTGTAACCTGAGCCCACACAGCATAAACATATCAGTTATAACCTGAGGCTTCCACACACAATCTCTGAATCTTATTTTCAGTTTCTCTGGAGTCCTGAGGTTCCTGTGAGTTCATTTTGTCTCTTCTTTTTTGCTGAGAGTCACCAGTCCCCTTCACTGGTATGCCTTCTTCAATGTACAGAGATAGTGCAACTGCAGGAAAGCAATTGAATCCCCAGTGGCAGATCTCTCCAGAGATGTCTGCCTGACCCACTGGACCTCATGGACACATTAAGACCACTGGGGTAGATTTCGGGATGTCACAGTCTCCTTTTGGGTGCTTTTGTCAGTAGTCAGAATTGGGATGGAAGTGTTTCTCACATTCTCATCACATCGGTAACAGCTGCAACACCAGAAAGAAAACATGGGGTCTTTCTTCTTTAGTCAACTTCTTTAAGGGCTCTTCATCTGAGTGTCTTGTTGCAGAAGAAACGTGGTTTGTCACAACACAAAACTTTCAGAAATGGGGAAGCAGAGAAAACCTGATGCAATTTGCCCCACTTATTCTCAAAGACGTTTGTTCTGTGTTCTTTACATTTACCTAATATAAAGTATATATAAGCAAAAATAGTTGTCTGCCAAAACAGTGAAAATCAAGAATAAAGAGACATTTCTGCTAATTAACAGCAGCCTGCAATTAAAAGCCATTTGCAGCCTGCTTCCTTTCCCATAGTATCTTGCAGATTTACTTCGATGTTTTTATACATTTGACTGAGAGAGCATATGTTTTATCTTGTTACTCTACACTCACTGTTGTGTTCACTCCCCTACCTTTTTATTTCCAGCTTTTTGCATGGACACAATCTGTTTAAATATTTGCAAGAATAAAATATTTACATGGCTAAAAGCTAAGTGGCGGTGTCCCTTCTACCTTGTACTCTCAAGTACTGTCAGATGTCACATTTTTATCATGACACTTTCTTAAACACCTTTTTAAAAGTAGGACAAAACTCAGCGGGTGAGTTGTGTTTCTAGGAGACAACAAGAGGTTATTGTTTCATAACAGATGTGCTACATTGCCTCTAGTTTTTCTACAACATCCTTTTAGACTGTTCCTGACGTATGCTAAAAGACAGACCACATTCTACCAAAACATTAGTAGCTAGAGGTAATTGGAAAACTAATTTGCTCTAGACAATTTTCAGTAGAACTCTATATAGGAATCCTCTCCTTTTATTTTTGGGCCAGATTTTTTAGATCCTGGCTAGAGGCTGAATCATTGGTTTGGAAAAGCACTCTCAGAAGTATGCTTTTTCTATAACTGCTTGTGTTTTTAAGCCAAATTACAGTTTTGAAGCAGCTCATTCCTGTTTGGGTAACAATATACTTTTCATCTGAAGTCATGTTTCACCAAGCAGATCTGAGCTTGAAATACCTAGTTGCACACTTGTTATTTTGATTGGATCTTCAAAATGATATGAAATTAGACATTAGTCCATTTGTGATAGGACAAGAGGGAATGGTCCTAAGTTGAAGGACGGTAAGTTTAGATTAGAGATCAGGAAGAAAGTCCTTACTGTAAGGGTGCTGAGTCCCTGGAACAGGCTGTGTAGGGGAGCTGTGGATGCCCCATCCCTGGAAGTGTTCAAGGCCAGTTTGGACAGAGCTTGAGCAACCTGGTCTAGTGGAAGGTGTCTCTTCCCATGGCAGTGGCACTGAAACGAGATGATCTGTAAGGTCCCTTCCAACCCAGACCATTCTGTGATTCTGTGATTAAAAGGCATTGGCAGATGTTGGTGGAGTGATTTTTTCAGTAGACAATACAAATAGTTTTGATAGGCTTAGGACGACAGTGCACTTTTCATCGGAAGCCATTTCCCCTTTCATGCTATAACATGTTTTATTGGCTGCAAATTCACAGAGCTTACTCCACATAGAGAGATCTAACCCTGATAGAGGATGATGAGAAAGTGAAGTTACAAAATGGATGTCCTCAGGACCCAACTGAATCCCTCTGTCTGCAGTCCTGTGCACTGGGCTGATACAGAGGTAAGTAGCACTTAGTGGGGCAAAAGGTTGGATATGTCCTCCTTCATTCTGCCCCTCTGATGTATTATCTGCTATATGTCCGGAATCCTGGATTTGTAGGAGAATAGTGCAGCAATAATGATTTCTCCCCACCATATACCCCAAGCCACGTCTCCTCTGCTGAGTAATTTTTTAGACTAATGAAGGACAGCAACAAGTATGCTTCACCCGTGGTACAAATTCCTCCTATGTGTGCCAAAATTAAACAAAGTCTAAGTTTTGTGTGCTGCAGAAAGACAGTCCCTAACTACCTATCACCAAGTAGGACAGTTTATAATGCAGTGTGTTTTGTTTCTGCATGGCTGTCTGTCAGGTAATCTTGCCATCCTGGAGGAACACAGAATCCCTTCTGAGGACACAAAGAATAGTTTCTCACCTTGGGAAGTGATGCTGAGTGCTACCCGTGGCATCAAACAGAAGACTCCTCA
>VXBB01008189.1:99316-111892 GCA_013399915.1 Illadopsis cleaveri
AATTATAAAAACTTCTTTGCACATACTGCAAACAACACCATCTTTACAAGTATCCATGTTACTCCATCATACTCAATAACTGTACTGTTTACTCTGAACTGATCAAGTCAAGCTACTTTTTAGAGGTTTGGTCTTGCTTACATAATATCTCATTATGAAATCAATACGGAGGACAGTGGAAGAACAACAAAGATTTCCTATACAGTGTTCCAGCACTGATGACTTCTTGATATTGCACCTGACAAAATGTTAGTCATGTTGCTTCATTTTAGTTAACAAAGTACAGAAGACTTTCTATACTTCCAAAGTAGTCAAAAACAAAATCTCTTTAAAAAAAGCTCCCCAGTGCTCTTTAAGATTTTAGGAAATGCCAAGACAGTTACAGCAACTTCACAAGAAAATGTTGCTTCACTACCCCATCTGGAACGGACATAAGGAACAGGATTCCTTTCTCACCATGCCTCTGTGGCTACATCTGTTGTAATTTGTAGCAGTTTAATTGACTGAATCTGATTACTTTTGTTCAGTGCATCTCTTGGTCATACTGCTCTTTTATTATACCATCACATTCGCTATATAAAGCCTGCTTGTTTTAACTCACTGCATTAAATATTTTTAATATGCCAGCAGGTTTAATTCCTTTGAGAAAGAAACAGTGAATTCCCATCTGAATAAGCAAGTTGAAGAGGTCTGAAAGGTGCTCCCAGCTGCGCAACAGTGAGCACTTCCCAGGATGCACCTTTACCCTGCACCAGGTGATGCTCCCAGTTGAGCTACAGTGCAATTCACTCCGCCTCCCACAGCAGCCTTCATTTCACTTTGGGTTTGTGAGGCACAGACTGTAGGAAGTTAATGTACTGTTCCGAGGTTCGCAGATATTATAGTAAATCTAACAGGCTACCTGCAGCAGCTGTCACCATAATTAAAAGAGGGAATTTCTTTTTAATACTGCTTTGTCCAAGTTTGTTTGATCCCCTACAAATGTCCTCTAAGAACATATATTTTGTCCATTTTTCCCCAACTCTTTCACTGAACACAGAGTGCCGACTGCCTTGGCTGATAACAAGTCATTGTTCCTGACCTGCGGCAGTCTGCAATATGCAGGAAGTGAGTAAAGCAGACGTAAGCTCACTAAGAGCTGTGCTTTTCATCCTCCTGTCTGCTAATCCTACCTGATAAGATCTGCTGTTTCTCAGCACATGCTGCACCATAGTTTCCAGCCTGAGGAAAAATTTATGGGTTGTGTAGTCATAAATTTCATGTGGCCATATATGGAAGGAGAGCTTGTTGTAGGTGCATTTTGAAGAGTGTGCACACACAGAATCATTAGCACAAAATCTTATTTTATAAATGTCATAAGAAGACCATGCACTGGCAGTACCTTTGAGCACTTGAAGGCTGTATTGCAAATATGAATCTGCTAGGAAGAGCTACTGAATTGCTACTCTGATATCTGTCACACTTTCAGTGTCACCCTATATATATGAAATTTTGATTGGGGCCCTAAGTGTTGGGGTTCTTTTCTGAAAGGCATTTTAATTACCAAGAGCTCAGATCTGGTTTGGTATTTTTTTTTAACAAAACACTCAATTTCACAATGCTGAAATTAAACAATTGCTCCCACTGAGAGGTATCTTTTCAGCAAGTAGGACTTTCTGCCACCTACGATATGAATTATCATACCCTCTGAAAATTCTAGGTTTTGGATCATTCAAATGGGGTAAACATACACAAGCTCAAAACTTTTTCAGTATTTACCAGGCCTTTCCAAGACCCCACAACCTGTCAAGATTTTGTACAAGATCACCAGGCTGTAGATCTAATCTAGATTGGAAATACCCTAAGGTACCCAAAAGGAAAGGTAAAATAATGGCCAAGAATGATGGGGGAAAGAGGGAACAGCAGATTAAACAATGTGTGTTACTGACAGCCTTGACTTTTTCAACCTTCCTGTAAGGGCCCTAACTTCTAAACTATTTGAAAAATGCATGGAAGTGTTAAGCATTTCAAGTCCATGCAAAGCTGTGTTTTCAAGCTTCTCATTGCACATACGTTAAAAACAAAAGTTCCAGAAACCTTCAAGATTTTAAGAGTCTGAAGAAAACACCACTTATTGCTAGATTCATGCTAAAAATACTGAAAAGTAACAACATCTGTGCTTGTAATTGCTATCAGAGCAGGCAACTCCAGGAAATCTTACATATGCCATCAAAGCAGCAAAATGCAACTGCATGGGATATGTCTCATAAACAGTGAGGTAGACACATTCCTAGTAAGATTAATATCAATGAAAAATTTTTTAAAAATCTACACAAAAATATTTTTTAAGCATTTCCAATACTGGCAAAACTTCTGCCAAATGTGACCAGGGAAAAAGGCAAATATGTCTGAATCTGGCTTTATAATAAGATAATGTGATGCAATATCCAGCCCAGAAAAGCTAAATGGCTCACCAAGATCACTGCAAATTCCCATTTTGCTGCCCTCATAACCCTTCACACCAGTCTCAGCCCCTACTAACTCACTGAGCCACCATCCTGCTACCACTTCATGGCTCATTTTGCTTAAGTTGCTGAAAGACTTGTCACAGTTCTTGCCTCAGACTTTGAAAGTGGCTAAGCAGCCATATGCACATGAACAAGAGGAAAATTTAAACCATTCAAGCAGTTTGAGCCCCATGTGAAATCCCACCACAGAAAATTGCTATTTAATCACCACTGTAGTTTCTCACACTGCTTTTACAAATATTTTCTTTTCTAAGTCAGCAGGGCTTTAATTTATTTCTTTAGTTCGGTTTATACGCATATATACATATGCATATACATACACAATGTGTATACAAAATTTGGGTATTCCATACTGGATATTCCCTATATTTGGATACTCTCCATATTAACTGCTTTCTTTATATTAAACAGACCAATCACATTGACCTAGAGGAATAAATCTCTTGTTTTGCTCTGCTCTGCTTTTGCATCTTTGTGCACCAAGCCTATAAATAAGAATGGCAAGCCAATATTACCAAAAGGGCTGATGGACATTTTACAGAACAGTGAGGTTCAAGTCTGTCTTAAATTAAGAAGTTGAACTCATCATCCTTTATTTCCATGTGAAAACTCAGCTCACTGTGACTCAGTTTTATCTTCTTATGTATTAGCAGCAATAGGAATATTACCAAGTCTTGAGGTCCAGGAGGTCCTTACCAACTTTTCCAACAGAGGTTGTACACAATTTAAGGAGAAGTTGTTTACAACATGTAATAAATGGAGAGTTCTCTTGCAAGGCAGTACATGAAAGATGCTGCTTCAACTTCACACTGTTTGCATTTCATGCAAAAGCATGTGCTGCTGTTATCAGTGCATTTCCTAAAGCTAAGGTGAGGACTTCAATTATAGCACTGATATCGTGCTTGGCTCAAGATGCTAATGTGTGCCCCTGTGAGATTACTGTGCACTTACAAGGCACACTTTTGGTGTGCAGCACACTCTTAATTAAGCTCTCTGTCCAGCTGCTCACCAGCATAAGGAGAAAGTTCTCTTCAGACCATGGGAACATTTTGTTTCATCCATGCTGAGACTACCCTTTGTAGTGTAGGTTCTGTCAGCCTTCCCTCAGCAGGCACATACATCAGGGAACACTAACCTTCTGTAGACTGTAAACACAAACTCTGTACACATGCCTTCCAAAGTATTCACTTGGCTTACAGGTTGGAAAATGCCATTGTATTTAAATCATTGGCACTGATCTCATACAATCTAGGTATATACTGCCAGTATTGGTTAATTCTTCTCCCGATTGATTTGTGCTTTTCACCTTCACATTGTTTGCCTACAAGCACATTCTTGAATATGAAATACCACTTTTTGGGGTAATCAGTCCAATACACAAAAGCTTTCAGAGAACTCAAAGCTGAATCTTGAGAAATGGAGAGTGATTCTAAAGATGGGTTTGTATCTTAATATTTGTCTAAGATTTATTTTGAAATCATGTTCCACATTATAATTTGATTAGCATGAAACATTTTATGAAGGCACAGAACACAATTGTTCTACATAAGCAAGAACCAATAGATTCTGAAAATTATAATAATTGAAAAAGAACTGAAGCATTTTTCTTCTGCCTAAGAACACAGAGGAAAGGTGCCTGGGAACATATTGGACTTAAAATCTGGGTTATAATCATAACATAAAATGAGGTCAGGTAATGAGTTAAGGAAGCTTGGACCTTTGGATATATAGAAGCAATAAATGACTTAAATATAATAAAACTTTCTTTCAAATTGCAGGTTCTCTACACTTTTAAAAGATCATGCTTTAGCTCTCTTAGTTAAGGATCTGAAATGTGAGAACAGAAAACCAAGTGGATATCTGGACAAATGTCATGAATCTCTATAGTAGTCTTGTAAAAGAGGGATGCAGGAATCAAACTTGTGGGAGCACCATGAAATGTCCAAGTGGTAACACACAGTCAGGTGGAAAATGCTATGTAATTTTTAATTATTTCTAGTAGCATTACAATGCTCAGAGTGATCTGGTGGCATTTAACAGAATTCCTTGAAAATTATGCCTATTGAAATATTTCTGGCTCTTTTAAAAATATCTCTGGTGTCTGCAAAACCAAACAATACATTGGAATATGTTATCTGCGTCCCTGAAAACAATAGAAGGCTTGATTTATATGAAGTAAGACTGAACAAAGTAATTATAAGGAAATAAAACTTACGAGACCCTCAAAGCATAATGAGGTTTTTTCATGGTGAAGGAGTGCAAGATCAGAAAGGCGAAAGGCGAACATAGAATGTTGCTTTATGCAATTTTATTAACTCCATTATATGAAAAGATAGAAAGTTTCAAAATACAAAGTTTGCATGTGAAATCTTTATAAAAAAAGCCGTAATACGTATGAGAAATTGAACATGAAAACCTTGTCCCATGAGATTTGTAGTCAACTTTCTCGGCAAAATTAATCTATATTATCAATAGATATACTCAAATCTCTCATCAATATCTGAATGTATGACCCAGGGTCTTGATATTCAAGGTCTTGCAAACTCATTCCACCAGGACAACTGGATTATACATTTGATATGGTTGCAATCGTATTTATTTTAAAAGAAGCTAGGCAATGTATAATTTTTTCAAGGCATTAGGAATCCAAAAGTAGACAGTAGTTTCCTTGTTCAGAGGACAAGTGTTCTTCCAGAGTCTCAAGTGGTTTTTTGTCTTGCACATCCAAAGCTTTCATTCACTGCCATCTTTTTCTGTGTACGCTTTCCTTGTGTCTCTTTTGACTGTGCTTGACTCTCTCAGACATAAGCAAACATACACACAGACATGTGCACGTGGCCCAACATAAGATTCCTCTAATGGTTCCAAATGTGTGTATCCATATCCAAAACCTTGCAGGGGTCCAGATGACTTTCTTCCCCAGCGTTCTCACAGTCTGTGTGCATGAATCCTGAGCTGGAAGGGACTGACAAGGAACATTGAAGTCACCCTGAGATTGGTTCAGTTGGTTAGAGCATGGTGCTAGTAATATCAGTGTTATGAGTTTGGTCTCTGTATGGGCCATTCACTTCATCTGGACCTGATGATCCTTGTGAGTCCCTTCCAATTTAGAATATTCTGTGATCTGCAAAGTCCAACCCCTGGCCATGCACAGGACACCCCAGGAAGGCGCATGAGAGCATTGTCCAAGCACTTACTGAACTCTGTTGGGCTGGTACTGTGACCACTTCCCTGGGGAGCCTGTTCCAGTGCCCAATCACTCTCTGGGGGAAGAATATTTTTCTCATATCCAGCCCAAAGCTCTCCTGGCTCAGCTTCATGCCATTCCCTCAGTTCCTGTCACTGGTCACCAGAGGGAAAAGAGTAAAGAGATCCTGCTTCCAACTGTGAGGAAGCTGTAGACTGCAATGAGGTCTCCCCTCCATCTCCTCTTTCCAGGCTAAAGAAGCCAGGTGATTTCAGCTGCTCCTCATAAGGCTTCCTCTCTACATCGTTTACTATCTTTAATTGCTGCAGTCTTGTCTTTTCTTCAGGAAGTAGTTTTTTCTTCCCTTTCACCTAAGTTCAGAACCAGGATAAGCTCTATAATGTCCAACAGAGATGTGTGAGAAGTGGGGTGGGAGGGAGCATGAGAAGGTGAGGCAGGCATATATATGCAAGGCGTGCTACAGTGCAGCAAGGAGGGGATGGAGACAGAGCCCTGTCCTGCTCTACAGGTCAGCTGGGCTGACTTTGCACTCAACACAGATGTACACACAGGTAAGTGACAAAGGCACGTACCACAGGCACACACATTCGTCTAAGTTTTCTACTACTCATTACTTATGAATTACACTGTCCCCTGGAAGAAAGTTCTGATGCATGATTTGCTGTTTTATATGCAAAGTGTGTTTATCATAAAGTGATCTCAGCTTAAGACTTATTGTGGGACCTCAATTTCCTCTTGCAGTTCCATACACTATTGGTGTGCGTGGTGTGCAAGCTGTCTTGGGTGTGCAAACCTGGTGCAATCAGGTGGTAGAAGCTGTTAGACAAAGTTTAAGAGCAGTTTCAAGAAAGCTGCCATAGCAAATACTAGAAATCAAAAAGGCTCCTAGACATCTCTTTCATTGGCTTTGTGTTATTCTTATTTTGATCATCATTAAGACCCTTGCCTGACCAATAATGTAACTCCAAATCCAGACAAGCTCCTGAGTGTAATTGCATAGTTATACAGGATTGCTTTCTATTAACAAAACTGTTATAACAACTAGTTAAATTAAAGAAGCACTTCATGCCCCATATATTGCACTGTTAACACTAGTGGCTGTCAGTTAAGCTTCATCTTCCATATAAAGATATGTATTTTTTCTCAAAACATCTAACAAAAAAAAGACAAGGTATTATTTGGTTAGTATAACAAAGCAACACAAATGCTGTAACCTGAGCAACACTAACTCTACCTGGAACATGTCAAATGAAGAATCAAAATCCACAGATACATCAGGTTTCTTTAAAGAAAAATAAAATTATAACTTCACTTTATTACTCTTCTCATTCCATGATACTGCCTTTGTTCTATGAATAAAGCAGAAAATGGTTAGGTAAACCAAAAGAAAAAACACTGACACACTTAAAGGGTAGATTTCCTAAGAGAGTCAAGGAAAATAGGATATAGACCCTCCACTGAATACTCCTTATTCCCATACGTGTTGCACATCTTCTTCAGAACAGGGCAGGAGGGATGCTGAATTGCTGCAAAACCCTTGTCATCACTGCAGCTGCATTCCCATTGCTCCCAACCCTGACCACGTCCCTCAACTGCCAGGGTACCACACAATGTGTGTTACAAAACTCACTGTACTCTGTGCATAAAGCATCCTACCCAAGAGGAAGATTGGCAAGGAAATGGAGGCAAAGACTGATTTCTGACATGCAGTTCCATGAATGTTTATTTGTTGCAATGTTCATACTACTATTTAGCATCCAAGCTGGTTAAAGCTGGGCAATGGCACAATCCTCACAAAACAAAGCACTGACCATATTTAGCAATGAGAAAACTGAGCTGCATCTTGTGGGTCATTACTCTTCTTCTTAAAACAGCTGTAGCTTATCAGTGCAGTCTTATTTCACCTGTTATGAATTCTTCAGGTTCATTATTTTACTTTATAGTGTGTCAGTATCCACTGAGCTATGTGCCCTGACATCACAAACCATTACATACATAAAAAGCTAGTTTCATTTAATGTGTTTATTTCTGCCTTCAGGAGTATGAAATTTTTACATCACTACCCATGAGTCACTAGTGATCAGACTATTTTAACGCCTACCCAAAACATAACCTCCCCTGAGTTTATTCTTTCCTCTTGCTGATCCTGCTAGCACTGAATGAACTTACTGTACTAACAGATTCCCAGAGATCGTTTCCAACCACGAAAACCTATCCTAGTCAATAGAGAATACATCTTTTGCAAATCCTTAGGAAGAACTAAGTGACAAAAAATGAGATGCAGTTTAAAGAGGATGAAATGAGTGAGGTGAGGCAAGGAGAGCAGAGAGGACTCTTTCACAGCCCTCCTGCTTTCTCTTTTCAAATGGACTGATAAATCTTAGAGTACATACAGCACACTGGTTATTCAACAAGCTGGAAAGTGATTATCTGTTGGTAGATGTTATTCATTGAGGTCTGAGGGGGCCACATGCGATCATTCACCTGGAGGATGAATCCCATTTGCTAGCAAAAGATAGCAGCCCAGTTCTTAAAATGACCACCTGCCAAGGAGCCAGCAATACTTACTGAACACAGTGCATCCACCGAAGCCTCAGGGAAAAGCAAAGTCACAGAGGACAGGACCGCTTGGTTTCTCTTGGTACTCACATAAAGAACAGTACCACAACACTCCCAGCAAGTGTCCATGCACCTGTGTTGCAAATGCCCTGTGGCACCTTGCTGTGTTGTAGGACGAATGGCCAGTGACATCACTGTGCTTCTCATTTAGGAAGAAATTCTTCACTGTGAGGGTGATGAAGCACTGGAACAGATTGTACAGGGAAGTTGTAGATGTCCCATCCCTGCAAGAGTGTAATACCAGGTTGGATGGGCTTTGTGTAACCTGGTCTCGTGGAAAGTGTCCTTGCCACTGGCAGGGGAATTGTGATGGGGTGACCTTAAAGGTCTCTTCCAGACAATTCTATGATTCTGTGATTCCTCTCTGGAATAAATCAACCAGGTTTTTTTTCTAGTATGAATTCCACACAGCTCTGTGAAATGTTACCAGGGCAGTCAGCAGCTTTATTGGACATTTTGCCTTTAACTATAATAAGGTTCCAGGAAAGCAGTGAAGGAAGACAGCCAAGTCAGTATACCACACAGTAAGGGCAATTAATAAACACAGACCTGAATACAACTGTGATTTTGAATGCATGAATTTAAGGTGATTTTAGCCATAGCAAATTTATAAATATGAGGAAGCAGAATACAGCTGAAGCAGTATCCTTCAATCACCCCAGGAGATTTTTGGAAAAGTCCATGGAACTCCGTGCAGGTATCATATCTGGGCTATGTGCAGTTCTGTTAATGCACATCGTGCATTCCCCTCCTCCCTATGTGGATATCTTTCTTGAGGGACATACACCACTGACTGGTCATTAAGAATAATTGAGTTTTCCTGCAAGACAAGGGCAGTGGTGTAGGTTCAGGTTTGTCAGTTGTTTGATTCCAGGCCTTACATAATGCTTATTTTTCAGCATATTTACCAGGACTCTAGTTACCAGAGGACAACATGGGATCAGTAAAAAATGAGAGAGAACCTTCCATGAGCAAATGCATTCAAAATAAAACCTCAGAATCTTGGTTTTCATCAGGCATTACCTATCTACTGCTGCATCCACAAATAACGATGAAGTAATTCCTATAATTTGTCTGAGTACTTTGCCTGCAGGGACAATCACATACTTAGCTGTCCTGTGCTTGTCAAACTTCTATGATTCCTGATACCCGCATTTGCAGCTGGAAAAAAAGAGACCATTTTTTAAAATCTGCCCCTTAAAGGATATGTCCTCTATAGAAGACAACATCTGTTCATTGCATGTGCCACTGTCAGACAAACATGGAGGTTACAGACAGATCTGCACCCATTTCTGCAGATTGAAGCAGAATATGAACCCTTAAAATACTGGCCTGTTTCCACAGTTATTTTTTTCTTTCTTTCACCGTTAAAAACAGTTTTAGCTACAGGCTGTCTACATCCGAAAGGATTTGGCACAGTATTTAAAGAGGATCTAAGGCAGGAAAAGACAGACTTTTGCTGCTCAGCCTTTGCTCAGGGCTTGCCAGAGCTGTGAAACTGTTCACTGAGCGTCTCCCTTTTCTTCTTCTAAATAAATATTATTTGGCCTAACGGTTCGCAAAATGTGTTTCAATTGAATAATGGCTAAGCAAGAACATAGGATCCCAACTCAACGATCCTCATGGATCCCTTCTAAATCAGAATATTCTAGAATTCACTCATATTTTTGCTCTGAATTTTCTTGGTCATCCTCATTCCAGATCCTTTTCTTCAATTGAACACCCTGTAACTAGAAAAGAAATTGGAGTGAAGCAGGAGATGACCAGCAGCATGTGCCCAGAAATGGGTAAAGCCAGTGTCCAGAAAAGCAGCAGCCCCAAGTACTGTCTCAAGAAGTACCCCAAGAGATGACAGAACTCTCAGAGGGGCCAAAGGATGCAGCCAGTGCTGGTGGAAGCGCAGCTAATGCTGTTGGATAAGTGAGCAACAGCTGCAGGAGGAATGAAATCACCCAGTTCTGCAAAACACACCATGCATCAAATGAACTTAAATTTCAAGCAAAAGTGCCCACACCATGATGTATTCATGTGGCTCCTAGTTCTCCATGGGCTCATGTGCAGAAGCCTGCAAGAAGCAGCTCCAGGAGCTCCCACACCACTGGGATATTGCATACTGATGTTGCTAAAGTGTTATAAGGGATTACGCACCAATGAAAACTATGGACATTAAATACCTACATGGCCAGCACAGCAACTTTTGGCATCAGTAAAGTAAAGATAAGGCCATTGGAGATTCAAGAATTCTGACAGATGCACTCTTTGATGTATCATTACTCTAGTTATAATTATATCAAATTAATTAACAGAGGGAAAGAGCAATGAGGCCAGACAGACAGAGGTGAGAACACTGCTGCCTGCTACAGATTTTATTTATTTTATTTACCGGTTTCTGTGTAATGCAAAGTAAATGCAGGAGAAAAATTGGGTCATTTTTCCCACCTGTAACCAGGAGATGGGTTTACTAAATCCTGTGTGAACAGATGAAAATGTTCTATTTATACATGAGATATAGAAGTATTTCCAGTTAATGTCAGGATGAACATGTCTTAGAATTTATACTAGGTTTTGCAGGAGACTAGATTTACGATATTGATGTGACAAAACCCAGAATGGAATCTATTTCAAATTATTAAAATAAAATGCAATCTGAAAAATAACTTTTAGGAAAACAATGAGTAATTAGAAGCAGCTGGGGGAATTTCAGAGACAGTGAAATGGTTTCCATATACTTCTGAGAGCTGAGAAAGGAGACAAAACAAGAAATCTGTCAATTCTAAACATGTCAGATAAGTAACAGAAGCTGAAACAGTTTATCCACATGTCACAAACAGATTTGTTTGCAGAGAGTATCATCAAATAGGATTTCCCAGTCCGATTCTGTGTTGTGTTGGGTTACCCAGGGATCATCTGCGAACCACAGTGGGATTCCACTGGGTCATACTCTCCCTGTCTGCAAGCAAAGCCAGCACCCAGGAGGGAAAGTCCTATATCGCAACCTAAGCAGTGAAATTAATACCATGCAGTGCAGATTTGCCAGCTGGCAGGTGAAAGAGCCAAAAAGCACAAACTCTTTTGACATCTTCAGACAAACCTGATTTTGGGCTGTTCATAATAGTCCCTGCCTACCCCAGATGGCACAGGGGCACACCCTTGGGCCTCCCAGCTGAATTAAGAGAGGCAGGTGAAAGCATTCAGACCTGGTAGCAGAATGCTGAATGTAGGTAATGTATAACAATGCAGCACCCAATAACATCAGTAGGAGGGAGATGTGATTTCCTCCTTCAGGACAGTCAGGGTTGAGTGAGATACAGCCTCAAACAAAAGTGTGTGCAAGATTAAGAGGCAGTGAGAGAGAAGGGTGAAAAAGAGGCTGTGGGTAAAGACTCTGAAAGTGCCTGAGGGGATGACTAGAAGACACAGACAGGAATTCTATTTTCAAGAGAAAATGCAGTTTTGAGAAAATCAGAAACGTTCATAAACATCAACCACAGTGGGAGAGGTCTCTTGGTGCCTGGGGAAATGCAGCTTTACAGACAATCCAGTTTAAGAGAGAAATTAGGGCACAAGACGTGAGCAGCAAGGGCTGAGAGAAATCTCTTAGGAAGTGTAGTTTAATTTTTGAAATTACTCGAAATGTGTTGTTGCACTTTCAACAGACTTAAGTGAAGCATTTTAATTATGAATCACTCATTCAGAACTTTTTGCTCCACAGTAACAATTTTTTCCACTTTTTCATAGAATCATAGAACAATCTGGGTTGAAAGCGACCTTAAAGATCATCTAGTTCCAATTCCCCTCCTGAGGTTAGGGACACCTTTCACTGGACCAGGTCGCTCAGGACACCATTCAGCCTGACCTTGAACACTTCCAGAGATGGGCCATCTGCAGCTTTTCTGGGAAACATGTTCCAATGCCTCACCACCCTGACAGTAAAGAACTTTTTCCTAATATCTAACTGAAAGGTACCCTCCTTCAACTTAAGGCCATTCCCCCTTATCCTGTCACTACATCCTCTTGTAAAAAGTCCCTCTTTATGTTTCTTTCAGGCTCCTTTCAGAAATTAGTAGGCCACAATTACATCACCCTGAAGACTTCTCTTTTCTAGGCTGAGTAATGCCAACTCTCTCAGCCTTTCCTCACAGGAGAGATGCTCCAGCCCTCATATCAACTTGGTGGCCTTCTCTGGACTTTTCTCCCAACAGGTCCACGTTCTTCCTGTGCTGGGACCCCAGAGCTGGATGC
>VXBB01008189.1:112027-124663 GCA_013399915.1 Illadopsis cleaveri
GTTTGGCTTTCTGGGCTGGGAGTGCCCATGTCTGGGTCATGTCCAGCCTCTCACCCACCAGCATCCCCAAGTCCTTCTCCCCAGGTCTGGTCTCAATCTGTTCATCCCCCAGCCCGTGCTGATACCGGATTTGGCCCAACCCAGGTGAAGCACCTTGTCTTCTTAAACTTCATGAGATTCCCATGGGCGTCACTTCTCAAGCTTCTCTCTGGATGACATCCCATCCTTCAGGTATGACTGCATCACTCGTGCATCTGCAGATTTGCTGAGGGTGCACTTGATCCCCTTTGTTTTGTATGGAAATGCAATCCTGCTTCATACAAGACAAAAATTTTGATTTTGACTATGCTTTATGCAGTCTTTAAGTCCCAATTTTTGAACAGTGCCCTCAGAGAGAAGTGTAGCAGTATGACTTATACGAGTATTCCAGCAGAAAGGAAAGAGTAGCACTGAGAGAGGACTAAGGACTTTATAGCTGGGATGCAGGGGTATGGCAGGGCTCCCTTATTGAGGAAGAGTGCCCTCTTAAAGAAATATTTAGATTTTGGCATTACTGTTAGGGGTTTTTCAATGAGATTTGAGCTACTAAACATTTATCTTTGGTTAAGTGGGAGAGGAAAGCTGGCAGCTGCCTACCACGTAGCACGGTGGGAGAGGAGACCACAGTCCTCCCATACCTTGGGATGCTCCCTGTCTCAAGGCTGCTGTCATAAGAAGCATTGTGGAGTTAAATGTTTTGCAAGATGAGCATCTGGATGAGAAGTGGAAAGAATGTTTGGGATAGATAGGTATCAACACATCATTTAGGGCTGTAGATATGGCAGGGAAGATTTTATGAGAGCAAGATGAATAAGGACTTGTAAGCAGGCATTGTTACGCTGAGAGGGCAAAGTAACACACATATTCCTAATATATCTGTTTACACCTGTTTGAAGCAAGCTCACAAACAATGGTAATTCTCATATTATTCTATCAAAGGCTGGCCTAAATGCAGGCTGCCTGAACTTTGTATGGCATGGAAGTCCTGTGGCTCGCTGCCTGAACTGAATCCCAGCAGCCATATGTACCAGACCCTGAAATATCTGGCCCTGAAAGGGATCTTTGTGGGATGCCTGTGTATTATGTACCACCGACTATTGAGATTTAGTTATGTAACTTTTTGTTTGCTTGTATGTAGCATGTTTGAGAACTCCACAAACCCAAATGACTAAAAATGTCATAATAAAGGCTATAATATACCCTTTTAAAGAAAGGTATGCAACCCTGGTCCTCCTGAGGCTACACATCGCAAACCACACAGCACAACATAAATTTAGCCTTTATATTATAATTTAGTTTCACATGTCCTTCCCCAGCTGGGTAAGTGAATCACAAAATAGAATTTTCTAGAAAAAAGCACTGGAATTAACTTTCATCAGGACTTTTATGAAGTACCAGTCACTGATATTGCAAACTGTGAAAAACAACACCTCACACTATGTGTGACTAAATACCTTCTCCAATAATCACTCAGGTTAATTTCTTGATTGATATCCTCCATTTCACTTAGCCTCTTGAATGAGCAATTCACATAACTTCTGTCTTTTGTCCTTGAAGAGCATCCATGTCTAACAGTGATAAGGAGAGGGGTGGATATGAAGGAAAAAAGGATACAGAACAGTTTGTTGCTCCTGCAAGAAAATTGCTTGTCTTCTGACTTCAGGTTTGGGGGTTTTTTTCTGTACAAAAGAGAACAAAGGCAGAAGCACCCATTGTCAGGTGTTCCAGAGAGAGCCAGTAAGTGACCCAGGATGAAAGACAGTGAAGCGAACAAGTGGTAGAAAATACGTTGAGTAGCATAGAAATACTTAGACACATGCAGGGTGTCTTCTCCTACAGAAATGTCACTCATTTGGTAATTAACTGAGCTTTTATAATACATGGCCTTAAAATAGGACCCTGGGACAAACACAGGCACTGAGGTCCTACCTAGCAAGCCGGTAGAATTTATTTCCACTTTTGTGAGGCATGGAAAGACAGCATAGTCTCAGTGGTACTGATCTCTCCACACTACTGGGTAAAGCATTTCCTTCAGTCTGGTCATGAATGCATGATTGGCCAGTCAGCCTGATGTCATCACTTCCCACGTCTTACAGCTTTGTCATCACAAAGTCTAGATCTTTGTTCTCTGCCAACCAACACATCTGCAGGAAAAAAGGAAGACTATTTCTACTACAATATCTCACCATTCAGAAACACGTGTTTCCTCTTGTTTAACTTTCAGCATATGCCAGCATAATTACATAAGGCTGCATCAGCTGTGTAATGTGACATGAAGTTGCATAAGACAAAATGCCTCATGCAATGTGCTGCATCATCCAGGAAATATGAAGACCTTTAGTCAGGAAAACAAGTAGTTCTCAAGTAGACCATTTAATCCAACACAGCCTGTGCATCATTCTCAATAAAACTGTCATTCCTTCTTCATGTGGTCCATTCCAACAAAATAATAACTCCTGTAACCAGTAGCTTTTTCCCTGGTCATGATCTAGACTTCACTCTGTTATTCACACTGAGTAATACCTCTGATTCATCAGGCAACATCCCCAAATCTGATATTATATTGGATGAGTGGATCTCAGCAGTATAGTAGTAACATGTGTTATTTGTTATGCTACATAAATATCTATCCCAAATGCTCTTTCCTTTTTACATCCAGGGCCATAAATAGCCATAGTATGGATCAATGGGCTACTCAGCTTCTGTTGAATTCTGGTTCTTTGTGCCCTTCCTCACATTTAATGTGCGGACAGGATTTTATTTTATATTGCAATACTGCAAAAGTTATTAAATCCATGCTATGCATTTTGCCAGAACCCAACAAATTACATTTCCCAAACCTACAGAAAAGGATGCAGGAACATTTTGGCATGAAAAGTTGTTTGTCAGATCCATGACTATTTTTCCTCCTTTGGAACTAGATACGCAAAACAAACTCCAGAACTAAAATGATCCTGACTATCTTTGCGTTTATCTCTTATTTTCCTTCTCTAAAATCTAACAAGTTCCAGCAATGAATGATTAACATCTCATCATGTTTTCTGTTCAAGAGCAGCAGAGAAATTTCTGTTCTTTTTCACGTAGCAAACCATAGCTGGCACACCCAGTCCTGATTTTTTTTTTTTTCAAGGAGAATATAATTCTTCTCATTGCCAAGTAGGAATATCTTCTTTTGCACCATGCCAGAAATGGATAGAAAACTTCTTCCATATAAAAATGTCTTTCTCCTCTCACTGTCATTTCTCAAGGGGATCAGCCACATCATTTCAAATCTGATTAAGCAGCACTCTCCCTACTGAGCATGCAGTTGTTTGAAAACTTTTTTACAAGCAGAAAATTTCATACTGTGCTCCCCTTGTGGTTTGCTTCATCAATCTGTTGCCTTTTTCCCTGCTTAAAAAGCAAGTTCTTTCAGTCTACTAAGTTGCTTTGTTTAGTGTCCGCACATTGCTGGGCATTGAAGAGTTCAGGTTGCAGAAATCTGTATGGCACAGGCACAGAGATGGGCTGGTCAGATAGTGGCTGGTCCTGCATCTTATCATGTCAGCTGTCATTAACAGCTCGTGTGATGAAGTCCTGCTCAGTGTTTATCACAGTTTCCAAAAAACATGAGCACAGGAGGAACATAAGCTTTCTCAAAGACAGGACCAGAGCTCAAAATGATTCCAAGAAACAGGTGAGGTCATTTGAAATCAATATGAAAAAATTCAGCAAAGAGAACTGCAAAGGCCTACTGTTAAAGAAATGAAATGCTCAAGCTTGAAATATTTATTAATGGTTGGTCATCAGTGTAATGATAAAGGATCTGGAGCTACAGAGATTTGAAATTAAATCTACGTTATTAAATTAATACTGAATTTCTTATATTTCTATTACAAGTAGCCAGCTCAACACATCTTAGAGTCATATAACTGTTGGTCATCAGCTAGTATGTGTGTCCACTGTGACAGCTACCACGAGAAAAATAGGCTTAAGTTAGAGCGTGGGAGAGTAGAAAAAGGGTATTTAAATATGTTAGTGAAGCACAGTGACAAAGACTGCTACAGTGAATGGTTTTCTTTGAAAAAGTTAATTATCTGACAGGTTAGGCATCAACTTGCATGTTACCTGGAGGGTTTTTTTCTAGCTTTGCACTCTTATACTTCAACAGATTTGACTCCTTCAGCTAGGGAAATTTATTTCTGTGTGAGCTGCAATTTGAAGGGCATGCCTTGGCAAAACCAGTGGTTCACAAGTGAGCCTAAGATAGAGCAAAGAGACTGTAGTGCAGAACCCTGTGGCTTCTGTCTTTATTTAGCATGCCTAGGAACTTCATTTTCCCCTATTTGGAAACTGAAGTCTCTCCAGCTGTTACAGTGTGATCCTCTCCCTCCTCCATATTAATGGAACCTGGTCTAAGAAGGAAGGATAGCATTACTAAAAGTGGAGGTGATCAGTTGGGAGATTAAGACTTAAAAGAAACTGAACAAGATCCTGAAATATCAGCTGTGATAGCAGCTCTCAGTGGCTTCACTAGCCCAAAGCATGACCTTGGTTCATGCTCCTGCCTGACAACACTCTTCACTAAATGCAAGGTTCTTCACCTATTCCTCTGAGCCATTCATTCCTGCACAATTACCATGTTGTAGGAACACACACAGGAGCAGCTAGCAAAAAGTAGCTGGCGCACTGTGAATGTACACCTTAATTTACTTTGCAGTGGCACAATTGCTCCCACCTATAATCCCATGGTGTATATATATATATTTTTAAAGGGACAAACAAAGATCAAACACTCTTGAAATGCACTTGCCTAGAGAACCTGTGGGTGCCCCATCCCTGGCAGTGTTTAAGGCCAGATTGGAGGGAGCTCTGAGCAACCTGGTCTAGTCAAAATGTCCCTGTTCATGGCAGGCAGTTGGAATGAGACAATGTTTAAGGTCCCTTCCTACCCAACCCATTCTGTGATTCTGTGATGGTCCATAAGAACAAGTTATTCAGTAATATCAATTAATCTTATACTTGGAGTTGTTAATGGAAAATTATTGCTTCGCGTGTCTCCCTGGTCAGCCCGTACTTCTGGGCAGCCCGGTCAGCTCAGACACGCTCCAACAGGATCAAAGTGTGGGTTCNAATACGTTCCTTTCAATGTGCTGAACTGAGAGTTCTGACACAGATCTTCCTAGGTGTAAATAAATACCTCCAAATCCAGTATTTCATTGTTAAGGTTTATCCCCTAATGAGCAAAGGAACTAGTTTTCAAATATATCCCAAAATATAAAAATCAGTAAAAATAAAATACTCTGACAGGTGAAAGGATCACAGTTCTGACACAGAACTTAAAATATTGATTTTTGTTTCTAGACATTATCCTCCTCACATGAACAGCATTCTCATGATTGAAACACTGAGCTCATGGTTGTGTCAAATTCTTTCCTCTTGTCCTACCTTACAGGCACAAATTGTTTTCCTTCCTATTTGGAAACCTAAAATTTCTTGGAGCAGTATATTTTTTCCAAAAGGAAGTGTCATAGCCTAGTTGTAGTGCAAGTCCACTTGGTTCATTTATTCAATACTGGATCCCTGTCCTCACCAGTATGTTGCATACTGGTTCTGCTTTCAGAGAAGTTTTGTAGGAGAGTCCTTGGCAGCATGACCTGGATACTGGAGGTCCCCAGGCGCTTCCCACAGGCACAGTGAGCCATCACAGAGCTCACAGGCAGGACAATCTCTTCCCATCACTCCCCACAGGATACACACTCTTTCTGCCTTGAGGGCTCTCCTTGGTTACACTACCAACTCAGTGCTTCACAGGAGTGTGAGGGATGACATCTTCCAGAAGCTCTCGTGCCACCAGGAAAGAAAGTGCTACATGGATCTAAGTCTAACCACTTGAGCAGTCTCCCTTTAGACAGACTCTTTTCATTGTTTAAGCCCCATAGGAGGAGACATAAAACTTTTTGGCAATGACAGACTTCTATCTGTTTCAGAAATTGTCAGATAAATCTAGACATATATGTAATAACAATAATAAAGCAGACACTGAAACTTCTCCCTCCTCTGAGCAGCACAATGTAGTTGTGTACACAGCATGGCAGCATACTACAGGGACACAGCTCTGAGCTTACTCATCTGAATCTCAGTATCCCACAGAAGAAGGAAAGGATAAATGCAAGGGAAAATTAATTCCAACAAGTAAAATTCCAACAACATAGTTCATAATTTATGGAAAGGTCCTGGCTGTTACATCATGCCACATTGGTATGGCAGAGGAAATTTCCTGAGACTATTTCTTCAGACTCCTCTGAAAAGGTGTCACTGTTTATGATGGCTGGGATGAAGAAATTAAAAGTAGATAGTTGGGCATTTTGGGCATAATGGACCAGACACAAATCTAAGGATGTGAACACATTCATAGTATCCAGGGAGACATAGGATAACACAGACAACAGATAATTTGGGTCAGATAAAATGCACCACAAAGAAACTGAACACAAACACAAAATGCCTCCCATTTTTTCTGTGAATAGGAGGTAATTTTCTTTCTGTTCCCTGTAACATCCATTTCCTAGGAAACATGGCTCCTTAAGTCTCTCACCGGTCTTAAAGACCCCAAGGCAGCACTGTGGATTTCATAGGCTGAAGTAAAGGATTAATATGCAGGCACAACCTACATTCTGATTTCATCCTTCTGCTACTCATCCCACAGCTGTTTTAAGAATCATTGACTCTGTATCACTTTCAGGATCAAAAACCCGGTTGTTTTAGAAAAGAACCAGAGACTCTTTTGTGAGCACCTTCAAAAAAGACTGAACAATTTGATTTTGATGAAAGCCAAAATGCTTAGCATGAACCTAGTTCATGAATCCGCTCTCCTGAGACTGCCAAGAAGTGATGAAAAACAAAACAAAAAAATGCTAACAAATTTCTGAACCATAAACACAGTTGTTTACTCCAGTCACTTGCAGCCAGCAATATAGCTGCTAATGCAGGGAACCTCAAATTTTCCTGAGACCAAGAAATCGTAAATGCAAGCCCTGGCTGTGCCACAGACAGGCCATGCAATCCTGGGTGTTTCTCTGGCCCTCTCAGCCTCATTTTCCTTGTGTATGAAATTAAAGCAGTCGTCAGAGTTTTGGAACATGAGTAGGATTACATAAAATGCTGCTCATGTAAGACTGAAAGTTCCTTAACTATCATTATTAATTCATGGGTTTGTTTTTTTTTTTTCTTGTTCACTTTTGGAAGGTTTACCTAGAGCTTTTGCAATACAGCAGGTAGCCAGGAGAGTACAGAGAGAAAGAGTTAGTAAGAAAGCATGTTTGAATACAGAAAGAATGTCTGTAGACAAGAGCAAAAAGAAGTTGGGAGTGTAAGGGCAATTTCAAGGACAGGTTAACAGAGCAAGATGTATAGATAATATGTATAGATAATTCAATTTTCAAGCAAAAATGTAAATCATGAACAGAAAATACACAAAGTGAACTCTTTGCCTCAGAGTTCCAAGCCATTATGAAATCAATATTTCTGCCAGACTCACAGTCCTTACCTTACAAACCTTAGGTATTTGTTTTCTCTAACAAGAGGTTTCTAGGTAAAAATGACAGAAATAAGTATGGAGTGTACAATTAGAGAATGCAGTTTAACTTTTCTGAATGCAGCCTAGGAGCATTTAAAAGCACAGCGTGATGTGACAACAATCTCATATGATGTTCTGACCAGTGTTTTCTTGAATTTCCAAGAAGAGAATAATATTTTCAGGAAACTGTAGTTAATCAGAGGGAGAAGAAAAGGAGCATAAAAGAGCAATCTATTTGAGAACCAGAACTCTCTGTTATCCATTAATCATTACAGGAAGTTCTGATTCACCTCTTAGCTTCTTAATGTGAACTGATTACTTGAAAATACAAACCTATGTTGTGCTCAGTTTGGACCTCTTCTAAAAACCTGCTGGAAACTGCATAATATTTTAACACTGCCAAATATTTTCTGATAAAGCATGAAGCAGTTGCTTTTCCTCTAATTTTGTAGTGATGGATCACTTGTAGATAATACATAACTACCAACTTTTTACATCAGGTTCATTTTTGAAGAAAGATGAATTCACAGACATTCCATGTCTGCAAAACAAATACCAAAAAAAGGAAAATTAGTTGATAAAAGAAGTTATTGACATTTTATAGCACATAAGTCCTTATTTTTCCTGAAATTAAAATTAGGTAACTTCCTTCTCCAGTTTCTCTTCCTGCCCCTCCACATTAAAATTCCAGTAAATTAACTGGGTGATTCCCTTGTGATTAAAACCATCATATCATAGTTATAATCTCACCAAAGGAGTTCTTCCTTGCTTGAGTCATAGAATCATAGAGTGTTTTGGGTTGGAAGGGACCTTAAAAATCGTCTCATTCCAGTGCCATGGCATCCCTTCCCTCCAGCATGTGGGCTGCCCCACACAGCTTGGTGCCATCAGTAAACCCGATGAGGGTGCCTGGATCCCATGGACTGTGTTGCCAATGAGGATGTTAAACAGAGCTGGTCTCATTGCTGATCCCTGAGGACACTGCTCATCACTGCTCTCCACTTGACATCGAGCCATTGACCACAGCTCTTTGAGCATGACCCTCCAGCTAATTCCTTATCCACTGAGTGAGTCACCTGTCAAATATATGTCTCTCTAATTTAGAGAAAATGATGTCTCACAAGACAATGTTAAATGGTTTGCACAAGTCCTGTTAGATGATACAGATTAGAAATAACAAAGATGGCAATGTGGAAATAGTAGCCAAAGCATCTGAAATATCATTTTCCTTATACATGTTGGAGAAAGTCACATAGTGCATTATGGAGGGCAATTGCATATCTCTGATGATCTCCACAAACACCAAAAAATTCATGTTCTGCTACTGTGTCTGATAATTTTGCTGCTAAGAAGAACATCCATACTTACTTGTAACACATGCACCTCAGAAAATAATGTGTGCTACAATATAATATGCTGCTTCCCGACTACCCATTTCTGAACCAAGACTATGTACACAGCCTGCAATATATGACAGGTGAGTAAAACTTTTACATTTCTTATGAGTGTGTAGGAGAGGGACAAAGCTTCAGATTAATTAACCTGTTAATAAAAAAGTCTTGTAAATTAGATTGATTTATAAATACTGTTGTGTATAAAAATGCGTAGAAAAACAATTTTTATAAGATGAAAAAAAATGCCCATGTCACTAGGCCTGGAAGTGGTAAAAACTATTCAGTTTCTTTGAATTCACAGAAACAGTTTAGCTCCAGGTATATGTAAAATACAAAAAGGGGTTTTAAGACTTCAGCTAATTGCCACTAGCAAGAGATCAGTAGGCTGGAAACTCAGGCTGAGTCAGTGGTGTCTGAAGGAGGGCATGACAAATTCATGGTATAGAAAGTTGGACCCTTCCACCATAGATTTAAGCCATCACCAGGGCAAGATGGAAAAACACAAAGTGAATCTGCAACTGGTAAAGAGATTAAAGGAAAGAACCCTTTACTTTCCAGTGCTGCATGCAGCACTGGCCCTGACTGCTCTTAAAATAATCTGTAAAATTCTCCACCTTGCAGCAAAGGGAAATAAGTTAACTGGTAACTGTCCACTGTTACCACAATCTGCTCTGCTTCTTTTTTTTTTTTGGCTGTGAATGGACAGCACAAACATTAGTTACTGTGAATAAATAAACAATTGTATCCAGAAACATTGTTCTTTTAGCACTACCCTTTCAGTTTTAACTCAGAATAGCGGTATGACCTGTTTTCTCCATGGACCCACCCAAACTGCCACCTGACAGAGCCTGCAAGAGAGCGTGAATCCATGGGAAAAACATCCCACCAAGTCCCATCTAAAAGACCAGGTGGCCTGTTTTTTTTAACAATGTTCCTACTCTTCCATACTAAACACTCCCTCATCCTATGTCAAAAGAGTATGGGCCTGAAAGCCCCAGTTCTCTTCTTGGGAGACCTGTGTAACTTCCAGCTGAAGATATCGAGTTTTATGAGTTTGAAGTGCTGCTCAAGACAAAGCCAGTCTTGTGGCCTGTGTCTGAGTTGTGTATAATAAATTAGGTGTAGGTTATTTTTGCTTCTGCCACTGATCTTGTAGGCCTTCACTCAGTATAATAGTGTAATAATAAAAAGCTGCATCACAGAAAAATCAGCTGGTTCTATTGTTAGAGCTCTGTTGTTAGAGAAATGGGTATCTGCTTCATGGAGGCTCGATGCAGGAAGATCCAGGCCTGTGCTTTGTTCGGAGTCAAACCTCCTCTTTAGATCATTTACCTTCTTCAGAAGGATAAGTCCTCTGCTGACTGTTCTTCTTGGGCTAAAAATCAACTCTTCTAAACTGTTTTCATATGAGGGAGGCTTTCCACTCATCCCACTGTAGATATTCTCCAGACCTACTTTCTTCATCCAACCTTTATCTCCCAAATCACATTCAAGTGTCATTTCCACAGCTGGTTTCTTTGGTCTTTTACTAGAAGAGACCAGAAAGCAGCACCTCATAACATCAAATGCTTAAAAACAATCTCAGCATGGAGAGTTGGAGTCATTACATGATGTACTGGTAACAACATGTTCATTAGCTGAGGAAGATTAAGCTGTTTTTCTGACTCCTAAGGGCAGTCCTGGGGAGTTGTAGAGCCCATGACAACAGAGAAACAAAACAGCTGAAGGGGAAACTTGGACAGACTGATGTTATTCAGGACAGAACTGAGAAAATTACCATGTAGTGATAATTTTCCATTGTAAAACTTTTCTTAAAGGGTAGGGAACTATAGACTCCACAATTCCAGACACTCTTTCCTCGACCCTATAAATTAATTAAATTAATCTTGGTCCTGTTCAAGTGGAAAGAAACGCGGTAATCAAAGAGGAAGATATGTATGGAAAGAAGAGAAAATCTGTAGACTCATGATATCTTTGATCTCTAGACCCATGTTTTGTTTTGTTTTCCAAGTTCAGGGGTTGGGAAGAAAGAAGGTTTTAAATTGAAGCAAACAAAATTATTTTCAGGATGTTTCCTAAGCTTGACAACATAACATTTCTAGATAGAAGATACAAAGCAAGAAAATCTCAAATTAGCTAAAAACTCTACCCATCAGGAAACCACAGTACCCTGCACAGAAATGAACACATTTGCAGAGGCACAACCATAAACTATTTCATTATTACTCGAAATGTAATAATGATGCATATTTTCCAAAGATTTTTAACTTGTCCTGTGATTCAACTAAAATCTGTATTATGAAATGTCATAGTGACTTACATGCTACCTGTATAGACATTAAAAATGGTGTAAAGATTGTGCTGAAGGTATGAGGAAGGCAGTGAATGGCCACATCAAGGATTTTTAAACTCGGCACTCGATGTAGTCTAAATATACTAGCAGAATATTTTTTGCTTTTATGCAATCAATAGATTTGATCCCTAAACATCCTTAAGTTTTGGCACCGTCACTGGCGTCACTGGTTCACGGAGCTTGTCAGAGCACTTAATTAATGTGAGTTCAATACACATTTCAGGCACATCAATCTTTCCTGGAAAAGTATGTGTGTCAGAGATGTTGAAACTCATAAAGATGAGCAACTGCCTGATACTGTGGAGATGCATAGGAAAAACTCTGTAAAATATAATTTGTTTTGGAGTTTGTGTATTTGCAAATTAACTTTACTCCTGAATTCAATCTTACCTTAGGTACAGTATGACATTATTTCTGTTCATCGTGTACTAATACATTATATCCTTCCTGAAATGTCCTTTCTTTTTGGTAATGAAATGTAAAGCACTGAAGAGACTCTCACTACAAGGATGCATTTATATTAAATAATACTTTGCATGGAAATCCAATTGTTATTGGTCCTTTCAGTAGAAAGCCTAGCGTGTTATTTGGTTAGAGAAATGGACCTTTTTAACTCACTGAGTTTCACAGAATTGCAATTCAAAAAAAACATCCTTCAGTAGTGGTAAATTTAACCCTTACACTCCTTTTATTTATCTATCTTTAAATCCTGTGCTGCAGTTAAGAAACTGAAAAACAACAAAATGACAGGAGACAATCAAATAAAGAAACAATGCTTAAAATACAACTTGACTGTACCACTTTAATTAAGTGTAGAGGGAAAAAAACCCCACACAGTGTAAAATATCCAAAGAAGGCAAATCTCACTGACTCCTGCAAATGGAGATAAATCACAGTGATGGTTATCACTGCACATATCTTCCCAGAATGACACCAAGCAGTGGGAGAGCTGCTGGGGATTCACCAGATGAGACACCCAGCACTGAGCAATTATGGTGTGGAGGGCCTGTCCTGATGGCAGGGAGCACCCACACACCTCCTCTCTCAAAGCAGCACCAACCAACCCCAGGGCAGTCTTTACACTAAGACAAACCTGGGCTGCATTCTTCTGCTGCTTTTCAGTGTTATTTCTAGTAATGAAACAAATAAAAAATGGTGTAGCCAGCAATATCTATATTTCACCAACAAGGCCTATATTTTACTAGGAAATTTCTGCTACCCAGCACTATCTTGAAAATGCTAAAAAGGTATTAATAGAGCAAAAATAGCAAGCAAGTGTCCTGGGTTGGCGC
>VXBB01008199.1:864-12099 GCA_013399915.1 Illadopsis cleaveri
TGGATTTTGGGAATCCTGGGAATGTGATGGTGGCCCCACATTCCAAAGGATGTTTGAGTGCCTGGAAACCTGCACCTCTATTTTATGATGTAATTTTTTTAAAGCCTAATTAAAAGAGCTCTAGGAGCATTTGGACAGGGTGGGATAATAAACCCATAAATCCTTGTTCCTTTTCCTCCGTTCCTGCTCGTGTTCCTTGTCAAGCACCTCCCTGTGTCCCTCCAGCCCATCCTGGGGGAGCTGTCCCTGTCAGGACAGGGGTGACAGCAAAGTGTCCCTCAAAGTGGCCTGACTGGGGACCTGCTGAGCTCATGTGCTCCCAACCCCTTGGCTTGAGATCCAGGAGGAATTTTCTCCCTAAAATGCAGGAATTTGGGGGTGGTTCCACTCCTCTGACCCAGTAAAGGCTGTGCCCTTCTCAGTAGGATCTGGGCACTTCTCACATACCCAACTCCAGGCTGGGGTGGAACTGGATGATTTTTAAGGCTCTTTCCAACCCAAATCATTCTGGGATTCTCTGATTCTACTTCCCTGATGCATCCCAACATCTTTCTGTTTCCTCCATCTTTCCACATGGATGGGAAAGGAATTTTTGTACGGGCATGGACAGGACAAAGGGGAATTTTAAACTGCCAGAGGGTGGGGATGGATGGGATATTGGGAAGAAATCCTTTCCTGTGAGGGGCTGGGATGGGATTTCCAGAGCAGCTGTGGCTGCCCCTGGATCCCTGGCAGTGCCCAAGGCCAGGTTGGACACTGGGGCTTGGAGCAGCCTGGGACAGTGGGAGGTGTCCCTGCCATGGCAGGGGTGGCACTGGGTGCGCTTTCAGGTCCTTTCCAATCCAAACCATTCAATAATTCCAACCTCAATGACCCTGGGATTCTGGGATTCAGGGGTGAGATACTTTGCTGTGCCCATCCATCCTCCAAGACAATGCCTGTGGCCAACCAGGAACATGGAAATCCATCCTCTCCCTGATCTCCAGCCCCTGACCCAAAGTTCCATAACAAACCCCAACCCTCATCTCAGCCTCTCCATAATCCAGGAGGGGATTTGTGGGATCCAGGGAGGGGGGAACCCAAACCAAACAAGTTATTCCTGCAGATTTGATGAAAGGTTCTTGGGCCAAAGTGTTTTGCCTGAAACCCAGGAATTTTTCCTTCCCTGCTCCAACTCCAATGCAGCCAATTGTGTGTGGTTTGTGCTGTTGCTGTGAACATTCTCTGGCTGAACAAGAGGAGGGCTAATTAAACTCTCACAGCTATGCATTAATTAATAATCAACATAAATAATCATAAAACCATCACCCTTTGATGGCAAGACTTGACCAGTTCTAACAGGGTTTGGCCCAATGGAGCATTCGAAGAATTTGGCCATAATCTACTTTTTCTGCCAACATTTAAAGGATTTTTTTTCCATGCTAAGCATATTTTTCTTCAAGAAATTATCCTCCTTCCAAGCCAATTAACTGCATTCCAACAAAAACAGGGAGAATTTGAAATAAATGATACCAGGCTGTTCGTAAAGAGAGAGGGGGAAGGAGAACACAATTGAAAGTCTGAAATTGCGGTCACTTAAATCAAACCCCTTCTGTGCACAGCTGAAAACATTTTCTCTCCTCAAATCCTGACATTTTACCACAGGAGAAGGAACAAGGGCATTAAATCTTTCAGGGGTTTTCACTTGTTTGGGTTGCCAGAGTGGCTCTGGTGTTGCCTCACGTTCTGAATGTTTTAAGAAAGACGTTAATTACCCAATTCAGGGACAAAACAATCAGGGAAAGACAGAAAAAAAGGAGGAGAACACAAAATGTTCTGAGCTGGAAGGGACCCACAGGGTCATTGAGAACAACTCTTGAGTACGGGGATCAAATCCAGTCTTTTGTGGAATCAGAGCTGAACAAAGCACAGGATAAACCCACAGGAATTTGGGAACAGTAGCTGAAGGGATCCCTCACCTTCCCTACACCTGAGGTGGACCCAAAAAATGACACTGGGGCTCTGGGACAATGTGTTCACACAGCCATGACCCAGGAGCTGGGAGGCCAGGAGAGGAGATCAGAACTTGGGTATTCCAAAAGGAATTTGGATATTCTGAAGAAATTCCTCCCCGGGAGGGTGGGCAGGCCCTGGCACAGGGTGCCCAGAGCGGCTGTGGCTGCCCCTGGATCCCTGGCAGTGCCCAAGGCCAGGTTGGACACTGGGGCTTGGAGCAGCCTGGGACAGTGGGAGGTGTCCCTGGAGCCAGTGGAACTGGAGGAGTTTTAAGGTTTCTCCCAACCCATTCCATGATTCCATGAACTCTCAACCCGATGGGTCTGGCTTGCTTTGACAGCTGCTCCTGCTGGTGGCCCCACCAAAGATGCTGCTGGGGTCCCCTCTGTGGGATGAGCAGCTGCCTCAGGAGTGAAATTCCCCAAGAAGCAGCTCCCAGAGGAACTTGAGCCACAAAGAGGATGAAAACCAGCCCAGCCTTGAGCACTGAGGAGAGGGAGACCACTGAAAGCTCTCCCAGGCTTTTCCATGTAGGTCTGGTTGAGCACAAGGAAGATCCAGCTGGATTCCCTTCCCAAACCCACCAGAGAGAAGCCACACTGAGCTGGGAACACCCTGGAGCTCTTCCCCAATGCCTTCCCATCTCCAGCAGTTCCCAAGGTGCAGCATCTCCACAAAGCCAGGGCTGCCAGAATCCTCGGGAAAGGAGAGCTCCTGTTTTCACCCGGAGCAACCCACCAGCTACGGAGCAGGTTTGGATATCAACGCCCGGCTGTGTGGGCACCCAGCTCTCAGGGTGGATTTTTGGGACTTCAAATTCCCATCATCAATGCAGACCCCTGTCCTGCATGGAAAGGCAGAGGCAGCTCCCCCATTCCTCCTCCTCTGTCACATGGATCCACTAGCAGTCCTATTCCCATGTCCAATGGCTGCATCCACACAGGGCTGAACAAAGTTTTTCTAAGTCTTTCTTAGGTCAAATCCCAGCCTGGTGTGTTCCACATCCATCCTGTGAGGAGCCCCTCTGGAAAGGGGAGGATTCCTGCTGCTGTTATTTCTATTCCCTCAGCACTCTGGCCCAGGGTCCCTTTATTTTAGGAATTATCCAAACAAATTCTTTCAGCAGTCCTTCCCTCGGGGGCTCCCCAAATAGGAGAGCCTGAAATCCTTCAGGATTGTCTGGCCCTCCCACTTCCTCCAGAACCTCTGCTTACATCAGGATTTATGAATGTGAGAAAATACCAGCAGTTCCTCCTCTGCGAGCCGAGGTTCCAATTCAGCTTTCCCTGAATTCATCCATCACTCCGTGCTGGGGTTGTTTCCATGGAGCATTCCCAGTTCCAATCCCGGCTGTGGTGACCACCAGGATGTTCCTCATTGGAAGTTTCCTCCTTGGGAGTTTCCTCCTTGGGATTCTGCAAGGGGCTGACAGATGGAGCCATGTCAGGGCCAATTCCCAGTTCCGTGCACAAATAAACTGCAAATCCTGGGGAAAACCAGAGCTGGCCGGACTGCTCCATCCTCCACATCTCAGGTGTCTCACCTCCCTGCCAGTGAAAAGAAGGCACAGTGAGGAATAAGGGAACATTCCTATCCTTGGAAGTGCCCAAGGCCAGGTTGGATGGGGCTTGGAACAACCTGGGATAGTGGAAGATGTCCCTGTCCATGGAATGAGATAATCTTTAAAATCCCTCCCAGTCCAAACCATTCCATGGTTCTCTAAGCTCTTCAAGCCCGAAATTTTGTTAGGGAATTTAAGCCACCCTTCCCTCTCTTCCACATGGTCTGGGCTGTCTCTTGCTGTCCAAGATGCAGGAGGAACTCAAGACCTCCAAGCTCAGCTCCTGGGGACTTCTCCCAGCTCAAAGAAGAGCTCCCAGATGCAGCTCTGGACACCCAAGCTGCACTTCAGTAGCTTGGATTCCAGGGAATTTTCACTCAGGAACTGCGGTTCCCTCTCTTGGCCAGCTTGGAAGTTCTAACAAGCCTCTTCTGGCCAATTTTTCTTCATTCCCACCCCAGCAATTAGCTGGACAGCCTCCCTGGATTCCTGCATTATCCGCTTGTTTGCTGAGGCAAATTTAATAAAGTTTCCAGGAGAAAACATCTCCCAGACCAAGCTGCAGTTACTTTTTGATGCCTCCCAGGAGCAAGTCTGGACTAACAGAGCTCCCAGCAATTGAATTCCACCTTTTTCTGTCTGCTTCCCTTCCCGGGGAGCTGCTCCAAAGGGAGGTTCAGTCTCCCTGGCAAATTCCACAGCTGTGTGAAGTGTTCTCAGCCTCCTTCCACATCTGGGGCTGTAAATCTGAGCTCAGCTCAGTATCCACAGATTGCTTCATTTATCTTGGAAAGGCTCCTGTGGATGTGCCTGGAACCTAAACTTTCTCAGCTCCTCACTTCTGATGGGGCCCCCCTTATTTTTTTTTTTTTCTATTTTTTTTTTCCACTTCTCCCATCAAGAATTGAAGCCAAATATAGAGATTTCTTATCCTGCATCTCGATCTAAATAAAAATGGGGCTGCGAATCATATTTTTGAGGATTTTTTTCTTCAAGCAACTTGTGGATTTTTTCCTGAGGAGCAAATTCTATCTCACTCTTACATTCAGTTGCTCTTGGGCTTGTTTACGTAAGGAAGAAAAAAAAAATCAGTGACAGTTTCAGAGAGATCCTTTGGTGAGGTCTTATCTACAAAGTGTGCCCACCAAGTCCTGTTTCCCAGGAGAAAACAAACAGGAACCAATGACAGAAAACATTTTCCTGCTCCCAGCTCCTGAGTCACCCCCTCCTGTCAGTCCTGTTATTTTTTTCAGGACACATTTAACTATTTCTGGGAGTTTCTTGCTTTTCTCTTGCACAGTGACTCCACTTTGGAGGAGTGAAGTCACTGCACTCATCTATTTTTTCCTCCCATGGAGCTTCCTCCAGAGCAAAGCTTTTGCCTCGAGGCAAGTAGTAACACATTGCTCTAAACAACTCAATATTCTGTCAAATCCAGCTCTTACTCCAGCCCTTCCACCCCTAAATCCAGTTTTACTCCCTCAGGCATTCCTGGCATTCAGCTCCTGGGGCTCCACAAAGCAGCCTGATCGTTATCCAGGGGCACAGCCTGGGGATGAGGCTCAAAAAAACTGGATTTGGGCCTTTCTCACTGTCTTGGTTTGGAAAGACAGGTGTCTGTTTCTCCCTACCACTCCAGGGAGTGGCAATACACAGACAAATGGTTCAGACAAGAGGGGGAGATGTTGGAGTTCTGGAAACTTAGATTTTAAGATTTAAGTACATAGTAATGTGTGTGAAGCAATGTNTAAGACACTCACACACAGGAATGAAGTTTTCTTGTCCTTTTTTTAGACATCTGCTTCAGATCATGGCCACAGAGACCTTCTGTGCTCCCCAGGTGGGCTGAGGCAGGGACTTGACTGATTCCTGAGTTGATTAAATTCAGGTTTTCTGATGCTCTCAAATCCAAGCCTGGAAAATCAGTTTTGCCTTGGATAGTTCTTTCTATGGTAATTTCTGGAACACTCACCCCAGAAAAGCTGGGGAAAAAAGGGAAAAAAACCCCAAGGTGTTGCTGGAGCAGGGAGGTGGCACAAGATGACCATGGAGGGCCTTTCCAATCTCCCCCATCCTGGGATTCTCTGCAACAATGTTTTGCCTTCAAAAATATTCCTCAGCTTGTGGATGAAAACCTTGGAGTCAGAATTAGGGCATCCTGGCTTTCTCTGGGGAAGTCAGCAATCCCTGAGCCAGGCTTTTCTCACAGCCAGCTGCTGTGCATGGCAGGATTCATCCCAGCCTCCAACAGGTGTTGAAATTTGGGCAAGAAAGTCGAAATTGAAGTTATTTTAANGTTGTAGAGACAGAGAGGTGCTCCGTTTTGCACCTTGTTAACTAGAGGCACTGCAGAACTCATGGTTTGTGAGACTGTAATATAGAAAAGAATTAATAAACATCCGAGTCTGAACACAAAATGTGACTCCTGAGTATTAATCCTGACCTTGGCAGAGNATGACCATGGAGGGCCTTTCCAATCTCCCCCATCCTGGGATTCTCTGCAACAATGTTTTGCCTTCAAAAATATTCCTCAGCTTGTGGATGAAAACCTTGGAGTCAGAATTAGGGCATCCTGGCTTTCTCTGGGGAAGTCAGCAATCCCTGAGCCAGGCTTTTCTCACAGCCAGCTGCTGTGCATGGCAGGATTCATCCCAGCCTCCAACAGGTGTTGAAATTTGGGCAAGAAAGTCGAAATTGAAGTTATTTTAAAATGGTATTTAAATTAGGGCGAGAAAGTTGAAGTTTAATTTGTTTAAAAATTTTATTTCCGTTAAGGTAAGAAAGTTGAAATTTAATTTATTTTAAAGACTGTATTGAAAATATGAGCAATAAGAGTTTCGATTTAATTAATTTTAACATTATATTTTAATTTAGGCAGGAAAGTTGAAATTTAGTTTATTTTAAGATTTTACTGAAATTTGGCCAAGCTGCCTCTGCTGGAAGAGACATCTCCCCCCAGACTTTGCAACTTCCCATCTCCAGACATTTTCCAGCTGACCCAGTTCATCCACAACCCTCATTTACCTCAGCAAAAGAAAAGAGAATCTTTCATCTGGACTTTTATTTCTATTCTTCTGCAAATTGCAGGTTTATATCACAGAGATCTGGGGAAAAAAATTACCCTTCAGGGGTTAATAAGGATGGAAACATCCTCACCTGGCTGAATTCCAGTTCAAGAGCTCACCCGGACCTTTGTCACCTCCTGTCACACAAAGCTGCACTCCCAAATCAAATAATAATCAAGCCCCTTAGAGGACTCAGAAGTAAATAATTTGCAGCATTTTAGCCCAAATTACTGCTATTTACTCCCTATTATTGTTCAAACAACTCCCAAGACATCAACAGGGTTTTATAAACACAGAGAGCAGGGAGATCTCAGCCCATAAAAGCTTTGGATGGGAACAAAAGGGAGCAGTAAATGAAGGCAGACTCTCGTGTGGGGGCTGAGGGAATGGTTACAACCAGGATGGATCATTTGGTGGAGCTGTAAAAATAAAATTGTGCATTTTTCAGTTGATATTTCTGGCATTTTATGCTTGAAAAGCTTCTTCCTGAAAGCATCTGGGTTTATTTGCAGGGAAACATTTGCTCCATCACTCAAGAGACTGCAGGATTGGTCTGAAGTCCCTGTTTTAAGCAGAGTCTCCAGGTTTGAGCATCCAGACTCTTGGGAGAAGCCAGGGAATGCTGATCCCAGACCAATCCCAGGTTGTCTCCCAAGGCTCTTGGAGTGGAGCTTTCCTTGGGAAAACCCTGCTCTTGTTTCCCCATCAACCTGGCTGAGGAGGGAAGAGGGAGGTTCAGGTGAGACAGGAGAGAAAGTTTTCCCTGGCAGAGTGGTCAGGCCTTGGGATGAGCTGCCCAGGGAGGTTTGGAGTCCCTGTCTGGGGGAGTGTTCAGGAGGAGTCTGGAGGTGGCCCTTGGGGACAGGCTTTGGGCTGATGCTGGTGCTGCTGGGGTGGCACTGGCTGATCCTCAGGGGCTCTTCCCACCTTGGGGATTCCATGGAAGAAAAGCAAAGGGCACCTGCACAGCCACCAAATCTTCAGGGGGCCACAACTCCCAATTCATCTGCTCCCAGCCTCAACACCTGGAGGGCTGTGAGGAGTCTCCAGGATGGTCCCTCCCATGCAAAGGTCAGGTTCCTACAAAGCCAAAGGGCTGAGATGAAGTTCAGGTGAGCTTTAGAGTGACAGTCTGGAGGTGGCCCTTGGGGACAGGGTTTGGGGTGATGCTGGTGCTGCTGGGGTGGCACTGGATGGTCCTAAGGGGCTTTTCCCACCTTGGTGATCCTGGGATTCTGCTGACCTGATGGGATCCAGGCCAGCAGAGCCACTGCTGTGGGAGAGTCACCAGTTCAGCCCTGTCCTTACCACAGCAGTGACAAAAATCACCTTTTGCAGTAACAGATGGCAACGATTTTAATTCATTTTAATGCATAGTATTAAATAGCCTAAATATGATAATTCAGTATGCTCAGATTATCTTTTCCGATTAGAAATCAGGTTATCACCTCCTGCTAAATCCTGAATCCTGCAGTGTGGGACACACATCCCCTTTTCCCACACCTTCCAAGGCCACCCTGATGTCACAGCTTCCCCTCAGGAATGGCCTGGCACAGAGATTCTTCCCATTCCAAAGATTTACTCACTGTTGGGATAACCACAGGCACAGGGATGAGGAAATATGAGCAGGTCTCTGCAGAGCTTGGTGGTGACTCCTGAATTTCCCCAGTCTGGAGGTGATTCCCAGAGTTCCCTTCAAAAAAAAATTCCAGCACAACCTCCCCTGTCACCTTGGCAGAGTCATCCTGCTGATTGTCCCAGTGAGAGAATCATGGAATTATGGAATCATGGAATGGTTTGGGTTAGAATGGACATCAAAGATCATCTCATGTCACCTTGCACTATCCCAGGTAGCTCCAAGCCCCGTCCAAGCTGGCCTTGGACACTTCCAGGGATCCAGGGGCAGCCACAGCTTCTGTGAGCAGGAGATTGGTCAAACCTTCTCTTCCCTTCATAAAACACAAGGATGAAGCTCACCAGTATTCCACGGGCTGCTGATCACTGGAATTCCCTTTGGAGAGCTTGCAGGGAGAGCCTTTCCCAGAGCAGGAGCTTCTCCAGAAGGGTGGGGTTTATCTCAGCACTTCCCTGCTCCAGAAATTAAAGCAAAGTGGACCTAAGCAAATCCATTGGGGAGGAATCTCTGCAGGGTTTGGGTGGTTTTGGAGCAGATGAGGCCTGGGGCCACCCTCTGAAGGCTGGGAATGACCTGGGAACAATGAAGAGCTGCCCAGTCCATGGGCACCAGCGGCTGTGTCACAGAAAATAGGGACACTGTGTGTTGCCAGGGTTGCCCGAAATAAAAGAGAGAGTTGGACAGAAGCAATGCAGGTCCAACCAGTATAGTTACCACTATGTTCTTCCTTTATTTCGTCTAAAATGACAGCTTATATACATTTCTATATAGTTTACAAAGTCAGGAGCTTTTTCACTGGCACACAGCAGAGAGAAAAATGCAAACACACATTATTTAACTTACTCTTAAGGTGGCCTATTAACAACTCTATTCAGTGACCTTCAAAACCCCATTATCTTTCCCTGACACCTTAATATCTAATTCTAACTGCGCCACAACTTTACCAAGTAATTTTAACTGCGTCACAGGCTTCAAGGCCTCAGGTCAGGCCTCAGCAAGGCCTCAGCTGGGGTAACTCAGGTCTGGGCAGCTCATCCCTAAGAAAATCTGCTACAACCGTGTGCCTGGGGGCCTCAATGGGATGGACAACACAGGGCCAGTTTAATTCCTTTTTCCATCCCAATCTTCCCCATGTCCCTTTCCCAGGCTGAAGGTGCCCTACAGACTCATCCCCCATCGTCCCCACCTTCCCCAAGCCCAGCTCTGAGCAACACCCAGGGCAAGCCCATCCTGAAGCAATCAAGGAGCATTCCAGATGGGACACATGGAAATATTTCCATCCTCACAGCAGCAATGCTGAGCACACAGCCCCTGGGAAAAGCAGGGCTACAAAGGCTTTGGCAAGAGAAGTTGTTCAAAACCCAGCAGGCCCCCAAATTCCTCCGTGTGCTGCCATTGTGCAAACACCTATGGATCTGCAGGGACTCATTCCACCTGCCTGGGACACTGAGGGCAAAGCTCTGGCAGTTGGAGAACATCAATAATTCAAAACCTGTGTGTGACTCACGCTGCCCAACCCATCCCCCTAAGGTTACTTGGACTTAATATTCACAAAAGGCACATTGTTGTTTCTTCTTCCAAAAAGTCATGAATAATTTACCGTTCATTACCCCAAAACTTCTTTTTTTTGATGATTTTTTTTTTTTTACAATTGGCTTCATCCAAAAGAATGAGAAAGCAGAGAAAATGTTCATTTCCCAACCTCTTCTTAGTTCATTGTTGTTGAGCATAAAAGTATCCCTCAGAAATCTGTAGTTAGCAAAAGATGACATTTTTGGGGTTTCATTTGCAGAACTGCATTTGTTTGGGAGTAAATTCACCTCTGCTCTGAAAAAAGTGACCAGAGGGAAAAAACCAGATGAAAAAGCTGGATATTTGGACAATGCTCTGAAGGACAGGGTGGAATTGTTGGGGTGTCAATGCAGGGCTGGATGATCCTTGTGGGTCCTTCCAGCTGAGGATATTCCATGATTCTAAAGGAATGCATCAGAAATCACACTTCAGGCTACCAGATGAACATGGACTGCTGGAGTCTTGTTCCCCCTGCCTGGCAGAAGTTGACAAATCATCCAGAATTCCACCTGGGACCATTGGAAATGTCCCCAGCCAGAGCAGCTTCCTTGGCCTGCTATGTGAAAAGCTATCCCTGCATGGCAGGCCTTGGGATGGGATCAGGTGGAATCTGGCATCTGCTGGTTTTCTGTGTGGGAATCATACCTGATCCCACAGGGAGTGACACCTGAGCCCACTGGGAGTGACACCTGAGCCCACAGGGAGTGACACCTGCAGTGTGGGGCCTGTGGCAGTTACCACACAAACTCATTTCCATGGGATTGCTCCGCCTGGCTGAGCTGAACACATTTCCCAGAGGTTTCATTTTGGTGTCCAGACAAGTTGATGGGTTTGGGATGGGATTTGGCCCCTGTTCCACCATCACTGCCAGCCAAAAATCCCCCAAAAAAGAGTTTTGCCCTCAGCCCCCAGGCTTATCCCAAGCATTCAATTCCTCCCTTCAGGATTCCTGTGGGGAATCCAACTGGGATGCTGGCCTGGGTTCAAACACACCTCTCCTTTTGGAGAGGGTGATTTAACCTGGAGCAGTTCCCAACCCTGCAAACCATTGTTCAGTGCATCCTAGAGAAGGCTGCTGTGGGAATGGAAGCACTGGAGCAGTGAAAGGTTTCACTCCCTGATTCCTGCCAGGATAAAATGATCCTGGGACTAAAAGCACTCCAGGTACATTTCTCTCACTCCCAGCCTGAGTTTGCCTCCCTTCAAGGGTCTGCTTTCAGATTTTTAAATTTCTATAAGTGCTTAAATCTGTCCTGTCTCTAAAACTTAGCTTCCCATTAAGGAGGCAAATTAATTGATGTTCACCACTGCTTGACACAGTCCAAGTAGGATCTTCCCCAGGATTTTCCCTGTAAATCCTGTGGGAAGGGAAGGGAAGGGAAGGGAAGGGAAGGGAAGGGAAGGTG
>VXBB01008202.1:9796-24076 GCA_013399915.1 Illadopsis cleaveri
TACATTCTCAGTGGTTTTTATGTTCTTACAGAAAATACAGGTGAGACAACTCAAAATACAAAAACATACAGAATATTTAGGTCAGAGGTTTAAAAAACATCTTACCTTAACACCTTGAATAAGACCATTCATTAAAAATGTATGATGGGGAAATGTTTCATGTAAGACCTGACAGGGAGGAAAAAAAGCACTATTTTAATAAGGAGAGATAGGAGACAGTTGATTCCAAGTTTAAATTTGATTTGTGAAACAGGATAGCTCTATGAGAACTTGTAAAAAAAAGCATCCTATCCCAAAATAAAAAACTAGAAGAAACAAAACACAACCAAAACCAAAAACCCTGGAACAACCAGAAAAAAGTATCTTCTACCTCTTCTTTGTATTCACAAGAAAATGGAAACAAGATTTAGTATCAATTTATTGGCATAAATTCCTGTGCTGGCAAAGACTGTAATGCAGAGATAGCTGGTTTGGGACACTTTGCTCAAAAACAAGAATCAACGTAAGCAAAAACCATCTCCATGCAGTACAAATTATGGGTTTTTTTAATGTAGCTAATTCCTAAAAAGGTTGATTCAAACACTGTCAATATTTAAGAGTGAAAATGAGATTCAGCTAACTTACATTGATAAGGAAAAAACAGTGCTGTATTCACAACTGAACACATAGCAGCTATTAAAGAGCCATACAGTTAGAAACACTTCCAATTAGTAAGCAGATGCTTATAAATACCAACAAGATTTCTATGTGTTTAAATACAGCTACGAATTCATGTAAGGTGCTTTACCAGCAGTCTTAATTCAAGGGCAAGAATGTTAATCTATGCTAAACAGATTTACCATAAATATGCAAGAGTTAAGGGGCCTCACAGGTGTTACCATGTTGACTAAAAAAACTTACTCTAATGGCCAAAACATGTATGCACAAAAATTCACATTCAAACAAAATTCACATTCACTTGCTCCTGATATTTACAGATAAGTGCCGCCAATTACAAAAATTACTTTTATGTATACTGAGAAAGTGTTACTCACTGAAAAGTATCAGCATTATTAGCATTATTTTTGTAGGAAGACTGAGATTATGAAATCATAGGTTTAATCAAAGGGGTGGTTCTCTTACTAATTACTGGGCAGATAATTCTCCTTATTTATATCACTTTTCCCTTCTGGTATCATCTTTTGGTTAGGTATATAAAACAATTTTTCTTCTGTTAGAACACTGATCTTACGATCTGAATTGAGGGAAAAAAAGCTCAGGGTTCAAATTACAGATCTAAAAGTAGACATCTTCTAAGTTAAAGAGAAATAAAAAAACAAACCAAAACAAACCAAACAAAAATAGGAAACTCAGAGTTAAATCTAATTAGAATCTGCGAACTGTTTTCTAGTATTTTTTCCTGAGAGGTCACCACTGGTGGTATTAAGTTCAAGTTTTTTGATATTAATTTGTTACTTTATAGACAAGAGAAATGCAAGTTGACAAACTGGGAGATGGAAGTGCTTTACTCATGTTCTACTAATAGATACATATTCAAAAAATATATATATTGAAGAGAGAACACGTCATTAAATAATTAATATTGCTTATGGTAATTTACTAACATTGGCTTACAAGTCCATAAATTAAAAAAATGTCCATAAGCTTTGGGTAGTCTTTGACTAGAATAGCCTTTGTGTGATTTAAAAACACTTTAAATCTTTTCTTCTCCAAGTATAGTGTCATGTAACAAACAGTACAGCTTTGCTGACAGATGTCAAAAGAAGTGAAAAAGTAATTTAAAAAATGAACTTTAAATAATCTCAGCCATCAAAAATGCACACAATTTATTTTCATAGTATGCAACATTTTAATTAGATTGAAAGTTGACAATGACATACAGAATCATGAAAAAATCCACAAAAAATTGAGTAACCGTGAGCTTTGATCAACAGGCCAGACATTTCCATTTCTGCCCTTCCTACCTGACAAACCTGCTTCAGCAGAAGTGAGCAGCTGGCAATTCAAAGACTGAACCTTGCTCGTAAGATATCTCTACAACTTGTAGTACTGCTGCTTCATAAGCAGGCCAATGTCAGCTACCACAGGTACATCACAAGACAGGTGCAAAGTATCAAACCAGAAATTATATAAACCCAACAGCAGCCATTCAGTGTTCGCAAAGCTGATTACAAATAAAGAAGATCAGCCTCAACTATGGACCGATTCCAGCTGGAATATAGTACTGAGCAACTATTGAAGAACCCACCTAATACACAAGTCTTATTAAAATTGGTGGGGGTTTGCAGATCTGGAAGAATTATTACTTGCACATTTATCCTTCTAAATGAGAACTGTCAAACTTGGGCAAGTTGAAATTGAGCACTTTGGTTAAGGAAAAAAAGCAAAGAAAAATAAAAGGTAAGAAAGACAATCCAGTAAGCTACCCCATATTTTGACACCATCAAGACAGGATGACAGGACATTTTGGGACACAACTGCTTTATGGAAATGTGTTAACTGTTTATGTGAACTTTTTTATTACTAAGTTATGTTAAGTTCAGCGATTGTCTTTAAAAAAGTTAGGCAAACACGTTCCAAGAGTTATGTATATTATCTTATTTGGAGTTTGGAGAAGGAAAAAATTAACTCCTTCAATCACACAAAGCTTTGCTTGCCACATATTCTAAGTGGTCTCAAGTATTGGGCAATGAAAACCTGGACTAGTAGACCTCCTGCAATTGCTCACAGGCAGGCCCCACTAAAATGAACAAGATTCATGTCTTCAAATTAAATGCTTCATATCCTATTACCAAACACTCAAATTATCTTTCATCTGGAAAATAAACCGAACAGATTAAACACTTATGAAATCCATTTCTTACATGAATGCCTTTGCAGTTTACTCTAAGTTACATGCTGACAAAACAGTCAGCCCACAGAAGCATACATAGTTAATGAAGGGCTGCATAGTTTATTCAATTGTTACAACTGGAAGATTAAGTGAACCATGAAGTCTTGAAAAAGCCAGAATTTCCAGAGATACTTTAATCAATAGATTAAACTGCTGTTACTCTAAAAGGCAAGTAAGAGTTAAATAGCAGTACAGCAGAATTAATTTATTTTTCCTTATCTTCTTGTCTTTCAGCAGTCCAGATCTCAGCTGCTAAGACTTCTGGAATTCAGGTAATGAGATACACATTAATGTAAAGTGAATTAAACTCCCAAATCCCTAGAAATTAGCAAATTAACATTTGTCAATACCAAGATAACAGCTGATGAGTGATACTTACTGTTAGCATTGGAGTTGTCAAGAGCCCCCAGGCAAAGAATTCTAGAAATATGACCACCACCGCATGGTATACACTCGGCCGACCAATACCTTGTTGCTAAGAAAAACAAATGCAGTGGTTGTACACATCTAGTTCATTACATGTGCAAATATCTCTTGCAAACATGTTTTGAGCATAACCATGTTTCAGCATGACCTACTAACCAAGCCCTTGGGAACAATAAGCCAAACAAGGGAGGAGAAATTGTTTTGTATTACAAAACAATTAAAGATCTCTAGGGAACTTGAAAAAGTTTGTCCCCTTGAACACTTGCTGACTGAAAAGAATTACTGGCCCTATTCCTGACATTGCCCTGTACTGCTTTCACCTCCAACATGTCTTTAGACTTTCTCCCCCTCAAGCATTATTCACAACACTTCCACAACAGGGTGACAAATGGTATGCCTCTCCCTGCTTCTTCCACAAGTGACAACAAGACACATCCACTTTATGAAGATCACAGCACTGTTTCAAAAAAACTATGACAACATACCAAATCAGAAGAGCAACAATATTTGTATTTGAAAATGCCAAAGTATGAGAAAATAAGGAGCTGGTTATGTCATCTGTACAACTGTTTTCTGCTGATTGCTGACCAACTGATTCTATGCTTGTGTTTGCAAATACAGACTGCAGACTGAGGAACTGTTCTACTGGTCAACAAGTAATTCCAGAAAGAATCAGCAAACTATCAAAGTACTCATGATTCTGTGAAACTGCTGCCATTCAAGATCAAATTATTTGGTCCCAGATGAGATTAATGAAATCTTTTTATTTAGATGAAATGGGCAGAACCCTTGGAAAAGGCATATTTAACCAGAACTGCTGTTTGCTTGCTCGCTTTCTTCCCGAAGACATTTAAGCAGAAGTGCTGAACAATCTAGTGGCCTTCACTGCAGTGACAGCAATGGTTGGCAAGGGGAGACTGACAGATGAAATTTAGCTAGACTTCTGTAAACTTTCAACACAGCTCCATATGACACCCTTATCTACAAACAGGAGACACATGGATTTGAAGTGTGAACTATTTGGTGGATAAGGAGCTGTCTGGATGGATTTAGCCAGAGAGTTGTGGTCAATGGCTCTGTGTCCAGGTGGAGCCTGGTCATGAGTGCTCTCCCTCAGGGCTCTAATCTGGGACCAGTGGTCTTCAATATCTTCACTGATGACACAGAAAATGGCATTGAGTGCAGCCTCACCAAGACTGCAGATCACACAAAGCTGTGCAGTACCGCTGACACAATGGAAGGACAGGCTGCCATCCACAGACACCAGGACAAAAAAAAAGAGCTGGGCCCACAAGAATCTCATGAAGTTTAACAGGTCAGGGTGCAAGGTGCTGCACCTGGGTCAGGGCAATCCTTGACGTGAACACAGACTGGGAGAAGAATTAGAGAGCAGCCCTGAGGAGGACTTGGGTGTTCTTGTGGATGCAAAGTTGGACATAAACCAGCAATATGCACTCACAGCCTAGAAGGCAAACCATATCCTGGGCTGCATTAAAAGAGGAGTAGCCAGCAAATGAAGGGAGGGGATTTTTGACCTCCTACTCTGCCCTCATGAGACCCCACCTGTAACACTGTGTCCAGCTCTGAAGCCATCAGCACAGGAAGGACATGGACCTGTTACAGCGGGTCCAGACGAGGACACAAAGTTAGACGGGGCGCTGAGTTCAGCCTCCAAGCAGACAAGAGACAAGAAGAGAAGGCTCCAGGGAGTCCTCTGTGGCCTCTGACTGCTTGAGGAGGTCTTTTGAAAAAGACTGACTTCTAAAAAAAGAAGAGTGACCCTTTACAGAGGCAGAATGTAATAGGAGAAGAGGAATTGTTTTAAGCAAAAAAAAAGGAGAAATTTAGATTAGATATTAGGAAGATATTCTTTACTCAAAAAATACTGAGGCACTGCATCAAGTTGCCTGGATAAGTTGTGGACATCTCATACATGGAAGTGTTAAAGGTTAGCTGGATAGGGCTCTGAGCAACTTACCCAGTGGGTGGAATCTTCTCCACTGGTGGAAGGGTTGGAATTAGATGATTCTAAGGAACTTCAAGGCTCCTTTCAATCAAAACCATTCTGTGATGTTTTCTTTTCTGACTACTCCTTGGCATAGTAACTGTTTTACATAGCTTTTGTGTTCTAAAATTACTCTTTGCCTTTCTCCTAAGAACTGTCCTGTAGACAACTGTTTTTCAGTGTTTCCAGCCAATCCAAGGCCATTACACTCCAATCGAAGAGCACAATTTAATAACACAGAATTCAGTTGAAGGGACACTGTCCAGTGATAAATATCAACCTGACTCATTTCAGCAAGTGAAAAGCAGAGTGAGCATGAAACTCAGGACCCACCACTAAACACGAAAGTAGTCAAGACAACCTAGGATGAAGATAGAGTACAGACACCTTTGGTGTTTCACCCCTGCTCAGAAAGTTTCACCCAAACTGGTAGAAATGACATGTTTTGAAAATGCTTGCATTACAAGATTCATTTAAGCTAACTGTCTACAGTAAAAACTGTGAAGAAATTCCTATTGTTTAAACAGTAAATGCATAGATGTGTAAGAATTTTTAGACCTGTCAGTTTATCAAAACCTGTAGCAACAGTGTATTCTAGCTATTAAGATTCAATTTATTTTCTACATTGCAGCTTGCTTCAGAGCATGAAGATTTGAAGGAAACAGTTCTCTTTCTCCTGGGAAACAATGTAATATCATAGATCAAGGATTATCTCTGGAAAGCTAGTAACTTTCAAGCATTATTAACATTTCTCCATAGGTTACCATGCAATTTTTAATTTCTAAATAGCAAAGATTTCAAAGGCTATGGGGGTAAAAAAAAATCCTCCTGACAGCTGAAGTCTGTAAGTACTTTTATGTAAGGTAATAGGATAACAGTTTTATGAAAATTTTTTTGCCAAGATGTCTGTCAGTCAGACTAGCACTTCACACTAATTACACTGAAGTCTGAAGACCCCTTTCCATAGCAGTTTCCTCTGAAAAAAAGCAAATTTTACAGTAGACTAGGTAAGACACTCCCCAGACCTTCCCCTGCCTCTATTTCCCTCACAACATTATATTGCTAAGCATATTGCTGCATCATAAATATCTTGTCTGTATTTAGCAAACATTTCTAATGCCATGAAAAATGAAGTTTTGGAGTGTTTGGAGTTTTTCAATAATGTTTTTATTACATGTAAATTTGATCTGAAATTTATATGGTTTAGCAGAAAGATGATGTATATACATACTCAAAGACATGCAAGGAGATTAAAATAGTCTGCAAATCATTTCTGGCAGTATCATGCAACCTACAGTTAGCTGCACTGACCTACTAAAAAAAACCAGAAAACACCACAGCCTTTTGGATTCAAGCCATGACCTGGAAAACTAAAATTCAGATCTTGAAAGGAACATGCACCTGTTAAAACTAAGACAAACATTCTATATCAAATATACTAGCATTACCAATGTATGATCCACATTGACTGTAGTTGATGATTTTCAGTTTTCTTTACAGTTTCCTAAATTCCTAGATTAATTAAAAATCTTGTGCTAATGGCTGCATTGAAAAACTAAAATCATAAAACCAGGAAAGTTCACTGACATTATCAAATGGATTAATAAAGACAGTTATTTCTGAATGTTTATCTTTACTGTAGTTCCCAAAAACTATCACAGAAGTTCCAATTTTTAATCAAGCATCAACTTATTTTTTTAAGAAAACAAAATAGTTTATGGTTGATCATGTAAACAGCCTAGTCCACAGATTAAAAAAAAAAGCCATGAAAACTCTTTACTCAGTTCAAGATCAAAGAGTTTTCTAAAAACACTTCACGCTTGCCTTTATCATAAACCTATATCAGAACTACTGGGTGAAGTTCATTTCTGCATTGAGAAAACCCCCTGCAACAAAACTCCATGCAGTTTACATGAAGAATTTTGAGTATGCAAAGAATGGTTATAAACCTTGAAATACAAGGACCTTTAGGCTTCTTGATTAAAAAATATGGGAACAACCTTATGATTAAATATGGGTATTCCTTATGACTAAAAAGATTTTAAAAGGACTTCAGAAATAGTGCAGATATGATTAACATACAAGTTGCTTGCTTCATTTACTGCCCTCAAAATTTTAAGTGCCATCAGGAAAGCCTTAAAATTGTTATGCACTTATTTTCTACTCACATGGATCATCTTCATGTGACAGACCTGTGGGTGGGCTGAGAAACTACGCATGAACATTGTAACTGCCTTCAAATACAGCTGTTTATCAAGGTTTTATACTTGCATAATCATTAATGAGCAAAACATTACTTAATCTCAAATGCTTAACAATACAAGTTTGAGGCCATCATTGTAAAATCTGAAGTCCTAAAAGTTCTAACAAAACATCTGTTATTTCTCCAGTTTGACACTTTTGCTCTTTCAATGCCTCTTTTCACTGTCCTATTCTAAAACATCATTTTTTCTTCTGCCTTTCTTGGAGTCACAATAAATCCGAAAGTTAATTTGAAGGAAACTGGGATAACTACTGGGAGGCAGTACAATTTTTCTTTTTCAAAGCAAAACAGCTGTTGAACTTTAATAAATCCATGAAAAAATGTCAAAATGATAAATCCAGCTGGTAATAATTGCTCATAGAAAAGGAGGAGGGAAAATGCATTCTAGTATTAGTAGGAATACCTTATCTAACACATTTTGAAGAACAGCTAGTACAATTCACCCTAAAATGCTCCACAGCAAAGTGAAATCTTACAGCCAGTCCCAGATCTGCAGAGCAAACCAAGAACAGGCATTATTTATTACTCATGCAGTTTTTAGGTAACTATTTATCTGTTAATGTAAATCTATAATGTAATAATTAAAATTGTTTGAATCCCTGCATAAACACCTTAACATCAATTTCAAGCATGCCTAATTGTTTACTTCTCTGAAGACATGTGCTTTTTAGAGAACAAAATCACTTTTCACTGTTCAAATCCTGAAGTCTTCCAGAGCACCTTTTCAAATTTTTCCTATTTTGATGAGGGCCACACACTCCTGCTTGGCAAATTAAGCAAAAGACTCAACTGGATAAATACAGCAGGCTTTTTTTTTTTCCTTCCACAAGGGTGAAGCAGCAGAGCTAGATATGAAGGGTTTGTTTCAATATTCAATTGGAAAAGCCCTAGGCAACCTGCTCAGGCCTCACAGCTGATCCTGTCCAGAAGAGGAAGGTATCTCCCTGAAGTGCCTTTTCAGTCACATAATCCTATTATCTTTTAAGCAGATAACAACCAAACTCAAACTGAACTTCTGAATTGACAAACCACAGGAACTTGCCTTTGTCCCCCTACACCATCCTCTGGGAAATTCCTTCCCACCGGGCACTAGGAGAGCCTCTCAGGAGAGCCTGCTAGTTACTTGTTCTACTTGCAGCACAGACATACCTTTGCAAAGAGCACTCACTGTCCTACAATATGTAAAACAACATTCAAATTAATTAGTATGAGTTTTATTACTTTCTTTTTAAGTGTCTACAGAAACATTTTCCCCTACAAAAATTAACTGAGTCAAATAGTCAGTTTTTTATACTACCCCCTGCACTGCAGTCCACTATGTCAACTCTGATATTTTCAAGAAAAAAAAGAACTGAACTAACAGAATCAGTAAAACACTCCAAGAAACATGCTTTCATTTATAAATCATTCAGATCTTGAAGTTCATGACAAATTATAAAATTCATTCCTTTTACACAATTATCTTCACTACTATTTCATTCGTTTCCCCCAAAATACAATCATTTCATATGCAAACTTTCCCCGGTACATCCCACTACAAGACTATATTATCATTTCAGCTTTTTCTTGCACAAGTATTATGCCACCAATCCATCTCACTTCATGATAGATTCTCTTCCTTCCACACCAGGTAGTTCTCTGAGCATACTGCATGTTTATCTCTTTCTACTGACTATTTTCTGTAATTTTCAAACAGAAGCATTTTGGATCCACCTTAATTCCAACTGCTCATCACAAATGCTTTATTTGTTGGAACTGGGAAAAATTCAGTGCAAAAATACATAGAACACAAGTGAAAGTGCTTTCCAATCCAGTACAGCATTTTTGGTATGCCTTGTGAACTGCAATATACTAATGCAGATTATACATCGTCCAATACTTGTATTTCAGATGCAAAACAAACATCTTAAGCAGATCTGTATCTAGACTGGCACTTTTTCAACAGAGTTAGGCTAAATCATACTGCACAGGTCTAGAGTATTAGAACATTTCTTTCAAAATGGAAAAGCCTGTGAAGATTCTGCAAAGAGAAATTGTGCCTTTAAAAGTTCCTGGCGTTCTCAAAAGCAAATGCATAGATAAGGCAGATCACATCAATAAGCCTTCTGAAAATTCAGTAAACATACTCAAAGATGACCACTAAAGGCTCTTAGAGCAAGCAAACTCTTCAGAGAAATTGAAAAGAAAAAGGAAGTAAACAAATAAACAAACAAACCAACNTTGGAAGAGTTATAGGGCAATGGTAAAGAACAACAGAAGTTTGTGGAATCCGTAGAACAAATTAAGCGGCAGATTGAAATTAATGTATATTAATTTAAGCAATGCAAACAAGAAGAAACAATTTTAATTCCACATATAGGATGATTACAACATAGGACTACAATCCTGGAAAAAGAGTTCAATGAAAGAAATGAGTCTAGCATTGAGCAGTGGCTTACTAAAGCACATTCAAAAGAACTTCCCCTGTTAGGAAAAGATTATCACTATACTACTGCATTAACATGTGATGTGCCCTGCTAATCCTCCTCTTCTGATGTTCTGACCATTTTTATTAGCTGTACATAAAGATCTTCCTCTTATCCCATGACTGTTTCGTTTAGAAACTTTGAGCAATATGCATTGTTGAATAGACTATTTTACAGAAGCACAAGAGGCCCACAGAAATAAAAAGGACACTACCGAAGGTATGGGAGAATACTGAAGCAGCTTCCTCCAAACAGCAATAAAAACATCTGCAGAAAGATACAAATGGGATTCATTGAACTGGGAGTGACATGAAGGGTGTTAAGAAAAATTTACCACTACCTCTTTATACTAAAACACGAGAAAATAAGTGGCACTTCATACAATCCACTGTTGATGTCTAAAATGTCTTGCCATATTGTATTTCCTTCTGGGAACACATTCCTGTTGAAGTTTAGACTGGACAAGTTTAGAAGCAGGAATCTTCTAAGGCACGTAAAGCATTAAGACCATTTCTGGTTCAGTCTTCATGGGTGAAGCCACTGAGGTAGGAAGACCAGCCAAGAAAACAATTGCTGTACGTCCTGCCACATTCTGAAAGCTCTGCTCTGGACAGCACCTCATTGCTTAATTAAACTACTTCATACAGAAATAACATATAACCAGCATTTTATACTACAGCAAATTGGAAGTCAAATTATCTGTTTAAGTTTTCTTTGTAAAACTTAGAAGTATGTACAACATTGAGAAATTCCTCTAAAAAGCCCTGGCTGCTTAGTTAATACACACGCTTCTCCATGGGGCATGTCCAGGAGGCTAGGTTTGGATCTTCATAACTAATTATATAACTATGACTTGATAATTCAAGTTTTTACTGCTCTCGTCTACAGTACTTCAGCAAAAGTGCCTTCTCAGCAAAAATATAAACCAGAGACATTTGTTTTTAAACAGTACAGCTAAACATTCCTAGTAACAGTTCAGACTTAGTGTAACAGGATGAGAAGATTCAGAATGATTATTGGCAGTCTTGAGAAGGCAATACTGTTCATCTCTAATTATTCAGATTTAACAGCAAAAATACTCTGTGTGGGAGAAAACAGTGCTCCACAAAGGACTAAACACCCAAACTGACAAATTAACAATGTTTTTACCACCAGGAATAAAATCTAAATTCTACAAGCAAGAAATTTAAGAAACCAGTTTACTGAAACAGGTTGGAATTCAGTAAAGTCTCATAACACTAAATCACCCTGCCTTAGCTTTACTGTGCTGTATTCTTTATGGAATATAAAAAAGAAAAATGCTAATACTAAGGGCAAGAACATGTAATTCTTTGGTTACACACAGTTGTGCTTCACTGTGTAAAACAGTTTAAATAATAAAGGCTGGCAAACTTCCAAGATGTACAGTTCGGAATGCTTATATTATCTTTCCAAAATATATAAAGGTCTTGGACTTCATAACAGCTGAGGCGTTTCACAGTGTCCAAGAACATGAAACTAACATCTGATTAATTCCATACCCTATTTAGGACTTCTCCCACAGAAGCACTTTATTTAGACAGCATGGCACAGTATTTTGCGGAAAAGGTTCTTAGTGTGACATTTTACCGACAATAGGTTGCACAGAAATGAAGTGCATAGAGCAAATATTCTGAATGCCATGCTAAGTTTTGTACTACCAGCGTTCATAATTCAGATGTAACAAGATTGCACAACAGCTAACAAAATGTCCCATGGCATCATTTACTTAAATTTCTGAGGCTCACTGAAGTCACGGTATTACAGCCAAGAAAAATTATTTAATTCCATTGGAATTTAGTTAAACATACTATTGTTCTTATTAATTTTGAGGCAGTAACTCAATTCATAAGAAACCATTTGTTCAGCATCTGTATTTCAGCTCTTCAATTCAGTGAAGTCAATGCATTCAACAAGATGAAGTTAGTTACAGCTACATGAAAAACCAGAAGCTTCTTACACCCAAGCTGGAGGGGTAAAAGGAGAAAGACTTGCACAACCTGACAGACTAGGTCATATTCTTCCACTTTGGCTTACTGATCTGATGTGAATAAAGAGTAAAATAAAAATGAAAAATTAAGACATCCTTCACAGATCAAAGAAGCAGCTCACAAAAATTTCACTTCTGCATTTGTTTCCTCAGCAGCAGTCCAAGCAACAAGTCTCCTCTTCCAAGTACCAGGGATGCACTCCCATTGATATCAAACAGATCTCTGCAACTACATCTAAAGCCATGATCCGGCCCCTCATACTTTATTGTGAATAGGCTCTTTCAAGTCTAGGCAGAGAGAGTTGTAGCAATATGACAACCACGTGAGAATCACAGGGAGGTGCAGGAACTGCAATTACAAAACAAACTGTTCAGTCACGAACAGATGCAGACTCTAACATGATATAACTGCACTACTGAGATAAGGCTAGAGCCCCATGCCTTTCTGCCTTGTACGGGATGCTTTAGAGGAGTACAAAGTCCTCCAAGGGCACAACTAAGAGAGAAGGGACAAAAAAACCCAAACCAAACCCAAACCCAAACCAACCAAAAAAAAAAAAAAAAAAAAACCCACAACACAAAAAACCCCCACCTCAGATAATTTTACAAAATTGAGAATTTATGTCACTTTGAAGCTAAATTTTCAAGTTTACAGAAAAGCATATATTAAGTATTCAAAAGCATTTTTAACACTTAATCCAACTTTACCAAACATTCCACCCATTAATAAAAACCAGGTCAGAGCTTTTGTCAGTTATAGATTTAACTTCCACTTGAGTTTTACATTTTAAAATTAGAGAAAGAAATCAGTTCTTTGATTTCTTTTTAAATTTCCCTACCCATACCTTCTATTTCCTAGCCTCTATTCATACATCAAAAAATTAACCTGTTTTTCTTCTATATAGTGAAATCAATCCTGTTTCTTCCACCACACCTTCTGGGCTGACAAAATTGAAACCTTCTGTTCCTTAACTAAAACATTAACTTTTCAAACTCTTTCACAGATATTTTTGTAATCTGACTTCAGATTGGCTTATTGCATCTCATATACACTAGACTCTTTAATGGAAGCTGCTGTACACAAGCCTGGAATAGCAATTCTACCATAGAGCAGACATCAGCTGCACTTCTAGAAGAGTCCGACCAATGCTTTTTCAAGGGCATAACCATTTCTAAAAGACAACTGAAAGACCCAAATACAGAAGTGATACACTATAAGAAGTGTGAAGCAGTCATTTTGGAATTAACTTACATAAAAGAAATTACTTTACTAATGAATTCCATAGAACAACCTTTTTCTACATCTTCTCTGCGTTACTCATCTATCTACTCAAAATACCTTAAAATCTTCATCAAATACAAGTAAGGTAGAAAGAATGTATGAACATCAAATAGATAGTTTCAAGATGGTTTTTTTATGCTCTCCATCTCTAGCCATGATATCACATTAATGCTACACTGTTAATGTTCAGCTAAAAATACTTCTTCACCTTCACTTCTTCACCTTCTGACAGCAGAGATGCTTATCTGTGGGAGGACAGGTAACACACAAAGGAGGTGCTGGCTCCCTGACACAAACCTATCACTGTTTTATAACTTTTGGCATATGCAATGCTTTCAGCATGCGCAACTTTGTGAGTAAACTAATACTAAATTATTCAGGTACACATGAACATAAATATACCCCCAAGCTTGCAATTCAGACGCAAAAAACCGTATGTGATTTCAACTTCCCGAAAAAGATTTGGCATGGTAAGGCACTGCCTTGTTTTGCACCTGTACTCCTTCAAAAACTGTCAGTGCCAGGATCACCTGTTTTATTACTTTGTGACTTCTCCTGAGTTCTTCTACTCCATTTTGACCTTTGGGCTAACTCCAACAAAACAGGATGGGTTATATCGCCTCAGCCAGTACCATCCTGCCTGAAACAAGTCACCTGTCATCTACTGCAGAAAGCTCAAGGGATGTGATCTCTGATCTGGTTTTAAGGCATCTTGTGAGCACGCTGACGTACTGAGGGAAAGGCTTAAGCCTTTTTCTTCAGAAATCAATTACGCACCGCTACCACATTTACCAACGCAACTTTGCAGCGAGCGCACGGATCACTCACTCCCTTCCAGCTCCTTTTTTCGCACAACAGTATCTCAGTGCTTAGTGTGAAGAGACGAAACAGAAAGCACAGCAACTTATAAAAATTGCATACGGTAACCCCGTGGGTTA
>VXBB01008206.1:1747-24548 GCA_013399915.1 Illadopsis cleaveri
TGAATTTCACCCATTTCCTGGGCTATCTACAGGCTCTGCAACAATCGATGAACCAAAAGCACCTCTGCCTGCCAAGTTTGCAAAAGACTGACTTAGCCCATGCTCAAACTGCCTAGGTCCACCAAAGCATAATTGAGTCCAGAAGACAAAAAATAGTAACCTGGAAGAAAAAATGACAGCCAGCACAAACTACTCTCCCTCTACTGCTTTCAACCACAGAATTTCATTACTTTTGCTGCTGTCTTGCTGATTTTATGGCACAACACCCAGAACACTGGAACAGACTATTTTGCAGAGCATCTGCCATCATCGAGGGACTCTGCAGTCTGCAAACTTGCAGGCAATTTNCCCTGCCTAGGTTGCTACTGCCCTTAGCCAAGATTTCTTTCTGTCCTTTAAGGTGTCACCTGATGTTGATGGCAAAGTATTCTCCTGGGATCACGCACAGCCTGTCCTCGTAAATTGCTGGCAAGGATCCTTCTAAGTTTGCCTGAGAAGCATCTTGCCTCAAACAAATCCATATNTATTGCCCATATTCCTTCCCTGGACAGCCCCTTCTTAAGCTTTATACAGAAAGCATTTGCAGCAAGCCTGCTTTGATGCTCTCTGTACAAATTATGACCTCTAACCCTGTCCCCAAACAGTGATACTTTGGATGTCCTTATTTTTGTACTAATTTGGTTAAAAAAGAGGTATCCCAAAGCTGCAAAACAACAAAAACAAAAAATCTCCCTGTGCCTAGGTCGCTGCTGCCCTTAGCCAAGATTTCCTTCTGTCCTTTAAGGTGTCATCTGATGTTGATGGCAAAATATTCTCCTGGGATCACACACAGCCTGTCCTCATAAATTTCTGGCTAGGATCCTTCCTTCTAAGTTTGCCTGAGAAGTATCTTGCCTCAAACAAATCCATATTTATAGGCTCCAGATTTGTTTTTCAGCTTGCATTTATTTATTACAAACAAGGCAAATAAAACAAGAAAATTTAGTTCTATGTGCGTGCTGGATTCAATGAAGAAAGTAAACTTTGCATAACTTTGAAGCATAATCTTCCAAAGCAAAAGCTAATCTGCTAGTGATTATCTTTCTATTTGCTTATCACTGCCGTATTGATGGGAAAATGAAACAGGGCAGCACTGCGTCAATAGAGGGGCATCCACAACAGAGTTCAAATAATACAAAGCTCAGGCAGGTATCAAGGTGTTTGTTTTTAGTTAGGCTAAAAGTTATTCTATCTCATAAATACCTGGCCTTTCCCAAACCGCTGGATCCCAGTGTTTCACAGCCTTGGGAGAGTCTCCAGGGTGTGGGTTCAGCTGCCAAGTGATCAACTTTCCATTAAACATCTGAAACGAGCTCAAATCTGGCGAGCAACCACTTCACAAGCCCACAGAATAACAAGCTCATTGTAAGTCCTTTTAGCATGGATTAATTGGTGCACAGAGCTGGCAGTGTGAAGAGGGAAAAAAAACAACTGCCCAACTCCCCCTCAGAAAAGGCAGAAGGCTCATCAAATTTCATTTGCCCCAGATACTGGGTGAGTAAAGACTTCCGTGCTACACGAGCAGGCACAAGCTGTCACTGAGCCTGGCCTCAGCTGTGCAGCACCCTGGTTGTCTGCTGCTATTTTAGCATTTCCTGCCATTCCAGCGGTTGTTTGGGAAAGGAAATAAATTAAAAAAGCATCTGGAAACATTGCAGCTATCATCACAGTAATTAAATGAAGGGAAAACAGCCCAAAGTGCATCCGTGAAGGAAGGAAACCAGAAACATGAAATTCTGTTAAGTTCTGGCTAAGCTCTATGGCTCTGTGTTCTCCAACGCCCTTGCACGTTATAAAAGAGCATTAATACTGTCTTAACATACTGCAGGAGCACGGGAAAGAGGTTTATTTACATAAGGTTAGGATGCTGTCACTAAGAGATTTTTAAAAATATTTTTGTGGGGCTCTGGCTGTCACTAAGCTGTTAAGAACATCTCTGGTGCCAAGTCAAACACAGGAATTACCAGGTTTTCTGCAAATCACCAAATCACCACATCTANCTATCACTGCCTGTATTGATGGGAAGATGAAACAGGACAGCACTGCGTCAATAGAGGAGCATCCACGACAGAGTTCAAATAATATGAAGCTCAGGCAGGTATCTAGGTGTTTGTTTTAAGTTAGGCTAAAAGTTATTCTATCTTATAAATACCTGGCCTTTCCCAAACTGCTGGATCCCAGAGAGTTTCACAGCCTTGGGAGAGTCTCCAGGGAGTGGGTTCAGCTGCCAAGTGATCAACTTTCTATCTATTAAACATCTGAAACGAGCTCAAATCTGGCGAGCCGCCACTTCACAAGCCCACAGAATAACAAGCTCATTGTAAGTCCTTTTAGCATGGATTAATTNTTGAGTGCTCAAAAGCCCCCAGTGTGTTACTATAAGAAGTGTATGATGTGTGTGACCCCAGGGAGCATCTAAGAGGAGAAAGAACTGTGATGAGAAACAGGAGGAACATTTTGACATCCCAAGATGCATTTTTCCTGACAGTTCACTGGGCAAAGGACAGTCAAAGAATTGTGTTGTCTAATAAATCAATAATTTTTGGAGAGAATTTCATTAGCTCTGACACTTCTTGCCGATAGAGGGGTAACTGGAAGTCAGTCAAGTCATTGGACCCCGTGATAGTATCTGCATACTGATAGAGTGCTAATTGTATTTGGGACATCAAAAGGTCATAAACCAAACTGGCTTCTCCCTGGGAATACAATAACTTAATTCATACATGAAGGATTTTAAAATTTAAACTCATGATCAAATGGGGAACTACACTTATTAACATTTCTTCCACTGTGTTCCAACCCCTCAGTCAAGTGGCTGAATTGTCCAAACAGGCTTAAAATTAGTTAATCAATACTGAATATGTTATTAAGCAGCATGCGGCCAGAAAACTGCCTGCTGGTTTGTGTCAGCCCATTCTTCTTCCAAAGACCAAATGATAGAAGCAGTCCCTTTATTCCCACTAGATGCCTGCAAAAACTCAGGACAAACTTCAGCTGATTTTACACCTCTGCCTGCCTTAACATTTCTCTTCTGGTCGCAACTCAAAGCCTGGCTATGCATCATGTGGCTGAAAGAGCATGTGATACTGGCAGGAGGTGGATGCTGGCAGCCACCTTCCCATGCAGAAGGCATCACAGGTACTGTAAGCATTGCTCCAGAAACAATGCACCAGCAATTATTAACACAATATGAAACTTTCACTTTGTCCAGGTGACAATTAAAAGTAGTAGATGCAAAGAAAAACAAAGGGGGAACACTTGAGTGCTAAACAGATCGCAACACACAGATTTGTGTACTGCTCAGCAGTATGAAATCATGGGACAAATTAGCTACATCACAAAAGAATAGGGCAAGTTAGAGTCAAAGAACATGAAGCTGGCAGGAATATATATCCACAGTGGAGCCAGCCTTAGCTATAAATGTAAAAACCGTACTGACACTTCTGAGGGCTCCAGCGAGCAGTGGAGGAATAATGCCATGCCCTTATTTTGCAGTCAGATTTGACTTAGTTCTCTGCTCACTGATCAGGGACACTAAGAGGAGTGAGCTTCAAGCAAAACACAGCATACAATGATGTCCGTGGGCGGGCATACCATTAACCAGGACACTGACAGATTGCCCAGGGAAGAGGAGGAACTCCTGCTCTTTGCAGTTTTAAAGACACCTCTTACCACATCGAGGATGGCAAAGGCCCAGGAGAGCCTGCCTTGGACAGGAGGAGCTCACAGGAGGAAACTTGGATCTCTAGTGAGGCAGATACAGCTTTAAAATTAAGCAAGACCTAAGAACAAGGCTGCTTTAGGAGATTGCAAATTTCCTTGCTCCTGGGCTCTGAGAAGTCCCTCCTGCTGAAAAACACGTCAGAATAATTGGTTTTCGCACAGCACGGGCTCTGCAGCTGCCCTCCCTCCCTCCCCCAGGGGTGTTTGCACCGTCAGCAAGTGCCTCTTGCCCAGGACTATTTGTAACAGGGATCGGAGCAGGATACAAAAACCCACTGCGTGCTGCACGCTCGGCTGCCCAGTCCGGGCTGAATCAGCTGTCACACACTGTCTGGATCACAGATGAGCGCCTTCCCTTGTCTCTTACAGCAATCTCTTCTTCACTGTGCTGAGCAGCAAATATGGCTCTAAATACAGCCCCATAAAGGTCCCTGGATCCTCGTTTCAGCTCACAAATCCAAAGGAAAATTCCCACACTCTAATGACATCTCGTGCTATCCACCCTCCTGCAGGTGGCTAAGAGGGAGCGAATTAACTCTCCTGGGGTCATGTAAAGCAGGGCTTTGCAAGGACATCATGTCACAGCCAGCCTGACCAAGAACAGAGCACCAGAGCAGACCACCAGGTAGGGCAGGAGCTTTCAGAAGCTTCTGCCCTGGACCAGAGTGTGGGATGCTCTCCTCCTTCCCTAGCACATCCCTGTTCAGCAGGGCAGTCTCCCAGGCTTATTGCTTGAAGACAAGGGGGAAGGAGAAAGGAATTAGCCTTTAGACAACCCCATTCCTCCCCTCTTTTCTGCAAAGGTAGAACAGTCTTTAAATTCCACATAATTTTCAGACATCTGAAAGATGGAGGAGATAAACTCCCTCCTGCTGACCCGAGACTGATTCAGAAGTAATCATGTTTAACACAAGTGAACTTGCAGGCTGAGACCAAGCACAAGAGGGACAGTCTGTGTTTCATCAGCTCAGCCTCATTCTACAAGCAGGGGAAGGACATGGAGGAGCAACATGGAGTGGAGAAGAGAAGCTGTGTCAGAAAGGTGAATGCCCAGAGCTGCTGACCCTATTGAGTCCCTGAGCTCTTTATCTACACACTCAAGGTATGGTGCAGTCATGACCCAAGCAATAAAATGCATGGAAAGCAAACACCCCTGTGTCCATCCAGAGAGACACCCAGATGTCCATTAGGGACCTCAGCCCATGGTGCAGGTGGCAGTGTGCATGGGAACCCATTAGACATGTCACACCAACAAGGTGAAACCCAAGAAACATATTCACACCCAAAGGTAGATAGATTCTAATCTATGTATCTTGCATAAATTATAATAAAGGCTCTGATAAACATTTTCTCTCAGTTGCTTCATTCCAAAATTTGTGTGCTTTTTCTTCCCTCTCTTTGTGTTTTTAATTAAACCGAACTCACACAGTCTAAATGACAACATAACTTCTTGATGTTGATGATGTATGCAACACTCAAAGACCCACTCAAAAGAACATTGTTTGGGTATTCCCAGACTATCCCTCCATGTTTCTAATAGCCAGGGTAGTCAGTGAAGCATGAAATTATTATATTAATGGGTTCTAAATGTGCAGGTGTTTAACTGGAAAACTATGATCAGAGAGAGGGTGGAGAAGCTGCAGGTGCATTTATTTAAATGGCTCATTTCCAACTTCTCCCTCTGTTTTGGGACCTGCATTCTGCTGAAGGACTCCACCATACACCTCTCATAGAGTGTGTAAACAAAACTCAGAATTGGCTTGCATGATCACCTCTTCATGCCAGATTACATAGGATATACAGCACAAGGACCATTACTTTCAGAGTGGGCACTCTGATGCTGAGTTTTGCATTTACTACCTGAAACACTGCCTACTTTTATTCCACTGCCTAATGCCTTCTGCTAGCCCACAAGTCCCATAAGATCAAAGCATCATCCAGCATCGACGAGCTACCAGACTCAGGCTCACACAATGCCTTTGGCATCTGCAGACTGATAAGGTTAAAGAATAAATGGTTGGAGTTTTTTGGGCAATCTGCAGAGAGCTCTGCCGAGATGAGACACTGGCTTATGAGGCTCATTACGATCATACTGCAGCGGTGACCTTCAGCACGCAGCAAAGGAAAGCAGGATTTAGTGTTCATGTCAACAGCATAATGAAACAACTCAGGGGAAGGCCAGCCCCAGCCACAACTTTCATCCCGCTAAAGAACTTGCAAACCCGCAGCAGTGAGAGGGAGTTTGCAGAGGAAAATAAAAGGAAGCCTTCAGCCTTTTCATCCCAGGCTCCCGTGTTACAGAAGTCATAAATAAGGCAACAAAACATTTTGCTGGATAAAAAGCCATTAGAGAAAGCAATTCTCAGCCTTTCATCTGAAGCTTTCCCGGCAGTGGCCATTTGGGTGAGATCAGCTCTCCAGGGACATCAGAAACCCAGCCCTGGCCAGGCCCTGCAGCATAACACACTGAGGTGAGGTGCCTGAATAGGGTTGGAGTCACAGAACCAGCAAAGAGGAGGAGTCCACCAACATCCCCAGCTCCCAGAAAATCCCTTCACCCCCTGGTTTCTTTTAGAGGTGGATTGAGCTACAGTACCCTCTGCAACCTCTCACCGTATCCTGAAAGCAATGTGATCAAACTGTTGCACACAGATGAAGTCTGCAAGACTTCTCTCAGCAACATTAAAAGAACCTGCATCCAGCACTCTGAGCCATGCAAACACATCTAAAAATGCAGCAGGCCTTTTAGTTCCCTCTCATTAAACCAAACACATCCACAATCCCTCGGAACACGCTGACAGTCAAACTGCAACCACAGATGAGGGACAGACCACAGCTTCAAATGTGCTTCACAGCTTAGCAGCCCTCCACTCTTGAGCCCTGATGACTTTTCATCCTAGTCAGTAAACACTGTGTGACAAAACAAAAGGTATTGGAGAGTCCTTGTCAGCCCTCCTGCACCACATGTGTGCAGCTGGTTCTGCTGTAGTGGCTGAAGTGTCAGATGATAATTTATTTTCCATATGATTTAGCCAGCTTGCAATTATAGATTTGATTGACTTACTGGAAATCCCAGAAGACCACCTGCCTCAGAAGGAGAGTCACCCCCTTAGACTTCAAATTAGTAGCCAAATTAATCAATCCTTATGTAGTGATTTCACTAATTTGATGAATTACCATCAACACTACATTGCTGATTTACCCTGGCTTTGATATATACTTGATAAGCATATTGCTTTGTTGCTATTTTAACACTGTTGACGGCATTGGGGAGGGACATGTCTTTCTCAGAAATGTGTTAAAACAATTTGCCAAGACAGTGGTGGACATCTGTATTGATAAATTGCACATGAGCTAAGAAGGAGGAACTTGGGCTCTCCTCTCCTTATGCCCACTGCCCCTGCCTTGGGGTACACCTTGTCTGTTCTGCAGTCCTTAAGCAGACCAGGACCTGAGTTTTGGGCGATGGGAATGATCACGCTTCATCCTTCACCTCCCCCAGCCATCAGGTCTGCTGGATGGGGCAGGATCAGGACAGCCTAGGAACCATCTGCAGAGGAAGGAGGGTATTTTTTCCAGTTGCTTACTCAAGTAGGTCTGCTAATGACCAGACCATTTAGGGTTGAGCAGCAGAACAAGAAGAGACAGAAGATGACAGCTTTTGGTCTTCCATCAGTTTATGAATGAAAATAAGATGCAAAAATTGTATGATCATGTGCAATGGATGGGATGACCAGCTATGAACAGGTTTGAGTGTAACTGTGAGCAATATTTCCTTTCCCAGTCAAAGTTGAATGCAAGAAATGTACTAGTTTTCCTATATATCCTCTACTTGTAAGTTACTTTAGTCAATTAACACCAAATTCTAAGAAGTGACTTTCTGGAATGCCTCCTTCAACCCAAGGCAAGTGGTGAATCAAAAATCAAGCCCAGTCAATTAGCTGCAAAGGTAGCTGCAAGGGGACCTGGGTTAGCAAGAGGTACCAAACAATCCAACCAAACCTCCCTCCAGGGAAACAACCAGCACACATGAACGGAACAAGAAAATGAAACATTGATTATTTAAACCCGAGGTGCTGCTTGGCAATGCAAATCACAATTACAATCAGGAATTTAACAACCACTTTCGACTGAAGACCAGTGCATTGGGATAGATGATTAATGCTTGTTTACTTGTGGGGTGGCTGTACTGGGGGAAATCAAGCTGCAGCCCCTTCCCTTTGCTGCAACTCCATCTGCTGGGGGAGCAGGAGAACTTGTAACACATCAAGGTCAAGTCCCTGTCCCAGGTTCAGCATCAGGAAGGCTCTTTAAACATCTGCCAAAGTAGCAGCAGCAAAGCTGGAACAAAACAATGACCCAAGCAGTGCTTTTCAATTATACAGGTGATGCAGTCCAAATCTTAAGTAGGTTTAAACACTTGCCTTGGCTGTTTCTCCTTTTGCATAATGAGAATCTGCTACTGAAATGAAAAATAGTTTATTGCAAAAAATTCTCTCAGCAACCCAAAACTGCTGTGTTTGAGCAACTGGTGACAACTGTGCAGCCAACAGGCTTCCCAGAAGACTGAGAGATGTACAAAAAAGCAGCCTGAAAGGGAAATCATTATCACATCACCTGTGGTCTTTTATAACTGATTCCTAAAAAAAGACCCATAGGTCTTTTCACATACTTATCTCTACATAAAAGTAAACTTAAAACCTACCAGCATTGTTTCTTAAACTTGCAATGATAGCACATTTGTGAGGATGCTCATGTGCTCACAGGCTTGGATTTGCTGTTTCTGCCTCGTGAGCTTTTCTGGGAAGAGAGAAAAAGCCATCCATGCCAGGAGAGGCTTGGGAGAAACAGCTTCTAAAACTAGGAAAGCTGATGGACAGGCTCCAGTCTTTCTTTACAGGAAAATTTTATTGCATCTCCCACATTCAGGATGCTCAATGAGCCTGAACCCTGAATTGGTTTGAGCTCAGGTCTGGGGATGCTGGAAGGGATCACAATGCATGATCCTGCATCCCACAGTTAATTCCCACATCCACAGATTCACACAGGCATCGTTCAGCTCCTTGCAAAGAAACCCTGGTTTGACTTTTCTGCCCTCAAGCCCACCAAACAGGTCCTCATCTTTGCAGAAGGCTCTAAGTGCTGCTGTAGCAGACATGAAAATCCAGTTAACATTCACTTTCAGTTTGATTAACGTGCCTTAATGCAATCCAATTAACAAAGTATTATGGTTTCTAACATCACAGCTTTTATATCCTTTTCTAACCAGGAAAAATCTATGACATATGATACAGCCATTAGAAATGAGCAGATAGCTCTCACTCAAAAGGCTCCCTACTGCCTGATCCAAAGCCAGATAGGGTCAGCAGAAAGACATTTGCTGACTCCAGCAGGTCACGGATCAGGCAGTAGAGAGTGAAATCTATAAATGCCCTTTCACAGGGGAAGTCACATTACTGAGGTCCATGAATTATGTGGGGGAAAAAAAATCCCAGCTAAGAGCTGCAGTATTTACAGCACTGTCTCAGCTGTAAAAATCTTTCCTGGGAATCAGAGGTTGGGCAGTGGAGACTGCAAAGGACTTTGTGAGAATTACCATCAGATGGATTAGCTAAGCACCATCAGGCCAAAAGTGTACAGAAACATTAGACAAGGCGTATTTGAAAGCCAGTGCAAAGTCTTTCCAGGATTAAGTCCTTCCACTGTTATTCCTTTCAAAATAAGTAAAAGCAAGGTAAGATTAATTCCTTGTCAAGCCCATGAAGAACAGACTCCAGCACAGAAATAAACACAAATTGAATTTACTCTGGTGGCTTCAGATAGGTCACATCAAGCCAGAACTAATGCAGTATTGACCTGCTCTTACTCCAGGACTACATAACAAAGCAGCCAACAGCATTGCAGGCACTGCAAATTCATTCTTTTAATAATGTCTGGGCAGCAAAGTTAGCCTGGAATACAGGCTTCATTCAATAGGCACCTCCAGAAGCAGGATGAATACTAAAAATTGGACATTTAGGCGCCATCTGAGACAGACAAGTGCCTGCACTGCTCACCGCAGCCCTGTCCACTGAATGGCCACACCATTGCTCTCACCAGTAACACCCCAAGGCCTGACTGGGCAGCCACAGCCCAAGGAAGGGAGCACGTGCAGGCACCCAGTGCACATTCTGAAGCCACACAAAGCTGCCAAATTTTAAGTAGCATAGGCACCAAAAGAAACCCCCCAAGACTGTGCTTGACCTCTGCTGTGCACTGCCTGCAGAGGCTGCTGGGATTTCATCCATCTCTGCAGCCCCCAATGGAAGTCAGCTGCTGTCACAACAGATGTGCTGGGAATCCCTCCTCTCAGGCCCTGGGAATCAGAGAATGAACTAGGCTGGAAAAGAGCTTTGAGATCATTAACTCCAACCTATGACCTAACACCTCCTCATCAACTAAACCATGGCACTGTGTGCCACGTCCAGTCTTTTTTCAAACATGTCCAGGGATGGTGACTCCACCACCTCCCAAGGCAGACGACTCCACTGCCCAATCACTCCTTCAGTGAAGACTTTTTTTTTGACATCTAACCTAAACTTCCCCTGGTGCAGCTTGAGGCTGTGTCCTCTCGTTCTGTCAGTGGTTACCTGGGAGAAGAGACCGACCCCCACCTGGCTACAATTACCCTTCAGGTAGTTGTAGAGAGCGAGAAGGTCGCCCCTGAGCCTCCTTTTATCCAGGCTGAACAACCCTCAGTTTTTTCTCACAGGGATTGTATTCCAAGCCCCTCACCAACCTCGCTGCCTCCTTTGGATGCACTCAAGGGTCTCAGCGTCCCTCCTAAACTGAGGGGCCAGAGCTGGACACGGCACTCAAGGTGTGGCCTCACCAGTGCTGAGTACAGGGGAAAGATTGGGGGGTTCAGGTCTGATATTTTATTTACTGATTTTCATGTAAGGCATGGAACATGAAGACAAAGAACCACAAGAACAAAGCATTAAGCAGTATCAAGCTGATGCCTTAAGGAAGTTTTGAACAATCTCCCTGCCCTTGTACTGGATGACCTTACACAGATCACAAAAAACATCTCAGAATAAAATATTTATCATATTCTTCAGTAAAGCAAGCACGCACCTTTTAATGGAAATGCCATGCAAACTTCAGATAGAGCTCAGTGGACATGCACCTTCTCTGCCCTTCCATCAAACCAGGGCATTGGCCTCTCCTCTCTGTAATTGAACTATTATCAGCCATGTAATGGAACAGAAATCAGTATGAAAAGCACAATGTACCAACAAACGCAGCTACATAAAATCCAGAACATGTCCACGTCATTCTGTACTTTAGACTGCTGCTTATAAATTAATTTCTGCCAGCTATAATTCCATCAAGCAGTCCCTGAGACTTTGGGTAGCTCCCACTCATTAATGAAATCTTGGGAAGCATCAAAGAGTTGCTCCCACAACTTATTCACAACCATGGTTGCTTTCAATAGGAGTTGCACGATACATCAAAGGGCAAAATAAATCACACCTGCTTGTGCAAATAAAGAGCAAGTAAGACCAAAGGTGTATGTTCCTAAGAAGTTTCCATCAGAATGCTTTTGAAGGAAAACTGGGCTGTTGACAAAACTATTTATCACAAAGTGTTTCTTTTCCTCAGGGAGCTTCCACAGATTGGGAAGGTAAATATTTGAGACAAAACAATCAGGAAACTTGCAGCCACAAAGAGAAGCTATGCTGCCACATCTCAACAGGCAGTCCTAGAGGTGCCTTTTCTCTGCATTTTCTTCTTTCTGGACAAATTGGTTTGGGCTGCATCTCTTACCAGGCTGTGGTAGCAAGAGGGGTTGTGCAGCACATGCTGGGAGAGCTCTTCTGGCCCTCCACACCCTCTGGACAAAACAAGCAAATGGTGAGAAGGAGGATGTGAAATAAGGATGCAAAGCCTCTCTGCAATTCCTATATCATGTCTTCTTGATAAAAGCTAGATTTCCAGCAGGAACATACAAATTTCTTACCTGCCAAAATACCTATTGCTATTCCAGGACACCAGAGTCGGTAATTTCTTCCCTTTCTTGAGTCAAGATCTCCCAAGTTGGAAACAAGGAACACTCCAATAAGCAACTTCTCTCTTGCTCTTATTCAATCTGCAATCCCCTCCAGAGAGAGATCTGTTTGGGGACCCAACCTTGTAGGAGAAAATGGCTCCATAAAAGGAGAAAAAAATTAAAAAGGAGCAAAGAAGCCCTTAAGAGGTCTTCCCTTTTCCTTCTAATGATTTATGCTCCTCACATGAATATTTACTACTTTGATTAGTTGTGTTACCTGATGGCTGAGGAAAGGTGGGAGAGATAGATGAGGGTAAGGGACTCTGGCAAACATCAGCAATAAGTATCTCCAAGATCTCTCTTTCCTTTCATAAGCAGTTTGACTTCTAATTTCCCAGTGAACAGTGAAACATAGATTATACTCCAAAACACCTGTTTCAAACCCATGCAGTCAGAGCAAGACCCTGTTTCAGAGGAAACAGTGGTACAAATACTCCAGAAGAGCATTCTCACAGCCTGATTAATTGAGTTGGTGGCTTATCTGCATTGCAAATAGGCACTGCCTTGCACAGTCCAGCTCCAGGAAGGTCTGAGGGACCCACTTACACAGCTTTACCCTTCATGCCTCTAAGCAAGCACTATTTATAGCCTCACACTCAACCTGTAATAAACTAGAATCAGATTAAAAACCCGTTAATAGTTCATATTTATTAGCAGTGCATGGAAGATACTCATAAAAATAAGTAAATTATGTTGGTGCAAGCCTGCACATTCACTTCTTTAAATGAGATTTTGGGTTCATTGCATATTAAATCATTTGGCTCTTGGACTACACAACATTCTCATCTCAAGCAAGTTCTCTAAAGACACTGTTTTGCCCTTTTAGTCACCATGCAGTAGGGCCACCATTAAAGAAGAGTTTCAACCTCATACTGAGGACCCCATTATTTCAGTGGCCTGTGCTTCATGGCTGTCGTAGCAGCAATGAGACACTTTGTCCAGACACTAAATGTTTGCTACCATGTAGAGCATATGTTCCACAAGTAAGTTACTTTTCTCTAGCATTATTTATGCAGAAAAAACTACAGCCTAATACAGCAAAAGACCTTTAGAGGACCCTACATTTCAGGTTTGCCACCAAAAGCTTAAAAGGAGCTCCTCATCCAATCACTTTTCTAAGCTGCTCGTCTTTTTTCCAACTCGTCACTGCACAGACTCAACCACAGGCTCTGCAGAACTTCTTCTGATGTGGGCAGCAAACTTGCTGCCACCAGGGAGAGATGTGCTCCTTCCTAAACACTAAGGAGAAAGTGGCCATGCCACTCTACAGCACAAGGCACAGCAAAGAAAGAACATGGTGAGACATGCTGCCCCATTTCAGGATCAGAAAAACAGAACTTGTGTTTTTGTCACGATCCAGCAGCTTTCTGAGGAGGAGCCACGTGCTTTTTAAAATTCTCAAATAAAGTCTACTGCAGCTCAGGATTCAGCAAACATTCAAAAATTGGATAATTCCTACAGTTAGGTTCTTTGCCAGTCTATCCTTTCCTCCGTCTTACTAACCCAGCTTGACATCAAATTCAGGCTGTGTGGCACAAAACAGAACTCACCTAAGACCTACACTTAAATGGCTTTGAAAGGAAATTCTGCTCAAAGGTGGATATCCCAGCTCCCATGATTTCCAGTGTACATGAGTGCAAATAAAACCATAATTTTGTACGGGGTCAGTCTGGTACTTCACATGGGCACGACCAACTTTGCACCCCAGTTTCCAAAATCAAACCCAGATATGTTAATTTTCTTTTCCAAAGGTATATTTTATCATCTGGAGCACAGGAGCAGATGAACAGGTGAAGCCAGATAGCAAAGCACACCTCATCTTTTGGCACTCACTAGGCAGGGATGCTCTGGCAACAAGCAAGCCAAGGTATCACTGGTACCTCGGCTGAGCCCTCACTCCTTATGACAACAGCAGATACAAGGATCCATTGTTGAGAGTCTTGAAACACAGCCATGACTACATACATATACATACATTTCACTGCTTAGACAGAACCTTGGGAAAAGACAAGACTATCACAGGCGCTACGCTACAAACACAACAAATATAATCTGGTTACAACCGACTGCAGAGCCTGTGATACCGCTGGCTATGGGGAAAAAAAGAGAGAGGCACTCTGAGAATTAATGTTCTTCCAGTCTATAGAGAAACAAATGAGTTTCTGGTGCTGAACAATTAGTACTCCTGTTAATTATGCGTGCGGGTTAGAAATAACACCAAGCATTTGGGACTGCTTCCATTTCGATTGTTTTCTTTCTGCACTGGATAACAAAAATATATTCAGACAGCTAAATAAATCCTTCATAACACTGATGGGACTTCTTGTTCACAGCAAGCAGTTATGCAAATTGCTAATTATGAGGCAGAGATAATCATAATCTAGCGCATTTATGCAACCACATGTACAACAGGGATAGCTAAAGCAATAGTTGCCTTATTGTCCTCACTGCATTTTTAAAAGTCATGCCAATGGCTAGCTCACTGCTTGGCAGCACAGCCTGGCACAGTGGGTGTTACAGCCCAGGAGCAGCCACGTGCCCCTGGGATGCCACAAAATAGAAGATTTAATATACTGGAAAATAACACAGTCACAGCGATAAAAACTCCAGGTACCTCCTAGAAAAATAAATGGGAGAGTAGGTAACAAAGCATCCCCACTGATTTTGAATTGTCCCTTGTGAACTTGCTGCACCCTAAGCTCAGGTAGGTACTCAGCCACTTTTCAATAGTACCAGGCTTCAAATCCTGGGCTCCCAGGACACCACTGCGTCAAGTTCCACCCACTCAAAACGTGCCTGAAATCTGGACCTGGTGTGTTTGGGACACAAGCACACGATATGTTAGGGACCCTCAGAGTGCCCATTTTGCAGCATGAACTCTCAGGCTTGAAAGGAAAAAGGCTCAGAGCTACCCAAAAAAGTGATCCTCCTACCACTAATGAAATAGGCACATGAAATGAAAGCTTCAGTGCTTATCGCTTCAGGGATGTCCTTTTGCTTCACACTCGGGGAGACTGATGTAGAACACCTAACAGTCACAAAACAAAAACCAAAAACATGAGAAAGGAGGGAGACTGCACACAAACCTGCCCAGCCTAGAGCAGTTCCTGCTCATTTACTCTCAGCCAGCACAGACTAGTCTTGCTATTTCTGTCCAGTTTCCCAGACCAGTTATTCCAGCTCAATAAAACCAGCAATGCGTTATCATTTTTATTTAAGGCTCCAAATCCCAAAGTTTACACCACTTACTGCAAAAAAAAAAAATAGAGGTAAGAGCACAAAGCACTGCAATGCTGGGGAAAGCGCATGGTGACATCCAAAAAAAATCCCACAAGGGAGCAGCCTGGAAGGTGGCCTGTTTCTGCCCTAATTAGCTATCGTTTTGGCAAACCCAAGGGAAATGCAGTGAAAACAACTCTGTGACTCCACGTACCCAAAACACAGAGAGAAGCTCTAGATGGGCTCTGAACTGGAAATGATGGATGTGGCTCACTCGCACTGTAATTAAATCTCCTTCCACAAAATAAGAACAGCGATCTGTGTCCTGCTGCAAAAACCTGCTGCATCATGGAAATGGAAAAGACCGATCAGACAGACCTGAGAGGAATTGCCAATGATTTTGTTATGTCTGTTGGTAAGATACTAAACTCAAAAAAAGAAACAGTTTGCTCAGACCTGTCTCTGCTGGGCGAGCAACTGCAGCAGGGCATCAGGAAAGGGGTCATGGCTGAAGAGTTGCCCTGAGCTGGCACCAAGAAAGCAGCCACCACACCTGGGTGTTGCTGCTCAGCACAGTCCTCTGCTTGCAAGGAGTTGGAGGCCAGCAAGTGAAAAGAGTAAAATTGTGCAGGGCTGGATCCCCATTCATCCCATGCCAGCCAACCTGCCCCTTGCCTGGTGGTGCTCATGTATGTGCCAGACCCAGCACACCAGAACTGCTGGGCCACCCCTGGGCACCCCTCTGGGATCATCCCAGCCCCTTGCAGAGGGTGCACAGCAACAGCAGGGAAGAGTTGCACCTAGGCATGGATGCTGTCCAGCTAACAGTAGCAGCTTTCCAGGAGTGAAGACTGCGCAGGACAGCAACTCAAAACTAGCACCAGAGAGAGTCCAGGATTAAACCTTCAAAACCCCCAAGAATCCTTCAGCTACACAAACACATCCATGCTTGGTTATTTGTATTTTGTTTCAGCTCGCAGCACTTACGTTCAAGTCTTTGAGCTGTTCTTAGGAGCAGGAGGAGTAGAAATTTACTTTGCTCCTTGAAGAAGAATAGTGCAAGTAAAATCTTAGTTCCTAGAGAGGAACCGTCAAAAAAACATTTTAAAGAGGTTGCATTTAGTAGGTTCCTGAATGTATTATGCCGTGTTTTGGCCCACCAAATCCAGTTTTACCCTGGCTGGTATTTTGCAGCACTAATACCTAATCACTGGGGACAGAATGGGACATACCACAGACTGCTCCATTTCAATTGCTATTTCTGCTATGAAATGTAGTCTAAAAGCCAGGTTAGACAAAAGATGCAAATCTGCATCCATTGTGTAATAACAATGAGCTTACCTGCAAATAGGAATTTCCAGAAGAGTTAAGATGAAAACCGGAAGATGCCAAATATCCAATCATTTCAAGTGTTTTCAATCATTGCAGGTAAAAGGCATTAGGAGAGAAACAAAAAGACCCCGATTAGCATAACAATACAATGTTTGCAACACATTTTTAACGCTCTTAATTGCATTCATAATACCAGTAAGAACCAGGAGCTGTCATACCAGTTTTTCTTTGGAGGATTTGGTTATATTTGAGATTGGATTTACACTATTTTTCACAATACTGGGCTCCCATTTCCAGCCCTCACTCAGGTAAAGCTCACACAACAGCCACAGAATTGCAGACCAGACAAGGAAAGCTTTGCAAAGCTTGGCCTGAAGGTACAGATCCTCTAGCCAAAAAAATACAAAAAACCTCAAAAAGGTCCAGAAATGAGACAGCTGTAATTTAAACCCTGTGGCAAACAGAATTTGAAGTCTGCTCTGCTTTTACCAAGATTTCTATCTGCAGCTGTATGGTGCATTTCAAATTCATTCTTTTTCCTTGTGGAAATCAAAACAAAGCCATAAGAACTTCATTCCAGCACCAGTCTGTTGCCCATATAACTTTATGTGATCAAGCCTCACATAACTGTAATAAAAGAACAGTGTAAAACATAGTTTTATAATACTTGAGCATACATTTAAACAGCTGAGGAGTTCCTCCAACCTGATGGAGCACACTGCTTTCCATCTATTCCTGGAGACTGCAAATTTCAGGTGGCTTTCACTGCTCCTTTGTGGCTCACAATCCTGCCCAGCAGCTAGATGGAAACTTGTAGGGCAGTTACTTAAAACTGACCTGGCTGTGGAAGAATGAGAAATTCTCATTTGAGCAGTAAGAGGAACCTACCTTTGCAGTGTCTTACGAAAAGACACACTGGGGGTTGCTACATAGAAATTCTGTCTGGAATTTGTATTTCTTTTTCTTGTTGTGTTTATTTGTTGCTTTGGTTTTTTTACCCTCCTCCTTTAAAAGCTAAGGAAAATATGTGGACTGGTATCTCAAAGATAAAATAAGAAACACAGGATAAACAGGTAAGGAAGTATCTCTTTACATTTGATTACACACTGGACAACCTGAGCTTCTGTAATCATATGAAATCAGAATCTGAACTGCTGTTAAACACATGAATTGTTTCTACTCCCTGATTACTAGGAAAAGCTTGAAAATGTGATCCTCAGAGGCCTGGAATAAGCAAATAAAGAAGATCCAAGTTTGGCTGTGATCCTGCAAAGCACTTAAGCACAAGCTTAGCTTTGCAAAATCAATGGGACCTTGTGAGCTTCTAGAGAACTTCAAGCTCATGAGAGATTTGTGGGATCAAATCAGGAAAAAATCTGAAGGTCTTAAGTCTTAACCTAATGGTATTTCAGCTTTTCTAATGCCTAAAGTTTTAATTTAAATGCCAAGGACTAAGCTTAGTATGTTAGCATAAAATTATTTACTCAGCAGTCTTTAAAAAGGTGAAAGGTCTTAGAAGATCTTCAGTGGGGGATCTGACAGAGCATCTATCAACCACCACCCCAGTGTCCCTAGGTGGGATGGCAGCTGACCCAAAAACGTAGAAGACAAAATCTATCTTAAATACTTCTTACATCTATCATAATTTCAGCATTTTATCCAGTGCCTTCAACATAAATATTACTTCCACGCCTGTGTCACTTCAAGTTCACAGTTTAAAATGAAAAAAACCCTTCAAAACTGTTATTGAGCTTCACTCTAAGCTGTTACAACCTTGAAAAGTAAAATAACAGAAACTGTCTAAATTTTGAAGCATTAGGGAAGAAAAAAATTAAAATGTATCAGGATTTTGCTCAAATGTCTGGCAAGCACTGCGTAGTGCAATGCGTCTTCAATCAGCATGTTTGCTCATATCAGCTAACAAGAAAGTGAGTATCAGCAAGAGCTCAGAATGAGCTTAACACTGTTTTTTGTTTGGGTTTTTTAAAAATTCAAATAATTCAAATAATTCAGCCCGCAAAACAGACATCTTTCTGATGGGAATTCACTGGTTTAGCATCTCCCCAAGGGTCATTGTACGCAGTTACTAACAATGGGGAAATCAAAAAATCAATGCTACACTCAACAGCAACTTCTTCTTTTACTACTGCTGTTTTTAATGAGTCTGAGCTAGAACGTCAGGGGGAGGTACCTGATTACAGGTCTCTGCAAGCAAAGGGGAAGGGAGAAGGGAAAGGCAAAACGCGTAAGTTCCTCTCCCACCCAGACCACCCATTGTACCACCATGGCTCTTCTTCCAAAGAGCCTGAGACATGTCAGCAGATCACAGCAAAGCTGATACTGTACAAGAAAAACCATGAAAGAGTGACTGCACAGATTTCAAGGAGAGGAAAAAAAACCCTGAACAAAAAAGATATTGTACTGTAAAGCAAGCTGAAGTACTTTCCAACCAGTAATGAAGTAGACTAAACCTCGGCTATCCACTTGTTTTAAACTTGACTATTTGCAATCAAAAGCAGGATAAAGATTATACTTGAAAGCCATTAGCAAACTACATTTTGAATTATTCCTTTATAGTAGCTGTTAAACCATAAACACACATTTTGCTAATGCTCATTTCTCATGTTTTCCCCCAAATGTTGTTTTTACTGCTGGATTGCAATGATAAACACCAGCGACTCTGATATTTCTTCCACTTTCTTTGAGAATGAAGGCACATTCCCCCAGCAATGTATTCACCAAGGTACCAATCACATTTTTTAAAGTAAGTAGATTTGATGATGAGAACTGCTGAACAAATCTTCAGCAAATGGTGTTTATTGCCTATGCGAATGTTAACTGTGCCACGCCAGTTGATATACTGGTCCTTAAAGCACTCAGCTCCCTGTATTTATAGGAACAGCTCTCCTGATCTGGAGCATGAATTAGCTGAGCAAAGCCTGGCCATTTCCATCCCTCACACACCCTCCAGTGCCACCATGATTTGCATTGCAGACTTCACGCTCATCCATGCGCATCTTCCCCGTAAAATACATTTCTGCCTGAAGCTCCGCAAAGATTAAAGAGTCTTACATGCTGCAGTTGGTTTTCCTAAAGTGCTTCCTGCCTACCTTAGCAAGGGACATTTCTAAGCAGGAGGGTTTAAATAATTTCTTTCTGATGACAGGTTATATGATAAGTCACTTGTCCAAGTGTGGGGATATCCATGTCCATATGTGGATTTTTGCCCCAAAAGCAGAAATCACCTTGCAATTCCTGCAAGCCACCTGACTTGACTGTGAAGCTGGCTCTGCTACAAGGAAAGGATTGAAAAGATGGCCAGAGATCCCTTCCAACTTCCCAGATCCTCTGACTCCAGGCAAACACTGATTCATCCTCAGGCAGCCCACACCAGCATGCAGAACCTACAGCCCAGAAATGCAGATGTGCAATTCTCTGCCCAAGCACCGTGAACAGCACCAGCCAAAGGCAGCTGCAGGGTGCTCCAATACTGCAAGCAGTGCGATATTCCCAATTTACAGGCAGGTTCCTCTGACACAGACCAGTTACTTTGCCAACTCTGCAGCCTCTGTAGAATGCCGCATCTCCCTAGAATGACCCATGGGCTGAAACAACTCTGGATGCACATGCTGTCACTCAGTTTGGGCACAGGACAGAGCTCACACTCACTTTCCTCTGTAAAATGAGCTTCTCCAGAAATATAAACTTTGTATGACACAAGGCCAGGAAAAAATATTACAAGAAAATTTGAATATTAAGAATTATTAAAAGTTAGTCACTGAATACTGTAGTCTAAGCTAATTTTTAATAGCCTGAACACTTTCCAATTTGTCTGTTTTTCTCAGTCAAGAGTTTGCATTTGCAGAGATCTTGAGAAATTGGAGAAACTGTGCACACAGTGAAACAGAGCAAGTCAAGGACAAAGCTACAAACCTTAGTGTCCATTTGGAGTTTGCAAGATTCTTAAGAGATATTTTTTCCAGTCAAGCTGATTAATGCTGTTTTAATGTACAATATTTTGTATTCAATAACCCTGGTTTTGCTTCTGAAAGGAGGAAAGGGTTTTACAGTTCAGCATTTTGCAGTCAGTTTTGCAAAGGGCTACCACTAGATTGCATCCATAATTTTTTATGTTGCCACCTCTGACAGCAGATGGCAAACTGCCAAGGTGGAGTCCAACCTCCTGCCTGGAATGGCAATGTTTTGGGGCAGAGGGGGACAAAATGTGGCTGCAAAAAGAAGAAATGCAAAACCAAAAGCGAAGCAATATAACTTGGCCAGGGCTGCTAAAATTAATTATGCAAGTATATATTTATTTTAGAAGTCTCCATCCCCTGGGAGCTCCTCAAACAACAAAAAAATGGAAAACCATTTTACTCCTCCCTCAGTCACTGCCCATCCCTGCCTGAGATTATGTGCACTAATAAAAGCAGGATGGGAAGAACATTAAACATTTGGTGAGAAGCACTCAGGGTCAGTGTTCTGCATCACTGCTCTGAAGGAGATGAAGGTGAAGAGGGGAGAGCTGCCCCAGGAGAGCCACTGCCCACCTGCCACTGGAGCTCATGGGACAGATGCTACGTGGGCAAAAATCCCATGCCAGGGGACAGGCTATTCCTGCTATACATTTCCAAACCATCTCTTGTAGAAGCTTACATCCAGACCCAAAGCCAATCCCAAAACACAACCAAAAAACCAGTGCTAAAGATGATTAGCTTTAGTTAACACTTCTTTGCATCTCCACAGAGCAGAAAGCCAGGGTTTTATTACGATAAACTCCTTCCATAGGAAGGGCTTCACTTTTAATTACACCATTTTAAGGTTATATATTGTTTTCTGGCCCTTAAATGTAATTAAATATAGATGCTCTCAGAGCTTAATGTCAGTTTAAATTCCAGGCCAGAGCAAGTAATTTGTTTGCATGTTCAATGAACAAACCATTTCTCCCACGTTTCAAAGACCTGTGCTCATGCATCATGAATAAAGGTTGCCTTTCTTCAAGCTAAAAGGTCAAACAGACCTGAAATTACACTTGGCCCTCTAAGGAGGAAGCAAGGTCCCTAAAAACCAGAAATCAAAATTTTGATCTTCCTGCCTCGAAAATAGTTCCAAATTTTCTAGTCCAGTTAGTGTCTGACTCACTTGTGTGATCTCAAATGCTTCCACACTGGCTTGTGTCAACATGAGCTGCAGATAGCTAAGGGTGCACAGCTATTGGGGTAATTGTGCAAGGGTTTGGGATTATACTTAATGGGGCCATCTAACTTGATGCTGATGGTGAGCCACAGTCCAAGACAGACCATCAGATTAGATGTAAAAATGTGTATAAAATAAACACTGGCATCTCCCAACCTTTGCACCACCAATGTTTGCTCAATTACAGCAGATAAAACTGGTAGCTGGAGACTTGTGAGAAATGAGCTGATGAGGTCAATTCACACTAGGGACCCTGGGGTCTCCTCACCTCAGAGTTCCCAGTTGAGCTCTGTGTAGGACAGATGGCAGCAGGATGGCACATGAAAGCCAACATCNTCACCAATGTTAGCTCAGTTATAGTGGATTAAAACTGATAGCTGGAAACTTGTGAGAAATGAGCTGATGAGGTCAATTCACACTAGGGACCCTGGGGTCTCCTCACCTCAGAGTTCCCAGTTGAGCTCTGTGTAGGACAGATGGCAGCAGGATGGCACATGAACGCCGATATCCCACATGTGCAGACACTCCCCTGCTAAGCCAGGACTACAGCCCTCCAAATAACTAGGTTAAACCAACCATGGGCAAAACCCTCATTTTTTGAAAATTTTCTTCTCTGAAAGCCTTGCCCACTGTTTTTTTATTCATAAAATTTATTTAAGGTTGCTCCTCACAGACATGTCTGAGTTGCAATGACTCCTGCACACAAGCAGCCACCACCAAAGAGATGTGCACGTCAAGACAGCTGGCCTCAAAATTCCATAGGAAACTTTCCTGCTCTGTAGGGAGCATCCCTTTTCCAGCACGGGGTCAAATCATGTACAGAGGCAGCCTTACATGGAGTAGGCTGTGTTCTTCCTGTTCCCAAGCCAAAAGGCCTAGGAAAGCTTCTCCCATGAGCAACAAGGAGTTACTAATCCCAGGTTTCGCTTATTCACTGTGAATGCATCCTTTTCTAAAAAACATTGTTTGATCCCCTAAAAAAAGCACTACAAAGAAACCAACTTACAAGTACAGAGCTTTTATTTCAATACCACTTCAAAAGTCAACTGGCACAGNGGTTTCGCTTATTCACTGTGAATGCATCCTTTTCTAAAAAACATTGTTCGATCCCCTAAGAAACGCCCTGGAAAGAAACCAAAATCATTGTGTCGCAGTAATTGCTAGCGATTTTGCTCAGCTTACAAGTACAGAGCTTTTATT
>VXBB01008216.1:0-17951 GCA_013399915.1 Illadopsis cleaveri
GACAGGGGACAGGGGACAGGGGAGCCGGTTCCCAAAGCCTAGAGCAAACCCCACCGTCTCCCGAAACCAGAGCCTTGCCACTGCCTCGCAGAGGGTGAGGTGGTGTGCATCCCTGCATCCTTGTATCCCTGCCCCATAAAGGGTGAGGTGGCTGCCAGCTTGCATCCCTGCTTCCCTGCATTCCTGTCCCATGAAGGACAAGGTAGTTTGCAGCTTGCGTCCCTGCCCTTGGCAGGTCCTTCCCCTGCCACTCCAGCCTTCATATTTCCTAAGGATCCTCGAGATCTGGATGAGGCTCAGAGTGGTACTTCAAGGATGTTCTGTGGAGGGAACAGCTGTGATGTCCACATGGATAAAGAGATGCCAAGGGGACATGATAGAAGGTTAAACTACTATCTCAGGTGTCAGGGAAAAGGTGAGGAGAGGTGACAGTTCCTGCTGCCTCCAACAGAAAAGCAATTGGGGCAGCAAATGAAGACTGAAGGTGGAGAAGAAAAATGGGTGGTGTAGGTCACTCAAGGACTGCCTGCAGGACTCCCCACTGCAGGAAGAAAAATCTATGGAAGTCTGTTAAATGCAAAAGCTCAGACATCCCTGTGCTGACAGTGGTCAGAGATGAGAGGACCATGCCCCATCCTGTGGTTCCTGCTCCTGCACTGCGCCCTGCACATCTGAGAGACATCCAGGCTGGCAACCAGGGGGTAGTGGTGGAGACAGACCTCTGGACTGTCCTGGTTCCCTTCTTGCTCAATCTAGAGCAAGAAAAATTAAAAGCTAATATGATGTTTTGTTTTGGTTTGTTGTTTTGTTTTATTTTGTTTGTTTTGTTCCTAAAAGAGAGCAGTTCCTCCTACCCAGGAATACCTGTCCCACCCGGCTTCCGAGTTGCTCATTTTCATTGCATGAGCAAAGGACCAAGAAATAGACCATAAACATAACTGCCTACAGCTGAACCTCTCTGGGAAGCTGGGATACACAAAGGAGGTGGATTTAGGGGAGGCCAGTGACACAGGATCCAGGCTATAAACCACCTCCTTCTGCTGCAGGGACAGAGGCTGTGTTCGTGCAGAGGAATGATCGGTGCTATAATTCAGATGCTCCTGCAATTGTAGAGTGTGTCAGCACTGGGAAGTCCCCAAAGCTCATTGTCAGATTAAGAATTAGCTGCAGATTGTAGTGGGATGGATCATGGCATGGTACCCTCTGGCAGTCCCTCAGAGCTGCTCCTGGTGCTGTCTGATGCCATCGGTCCCTGCTGCCTACGGGAAGGAAACACTGGGGAAGGAACTAAAACAAGTGGATGAGGAGCTGGCACAGTGCCCTCAGACTCTGTCCTGATCCTGATGGTCTGAGCCCTGAGCTGATTACCAGCAGCTTGATCCCTCCTCTAATGCCACAGCCTGGTGCCCATGCAGGGCTGCCCCGGGGGGAGCTGGTACACCTGGCTTCCAGCTTTTATGGATGCAGTTGTTTCCAGCCTGGCTTTGCTGGCTCTGCATTGTGTTTCTCACCTTCCTCAGCAATGAAGTGCTTGGTCAGGAAGAGAGAAAGCTTCATGCTAAGCCACCCTCACCTGAGTGCCCAGGCAGCCTGGCAAGCCTTTGGCTGGCAGCCTGAAGGCCAGGAGTTACCAGCATTGCTCAGGGGTGAGAAAGGTCTCCTGGGGACAGCACTGAGGTGACAGAGGACACCATGAGAAAAGCCACTTTGCAGAAGGCAGCACTTGGGAGGACAAGGACTGGTGTCACAGCGAGGGAGTGGCACACTCGAATGCAGGTTATGTGTCCCCCCAGACAAGAGCCCTCTCACCTCTGTGATCCTCTTCATCCTCCTGTCCCCCTCCAAGGGCTGGGACACAGAAAATATTCATTGTGTTTTTCCTTACACTGCTGCTGGCAGAAAACTTTTCCATACAGGAAACTTTGCAAAAATCCTTGGGGACACACTGGAGGGCTGTTAGACCCTAAAGCAGAAAGATCCCATAGAAGGACATGCAGACTGTTCCACATGTGGGCTCTGGAGCCCCAAACTGCCATCTCTGTTTGCAGAAGACATCCCTCAGTCCTGGGCTGCCAGCCTTTCCTGACAAGCCAAGGCATACTGAGTCTAGCAAGGCTGGAATCTAAATCACAACAGCTTCCCAACTGCCTGCACACAAGGGAAGAGTGGAGGATGCTGCTTCACACCCCTCTGTGCTCCCCTGGTCTCCCTGAGCTGCCAGAAGATGCTCTGGGCTTTTCTTCTCTGTAGTCTTTATCACCCCAGCTGACTGCCTGTTGCACCAGGTGAGAGCCCATCACTTTGGCCTCTTGGCTGCAGGGCTATGAGGTTCCCACACATCCTTTGCCAGGTGAGTGATTTCTCCTGGAAATTACATCTTTTTCTTGTCCCTTTTCTTGCCCCATAGTCCAGCCAGGTGGGAGTTAAACACCACACACGCTTCCTGCTCCCTGTGCCACAAGGTGGCCAGGGCATCTTGTCCAGCACTGAGACACCCTGGGGACCTCATGGATTTGAGACCCTCTGGACACTCAGATAAGTGGTGCCACAGGCACTTGGAGAAGAAAGATTATACTTTAGAGGAGAATTAAAGTCTGGGGCTGAGAGCTAAAAACTAAGTGGAGATGCTTAAATAGCCCGGGAGCTATAGGACATGCTGTGGTTTCTCCTGGAAGAACGGATGTAGTTGTGAGGCCACGTGGAATTTTGAAGTTGTCTGGTGAGTCTTTGTTGATGTTAACACACAGCAGAATGGTGAACAACTACTGGATTGTTCAGAGAAATTACACCAGGTGAAGATCATCCTGAAGGTCTGACACATCCACTAGTTAAAAAAACAAAGAATGAAGGTTGCTGAAACTGTAGGTAATAATCTGACATGAAAGGAACCACACAGGACACAAAATAACATGACTTGGGACCTCGCTACGACAGATACAGATGAATTAATTGCTGGGCTGGAAGGCAGGGGTTGTCCTGATTGGTTGACCTGATTCTGCTTGTTCTGGACAAAAAAAAAAAAAAAAAAAAAGCTGTTCTGGTTCATTTAACTGTGGTGCTCCGTAGAGTTAATTTTTCCAAAGGTGAAAGTAGAAGAGGAATGCAGATTGGAAGGAATAATTTAGAAAAAATGTGAGAAAATATTGTGAGCTCTTCAGAAGGAGTTTTTCATAGGTGGTAGGTCACAGTGCAAACAGAGAGGAAATGGGTTTGGCTACAAGCCCATTCTGATTCCGTGGCAAACTGGAAACCAAAGAGCTACAGATGACAACTGGAAGGGAAGGAGGACTGACTAAAAATCAGTCAATAAAATGGAAATTCAGTACATTGATTATAAATGCTAAAAAAAAAAACAAGCAAAAAAGTCCATACTGGGCCAGGGGGAGTACAACAGAAGAGAAGTGCAGGTAGATGGAGAAGAAAAGAAGTGACAGCATTGATACAGTATCCACTTAACATCATGGAGATGGTAAAACTGACAGTGATATATAAAAGCTGGTGTGCTCAGTAAGTAATTCCACGAGGAGATACACTTTTATCAGATGAGATATCATATAGACCACTGGAATCTTAGGGCTTAGAGATATTAGAGCACACACAGGAGTACACTCACAAGCCCAGAAGAGTCCTTGGAAGCTGGCAGAGGTGTCCTGCCCTACTAATCCTTATTTGCAAGAAGATCAGAGAAATGCTAATGTTTTGCCAGAATTTCTAAAAAAGGCAAATGAGATCACTGGATAAATCAGACCTGTTAACCTAGCATCATGCAAAAGAGTAGAAGAGAATCTGAGCATTAACCAACAGGGAGCTAACAGAATATAAATAATTAATTGCCCAGTTTTTGTGGCAACGATGTTTGGGTTTGGTGCACAAAGGTCACTGCATGACCACAACATTTTTCTTCTGAATATTTTGACTGAGAACTCTGAGACACAATAGGATAAAGTATTTCCTACAGGAGTAAGCTACAGGTGAGCCTCAGGAATAGATGGCCTCTGTTGATACACAGGAATCTTCCCCACGGTAAGGTGGATGCTCCTGAATCCTTCTCACGGCTGATAACACTGGTGCATGGCAGAAGGAGGGGTAGTGAGATAAGGACATCACAGTCCTGCTCAGTGGTTTGTTACTTTGGTGAACTCAACCCATTCAAACAAAACATCTTAGCAAGTAAAATGCAAGGAGGAAGGAGCAAACTGTGAACTTCAGTTACCAAGTGGGAGGATGGAAATGGTCAGAGCAAACAATTCAACCAGAGCTCCTACTATGATACGGGAGTGCAAGGAGTAGCACAGGTTTTGGATGTTTGAATGGAGAGTAATGACATGGCTGATGCAAGTCCTGCCTATGATTTTCAGTTCAGTTCAGTTCAGTTTTGTTTTGTTTTGTCTTGTCTTGTTTTGTTTTTAATGGAGATGAAACCTGGGAGAAGAGACAGAAAAGAATCACTGCAAGGAAGCCCAAGCATGGGAGAGAATAAGAGCACACATGCCTAGTCTGATTATCTAAATGAAACAGAGATTAGGAGTTGTATGAGTGCTTTCCTAAGGCCACGGGAAAGCTAATTTCAGTTATTGTAGACAACACCGAACATTTACAGAGGAGAAACCAACAAGACAAACTTCTCAGCCTGCTGCTGACATGAGGGGCGCCTAACAAAGTTAAACCTCCAGCCTTTTCTCATCACGTTCCCAATCTCTCTGGCTTGGCAGAGAAAAGATCCACCACAGGTGTTGGAGACCTCACCCTGGGAAACAAAACCCTCAGACACGCCCTTTGATCCCCTACAGCAATCCAAACGTACATATTCATCTCAACATACTCCAAGCAGGTATCCCACAGCACATACCTAAGATACTTAGCTCTGCTGCCTAACTTCACACTCCTATCAATTCCGCATTAGTCGAAGCATTAGGGCCACTTTGCGTATCGTTATCGGTGCTTGATCTCACAAGTGTCTTAAGGAAGGTGGTGCTCATACAGCCTGACTTTGTTAACATCTTATGAGAATGCTAAAATATCCTTATTGCTCCTTCTACACCCATTTTAATCTAGCACTTTTGCACATCGAGAGATTTATCACTTTATTGCTCCATTAACAAAATTGTCCACCATCGTCTTCATCTGAGGTCCTATGACCCTTTTCTTTGTGCTGACAAAATCCTTAACTAGGAGTTAAAGTTTTTTAAATTAAAACTCTCTCAGGAGCTTAATTACCTCCATTTCAGTGCTAAATGCTTTCATATAGGCAACAAACCAAAGGCCAAATTCCAAAGCCAGGGTAAACCCACATGAGAAATGATCAGGCTTCTTCCACAAGAAGCATGATTAATCACCAGAACCAAACAGCTAATGAGAGACTCTATGGGTTTATCTTCAGATCAAGACTTGGTTCCCTCCCAGAAGAGGTGTTTGCTTTGGCATCCATTGAAGCAGTAAGTGGGCAAAATACAATGGCCTGCAGTGTAAAGGAAGCCACATGGGAGGGGTGGCCATTTTTTCTGGTCTGATCCTCCCAAAAGCACTGCACCTCCACCTGCTTCACCAAGACCCGGAGGTGATCAAATTGACTCCCTGATATCAAGGTTGGGGAGACAGCTCATTCAGCCTGCCCTCCTCTCTGCCTTCAAGGGGTCCCTTGATACGTAGTGTAAAGCAGTGAAGGGCAGAGAGCCAAAGTGTGGCTAATCCCAGCCCAGAGTCACCAAAGGCCTGGGAGCCTCTCTGATACATAAATCTGTGTCTGGAACTGTCAACAACCCAAAAGACTAAACAGAGCCTTCCTTGGAGGTCACAACTTGGAGAACTTGTTCCCAGTCAAAATCCTCAACCCCAGCCCGAGGCTCATCATGGTGCTCAAGGGAAGTACCATTAGATTGGTGCTGTTCTGGTGCCTTATGGCAACTATATCATTGTCCTCTCAGACGCGACCCAAGAGGTTGTCTTGAGATACCATGTTAACTGAGAGGTACCTCAAGACACAGAGAACCTCCTTTTCCTTGTTACTTGGTGTAACGTCACTAGCCTGATGGGATAGATAAAAGGTGGGAGGATGAACTGTGCACTGAAGGTGGTTGTCTCTCCTGCTTGATGATAGCAGGCATCCCAATAATGGATGGGTGTCCTAGGGGTAGTAAAATCTCATCTTCTGTTATCACCTTGATGCATACCTCATAAAGCTTGGCTCCAGCTGGCAGACTTCATCTTGCCCTTCTGGACATGGCCGCATCTCTGGCATCTCCTCCATTTCCCACCACCATTTCTGGCTGCCCCAGGCAGCACAGCACCCTGGGCATGAGGACGTCTGCTCTGAGGAGACAGCAGAGAGCACACAGCTTTGCCATATTTATCTCCAGTGACCCATGCCAAGTATGTCCCATACTTTCCATACAGCATCTCTGGGTTGGAGGCTGCAGGGGCTGATGAGGATGAATGTTTTGTCCTTGAGGCTGTTCTGGAAATGACTGCTGAATCTTTGAAATGGATGCAAGCCCTTGACTTCCAACAGGATGGACTTCTGATACCTTTACAGAGATGAGTTTAAGCTCTCCTTGCCTTTGGGTGCTCCATTGTCTGAGGCTGTGGTAGAGCCTGAAAGCCTAAGTTAGGACCGTTATTTCTTCCTTTGACTCAAAACATTTGAGGGCAACCATAATGCCTCTTCTGGGACCTCTTCAGCAGACAGTCCAAATACTGCAACCAACTTCCTCAAGAGGGACAGGCTGCTCCCAATCTCCCTGAAACCCTCTCTGTTTCTGTGATCATTCCTGCTGCACAGGCACAGAGCAAGGGGCATTGCTGGGAAACATGGGCAGATGGGGACTATCAAAACATGACTCCATGGACTTGCCACTCTGGGGGAGCGCGTGGGAATGAAACCAAAGCCATAGCAGTTTGGGGAAGGTCTCCCAGATCCTACTTGGCTGCCAGGCAGGGGAACCTGGATGGGAGCAGGAGTGCAAGGTGGGGGTGGGTCAGTCTGTAGTGCTTGGGAGCAGAGCTGCCCCATGTGCTTGGAGCTGCAGCCCCACAGGCTTAATGAGCACCAAATGTGCATAAAGTGAACAGAGGAAAAGCCTGTGTCAGGCAATAGCGGCAACTACCACTGCGGAAACAGTCAGAAAAGCTTTTCCCCTTAAAGTTTACTACTTTTACTACTAGCTTGCCCTGGAACCCTTTATTGCTGCTGGCAAAGCTGGGACTTTGCTCTTGAGCCAGCCAATGAGAAGCATCAGAAAACCTGCATCCCTGTATATAAGCCTGGTGCACCTTTGTGTGCATTCCTCAGTGTGTGGGTGCCCGCCTGTGTGCGCATGCCAAGGGCTCGGAGCGTGGGCTTGGGTGGGGCGGGAGCTCACCTCGCCCTCCTGGGTGCTGCTGGCGGGAGCCAGGCAGGGGGCAGCCAGCAGCTCCAGGCACCCTCCCGCTGCTGGGAGGCTCTGGGGGGAAGTTCAGCAGTTCTGCAAACAGAGGCCTCTCTCAGAAATACCAACAGCCACTTCAGGGGTAGGTTTGCAGAGGAGCTCAGAGCCCCTTTGCAGAGCTGGAAGGAAGCAAGTGGCTTCTACAGGGAGCCTGTCACCTCAAGGCCTCCTCCAGGCTCTTTGGAGGGTCTGCCCCCACTGTGCCACACACCTGCCTGTGTAACTCGGAAACATTGCTAGAGCTTTTTGGAGAGCCCCAGTGAACATGTGCACATGGATGTGGATCCTGCAGGTGCAGAGTGGGGCAGGGTTGGTGCTTGAGCTACCACTGGCAAGGCTCCAGAAGAAACCATGCTCTTGGTTTCCACTGACCCCCAGCCAGGATTGGGGGCCTCCAACAACAGGGAGGTGTGAAAGGTGCTGAGGCCTTCTGGAAGGGGCATGATCTTTGCTGATGTGGGTGGCAAAGTCCCCCAGCTCCAGAGGAGCTGCCAGGAGCCATGGAAGCCAGGGTATTGTGACTATCCTCCTCCATATTCTGGCTGCCAGGGCAGAAGGGCAGGTGCCCGGTGGCTCCTGGCTGAAGAGTCACCCCTGCAGCTTGAGACCTCAGCTAAGCCATGCGTCCCATGCTCTTGGTGGGAGACCTAAAGCTGGAGCATCCTGTGGTCTGCACCATCCAATGAGCACTTCTGCATCGCCTGACTTCTGTCCTTGGGGTGCTTCTCCCAGGACTACATCAACCTGCTTGTGCCCATGGCAGGTGGAGGCACTCAACCACATTTCAACTGCTAGTCGAGGATGGCAAGAGAAAGCTGAATCCTGGCCTCCTCTGCTGCTCCTGGCCCTCCCATGGCCCGCAGTGTCTGGGTGCTGTGGCAGGCATGCCTGCCGCACCATGTGGCGTTTCTGCAGGCGAGGAGGCCTTTGAGAGGCCAGGATAATGGCTAATAGTGCTGTTTTCCTCTGCTCTGCTTTCCTTCAAGTGAATTACCAGGGTCTTGCTGGGAATTATCCTGCCATTACCCAGTGCTCTGGGGATCTGCCAGTGATTTACTTAACAGCAAACAACACAAAGAGCCGGACACGGCGGGAGCTACACAACCGAACAAGCTGGGGAACGTGCAAGTGGAAGAAAAATGCTGTAACAGCAGCCAGGATGCAGGGATCCGGCCAGGGCTGCCAGCCACACATGGGCACAAGGATGGGCCAGGATCTGCCCTCAGTTTGCACATGGAGCTGTTCCCGGCAAGGGGTGCAGGCCCCATGGTTCTGTGCCCGACTGGCCAGGGGGAAGCCCAGGGCTGTGGCACAGGGGAGAATCCAGTTCTCCCTGCTCCTGGACAGGTATTGAACTCAGAGATGGTGGAAAGGCTGTGAGTGGGTTGGTAGCAGAGCCAGGACTGATCCCCTGCTCTGCACCAAGACCCACCAGTGTCTGCATACGGGGCGCAGCAGAGACAAAGAGTCCTTTGCATCTTCCAGATTTTGTCCTTGTCACCCTTTATTACCCTATGGGTGAGCAGGACCCTCAGACACCCATGGCCTGGCTCACTCCAGCCACACTGCTGCCTGTGACAGCCTCAGCTCCAGCAGATCACCACAATGCCAGGCTGTCCCAGGCTGCTCCTGCCTTCCTCCAGGAACTGCCCTCTGCACACAGAAGGGTGTGGACACCCCCACAGACACGTGCCTCCCATATGTGTCCCCAGCATTTGTGCTGCACCCTCCCCACAGGCTCTCATGCTTGCCATGTGTTCCTTTTCCTCACACAGGCTGTCCCTGCACAGCCTCCATGTGGCCCCCCAAGTCCCCACACAAAACCCCTTGTCCTCCTGCCCCGTCCACAGCTCTGCACACACACACACACTCTCCTCTTGACACTTCACAGGCGCCGGGCGAAGGAGGGGCTCCTCGAGTGCTAGAAAGTTGTTCCTACTCTGTGCTGGGAGAAACCACATTACTCACGAGTCCCTTTTTAGCGCGGCGATGTGTTTCCCCCTTCCCTCTCCAGTCCATTAGCTACTATGGAAACAACATGTCATTGCCCGGAGGTGGAGTTCAGCCACAGCCAAAACAGCCGCGGATAAATTCCAGCACCCAAATTCACATCCTGGGGCAAAGCCCGTGCAGTTCAGCCGGGGAATGGGCCCAGAGTCCTGGCTGTGCTAAAGGAGAAGATCTCAGTCAGGGCATGCTTGCTGCAGGATGTGTGGGGTGCAGAAAGCACTGGTGGGGACCCCATTGTCCCAGTCAGCATGGACATGGCATCGCTGGAGAAGGCGAGGGTGACTTACACTTCCAGAGCCTGACCAAGGGCAGGTGAGTGGAGATAAACAGCAGATCCACAGGGCCTTGGCTGCCTCATGTCTGCTGCATCCTGCAGCACCCACCTCTGAGCCTGTCACAGCTCTCAGCTGTAGATTTTGGGTGTCCAGCCTGAGTGCTTCATGCATCTCACCCAGGCCCTCACTGTGGAGCAGAAGAAGCCGGGGTCCCTGTTGCACCAGGGTACCCAAAGTGCTTCAGCTGAGCTGCTGCAGGTGAGCAATGGAGAGGGGAGCACTGTGGGATGTCCTACTCAAACTCTGTCCCCATACCGTGAGTCACCTGGATATGGGGAGGGATTATCAGTGTCCCAAAGCCCGCCTGGCTCTGTGTGGGGAGATGCACACAGGGTGGGGCAGAAGCTGTAGGGATCCAAGGGAGTTACAGTTTAATGGTGGCTGTTCCTTATTGTATCCCCTCAGGACCCTGGAGTGGAAGAGGGCAAGCAGGGATGGTGGCATGTTCTGCCTGGAGGCTTTCATAGCAAGGGTGAGTTCTGGCTCCTGTCTTCCCTGGCAGATGGGAAATACTGGAGATAGGAAGCAAAGCCCTTAGAAGTAAGAACTTTCCTCAGTGGCAGCCAGCAGTCCATGACAGCTGTGACATCCAACACTGGTGCTGCCCAGTTGTCTGCTGCTGTCTGTGGGCACTCTCCCAGCCTGGACTGCCCAGCAGCTGCCACGTCCCACTCTGGTGGCTTTGCTGCCCTGCAGTGCCAGTGCCTGGGGACAGCAGTGCCACATAAAGTAGGCAGTAACTACCCCAGCACTTCCAACAGCTCACCCAGAGACACGCACCAAAGCCAGCTCTGGCCTAGCTTGGACACTTCCTCCTTTCGCCAGCATCTTCAGGAGATAGATCAGGAAAACCTGTTAGTCCCCAGGGCAGCCTTGGAGTGATCCACTGGCTTTTGAGTTGGAGCAGTGACCTGTGTAAGTGCCTGCCTGGATCAGGGCCAGTGAGAGCAAACTCTGGCCATGAGGCTCCATCAGAGGAGGGAGGGAGAGACCAGAGGGAAGCAGAGATGCCTTTCCTAAGCAGGCAGAGGAATTGCCTGTCAGCAAGGCTTCTCTGCAAAGAGGTGAGCACTAGCTCTGAAAAACAACAGAACAAACATTGAGAGGAAGAAAAAAAAAAAATGCTGGTTTCTAGAGCAGGGATTTTCAACCTGTTCTGCTTTGCTGATCTCCAAAAATATCCCACCAGAGAGGCGAGTTCCTTTGTAGCAAACCCACACCACCTGGCAAAACGCTTCCTGGCCTCAGTTACTCTTCCTTAAAAGCAGCCACGGAGCCATGGGAATCCCCCAGCCACAAAAGCTGCAGCTCCCGAGAGCACTGGAAACACAAATGAGGCTTGTTTACCCTCACGGGAGCCCCATGAAATGGATTGCAGCCCCAAAACCCCAGGGCACGGTGTTGCAAGAGGAATGCTTGTCCCACACCCACTAAGGAAGGAGCAGGAGGGCACTCCATGAAGTTGGGAAAAACTGAGGTGCACCCCTAGGGAGCACTGGGGACATTGCAGTTTCAAAGCCATGCTTCAGACATGGTGTTTGGTGCGGATTCTCTGGTGACTAATACAAGACAGTGCATCTGCAGTGGCAGGTCTCTTGGGGTGGATGCTAGTGAGTGTCCCCCATCTGTTGAGCCACTTGTTTCCAGGACATTGCAAGAAGATCTAGAATGTCCCCCTCACATCACCACCAAATTTGTTTAAAATTGGTCCCACAGGTTTGCAACAATTGGAAAGCAATGAGCAGCAAAAATGGGAGAAATGCTCCTTTTCTTTGGATACCAATGTGGACAGTAGCTAAAATAAATGCGAAGGGATGCAGGAAGGTGTAAAGGAAAGAAGTAGGAAGAGAATGATCCTGCTAAAATAACTCTTCTCTCCAATATCCTGGCTATGACAGGTGTGTCCACTGAAGTAGGATTCCTGAGCATCCTTAACAAGTGGGGGACAGTCCTGAGATACAGATTGGTCGTGATGTCCACAGTCCTTGTCCAGAATCTCAGAAATACCACCCAAGAAAATCTCTTGGCAGGGATCTTCCCTGTGCTCCTGTCCTGGGGTTAGGAGTGTGAACACAGACTCCATAAGCTCTATAGCTGAGCTGAGTGACACTGTGACCCCACGAGGATGGCATTTCCCCCATATCCCCTTTGCTTTTAGCCACTGATGTAAGCAGCACCTTCGTAACACATCTCCAGACTGGATGAGCTCCCCTAAACCCTGCACAGCCATGAGACAAGTTGGCCAAATAAACTGGTTGAAAAATTTAAAAAAAAAAAAAGGAAAAAGGAGAAAAGGCGGAGTCCATTCCCTAATCCCCTTTTGTTGCACAAGCAGTGAGGGAGGCCGCACACCGGTGGAGCTGGACGGCTCCTTTGGCAGCGGCACAGATTTCGATCGGCTTGAAGCAATCATGAAAATGCAGCCTGAACTTCCAGTGACTCACCCAGAGAAGGGAAACTTCCTGGCTTGTGTGTTTGAGCATTTCTGGAAAAACTGCTATATTTGGCATGGAAAATAGGAAGGATTCCTCCACTTGCTTGAAACGGGAGCACAGCAGAAATGAGTCAATGGGCAGTTGAAGAATGTTCAACAAGGACGCTCTCTAAATTATTCATTGTGATTCTCCACATTGTGTATTTTCCCCACTACAGGCTCAACAGTGACAGCCCAGGATGGCCCAGGCTCCACCAGGAAGATCCTTGATTTATTGCTCTGACAGCCACCCCGGCACTGCACGTTGGCTGTGTATTATTGACTATGGACATTACAGGCTGCTCCCCATCTGTTTACCAACAAATACTGCTCCTAAAGGTATGGCATTGTGCTTATCGCTACACGTTGACCCGGCGTGAAAAATCTGCCAATTTATATTTTCATGACATCAGTAGCTAGAAATGCAGTTCTTGCCAGCTTCAAACACTCTCAAATGTTTCATCTAGTATGCTGGGGGAAAAAAAAAGAAGGAACTGCTCTTCTGCAAATTACTGAAGTTGGTGGAGGGGGGAGCTATTTTGGGGATTTCAAATGCATTCTTCTCTCCCTTTTTTTTCAATAGTTGTCCAAATGGTTATTCAAACAGCTTGTTCATTAAAATCCTGAGTTGGTAAATGAAAATTGTCATTTTCAAATCATATTGTTATTACCTAAAGGAAAAAAAAATACAAATAAATCACAAGAAAAAAATCAACAACTTTTCATGAAAAATCTGCTAAAAAGAGAGAGAGGGCAGCAAACATTTTCCATTGGGTGCAATGCCAACCGGCTCCTGGTTAGCATATATTAAATTAAATATTCAATTTGGTCATGCACTGCTTTTATAGGTGGATTAAATATCGACAGATATGTCTAATGCAGAGAGATGCTTCATGCTGCACCCTGGCAAATCCCATCACAGCTCTTGATCAGTGCTTTGGGTAGAAAAACCTGTTCCTCTTGCCACTGCAGCCCTGCAAGGCTGATGCCTGGGATCCATGGCCATTGCATGGGGGGTCCTTTCACCTTGTGAACTGCTGATGTCCATCGCGGCTGGGCCAGCAGTGGGTGACCAGCACCTCTGCCATGATGCTGAGGGCAGGAAGCAGGAGAGGGACTGTTAGGCAGTGATCCTCTTCCAGCCAATGAAGCTTTGGAACGGCACCTCCAGAACGGGGAGTGGGACCATTGGATTTAACTTCTTCCAATTTCTCTGCTGAATTTATCCAGTTGCTTTTTTGCCTATAAATTTTTAAGCCATTTTGCATGCTCCCACAGCAAGGAGGCCACAGCTCAGCCATGGCAGGAGAGTGGATCCCTTTCACTGGAGTAGAGCTTGCTGCTTTCTGGGGCCCCATGTTCTTGTACAGGGAAGAGCCAAGCACCCACCTTGATTTGGCAGACTTCTTTCCTCTTCCCTGCTCAGCTCACTTTCCAAAGGTGCTGTTCAGTGGTAGCCACCCCAAGCAGGAGGGTTTCAGCCTGGAAGCAGCACTCTCCTCCCCCTGGCTCCTCCCTGCAGGGCTGGAAGGTGGCCAGTCCCTCCAGAGCTCCAGCAGCTCGGAGGGCAAGCTGGGAGATGAGTGGAGGAGCACTGCTATTCCCAGCATCCCACATTTTCAGCCCACCAGAAGCCCCAGGCAGGAATGAGATATGTTGGCATCATATCAGAGAGAAGGGTCTTGTCCGAGGCTCTGCTTTGCCTCTTGAATGCTGCCCCTGGAGATTTGGTATCTGCTTGAGACTTCTGGTCCATCAATTATTTAATTCCCTCCAGCCATGTGGTCTCCAGCCCCAAGTGCTCGTCTCCTCTGAGCGCACAGGCCTGCCTGTGGGGGAAGAGGGGTTGGGCAAGGGGATGTGGAGCTGGGGCTGGGCAGAGGATTCCCACTGGGCAGCAAAGCAGAGGCACAGGGGACAGGTCCTACCAGCTGAAGTCTTGAGATGAGCATTTGGGCCAGCACCTTCTTTCCCAGACACACAATGGTTGGAGGGGTGGGTTCTTCTTCCAATCTCTAGGGATGACCCTGAGGAAATCACCTCCCTGCTCCATGCCTCACTTTACCCACCTGTAAAATGGGGCCAAGGATTTCACAAGTGGTGTGAGCTGCAGTGGCATCCCTAACATGTGTGCAAGAAAGTGTTTTGCAATAACTGAGAGTGTGACTCTCACCCCTGCTCGCAGGGGCTACACCACCATGGATGTGCCTTTAGTGGATCACGTAAGGCTGGTGGTCCCTGTTTGCTGCTGCTGCCCGTGCTGTCTTGAGCTAAAGCAGCACAGCATGGCACGGCACAGCACGGCAGGCGCTGCTGGGTAGGCAGGACAAGCCGCGACACGCGGGCAGGCAGGCGGCTGGAGCCGGGTAGGTGTGTCCCTGTTACCCAATAAATAACTCAAGCCCTAAAGCAGCCCATTGTAATTACAGGGGCCCCGCGCAGATTGAAAACGAAGAAGAAGGAGGGGAAAAAAGGAATCAAGGTTCAGTTCTTCCCCAGGAGGTAGCGCTCCATGGGGAAAGTGATAGAGGGGAGCAGTGATTTATATCTCTCCAGAGGAATTCTTCTTTGCAGGGCCGCCCAAGGCGCCACCAGGTTCAGCTGAGTTTCTCATCTGAATATGCATGAACCAGTAATTAATTCTCTCTGATACTGATCCAGATTTGGGATTGGTTTTGCGAGTGTGTGCGTGCGCGTTTTGTGTCTGTCTTCTCCCAGGTGTGCCAACACACGGAAGAGGGATGAGACGAAGGAGTGGTGGCTCTTCACAGTTGTCCTTGCAGTATGACAGCCATTGACATTTCAGGGCCAGCTTGAAGCAGACAGGTGGCCCTGGCTGGGTGGGAACTCCAGTGGGGTGGCTCTGGGTGGTGTCCTGCTGGGGACAGCATGAGGAAGGGGGACAGAGAATAGGGCGCAATCAAGGTCATGTGCTTGGGGCAATCCCTGCCCAAACACACATCCAACCTTGGGCACCTGCAGGAGGTATTTTCCCTCCTCCAGCAGACATTGCAAAGATAGCATGTTTGCAAAGTGCTGAGAAGAGGGAGGGAGGGAGGGAGGGAAGAGAATCTGGACTCGCCTCCTCCCTCCCACCTTCCTCTCTCCTTTTAAATCTCTTCCATGCATCACTTGAGCAGTGGGATGGGAGCCCTGAGGAGTGAAACCCTGTCTCTGGCCGAAGGCCCAGGCCTGGGGCAGGATGTGGGTGTGTAAACACCAGACCCCTTACTCTGGGTCTGATCTACAGCTCGTAGTCACAGCCAGCCTTCAAACCAGGGGAAAACCACAAAACATTAATAAGAGAAAAACAACTGTTTTCCAGCCTCACAGAGCCCACACCCTAGGACACAGGTCTCTTCCCCTGGCCTCAGGAGCATGTTGCCCCAATGGCCTCCTCACTCTTCCCTTGAGAGAAAGGCAATAATCAGCTTTCCTGCCTTTAAACCTTGCCCTGTGGCTCCGGCCATCTCTCAGGGAGGAGTTGAAATTGTTCCAACACACAGGCAAGGAAGGACAGGGATGTGAGTACGGACGCCTGGGTCATGGCATCAGCAGTGCTGGCCCTTGGCAGCCAGGAGGAGATGCTGGATCCACTCCTGATGTTGTGGGCTTGCTGGAACAGTCAGCATCCCAAACTGGAGGCTTCCCTGGTCCCCACATCATGTCCCTACTCTGCCTGTAGCCAGGAGCAGGATTAGCAGCAGTGCTGGAGTATACTGCTCCCCTCCACCTGGCCCTAGCTCCTGACAGCACCTATGTGCAGCTGAAAAGGGACTGCCTTGGCATCACATCTCAGCCAGATACGGCAGTGGCTTCCCAGAGCCACAGAGAAGCCAGTGAGCATCAAGGGACCATGGTGTCATTGCGTGCTGGGGTCAGAGGATCTGGAGAGGTCACACTCCCTTTCCCACACCCTTCAGTCATAAGGGATAACTCCTCCAGAACACTGTCCTCACTCTGGGGCTCTATGCAGAGGCCCAAGGACTGTGCCATGTCCTAGCACATCCAGCTCCATCCAGTGGAGTGCAGAGGAGACAGATTCCCTACATCCATCTGAGGGCTCCCTGCGATGTCTACAGGCTTGGGAAGCAGCGGGCTAGGAACGGCTGGTGAGTCAGAGCCCTGTGTTGTAACGTGGGGAGGCAGAGCGCGTGTTGGAGCAGGGATGGCCGTGAGCTGCAGTGTGGGGCCCGCCTGGGCCTTTTGCAATCCTCTGGGGAAAGGCGAAGCCAGTGTCTCCATCCCTTAATTAAACTGTGCCACAGGGCCCCGCTCCTGCCTGTTTACATGGTTCATGGGGATGGATAGAGGAGCAGCAGCCCAGGACATGGGGAGGAGGGCGGCCTCATCAGCCCTTCCCTGGGCTGGGGCAGCCGGTGCTCTTGAACGCAGTCTCTGGCTCCTGCAGCCAGGTCTCAGCCTTGGCCCCACAGTCTGTCAAAGACACTTTTTGGACCCATGAGCCAACTCCAGTTCTCTACACACTTCCTCTCTATCCTGTGAGCGCACATGAAGCTCCTTCCCACCTCTCCATTGCCCTCTAACCCACCCCCCCACTGCCCCTCCCAAGCATTGATCCTCCAGAAAAAACCTCCACCAAGCCCTGGCCCCCATGTGCAACCCTTGTCCATCGAGGAACAGAAGGTGACACAGCCAGGATGTCATATTTGCCGGCTTCACGTCCTGCATCACCAGCCTGACCTAGAAACACTACCACGTCTCGTGCACCGGAGCCCGGGGATGCTGCAGGCTCATCCCTCTGTTTTTCCAGAGCAGCTGAGTGACAGTCGCCCCTCCCTTGCCTCTCCGAAGAGCGTAATGAGAATATCCTCCGAGGAGCAGCTTGCCGCGATGAAATAATCGCCCGAGCAGCATGATCTTCGCCGGGGATTAGAGAGGCTGCTACTTGCTGAGCTAGGGAAACGGCCAGCGAGGAGGGAAACGTCCTACCTCCTCCTCCGGCACCTCGGCTCCTTTGCCAAAGCAATCGCCTGCCGCAGACGAAGCGAGGTCCCAGGCAGAGAGCTCAGCCCTGGAAACTTCTGTCCCCGATGCTCGGGCACTTTTGCAAAGTCCCCTTCCATCCTCTCCTTCTCTCTCTGCTCCCTGAGAAGCCGCTCCCCAGCCCCGGCAGTCGGGAGGGGTGGAGAAGAGGTAAAGAAGCAGCTGCCTTTTACAGGCAACAGTTTCTGTTGTTGTTTCTTTTTGAACTGCTGAGGTATAAAGCGCCAAGCTCAGGCTGTTTCTCCCTGCCTTAGGCGCACAGGCACTCGCCAGCCAGCCGATTATCCCGCTGCACCGAGGGACGGCAGCAAGGGCTACACATGGATTTCCGACGCGGAGTGGTTTAAGGCAGTTTTGCTTCCACTGCAGGCTTGGTTGCTTTTTTTTATCTCCAACCCTCCCACCACCACCCTCCCGCCCCCTGTCCTCTGTGAGATCCTGGTGTGACCATCCCTTGAGGATTCCAAGATTCCGAATTTTCTTCCTGAAATATCCCACATCTCATTTTCTTTTTTTAACTCTTCCTGAAACGTGGGAACCCCAAACCCAAAGGAACATCCCTAGTTTGAGCAGAAGGCACGCATGAAAGACAAGTTATAGAAGTGATTTTTTTTTTTTTGAGGGGGGGTGGGCTTGAGTGGGTTGTTTTTTGGGTTTTTTTTTTTTTTTTTTTCTTTTTCGGTCCCATTTCGAGACCCCCCG
>VXBB01008218.1:0-115771 GCA_013399915.1 Illadopsis cleaveri
CAAATCATCCCTGGGAAAAAAAAGCAGACAGCTGTCATTTTGACAATACTTCAGAAGGAAACTCCAGTTTTCTGTTTATATATATGCAAATTTTCTGTAATTTAGTGCTGAGGCTTCCCTAATACTAACACAAGGAACTCTACTCAGTAGGATCAATTCCTATTCTGTTTTGGTTTCCCCAGCCCAGGTCTGTACAAGTGGCAGGGAGGGCCAAGGATGGGCCCCCCAGCTCTGAAGCCCGTGATGCCACACATGCAGGTATTTGCTCAGATTCCTGATAGATAACTGCACAGCAAACCCATACATGCCTTCAGCTACTTCTAGTGTATTTTAAGAAACACATGAAACTCTTGTGCAGGATGACTCATAGCATAGCAGTCCCATTAATGCATTTAAACATAAAACACATATGCCATAAAGGGATATCCCAGGGCCTGCATTTCTTTCTTTTTTTTTTCCTCAGAAATACAATGCCGTTAATGCCAGCAGATTGTTTTCTGAGTGATTCACCACAACTCTCAAAGCACGCTATTTTATTTGGTTCCTATTATAGGTAAAACACATGCAAGTATCTATCAGACCTTTTCCCTTCCTTTTCCCTTCCTGGAAGTTTAATGATTGGAATGCTGCTGCTGGGTGAATTAACTGGTAGGATGCCACGTGTGGGCTGCTTCCTACATCTGAGACACCACAAGGTAAATGTGTGTGGGGGGGGAAGGGTATCAATACCTTTGATGACAGGGGAAGGGTGCAGACACATCAAAACAGCAATGGACCTGCATAAAAGGTACTCATGTGCATTAGTAGTGTGTACCAGTATCCCCTGTACCTCTCTCAGAACTGAGATGCAGTGTGAGCAGGAATGAAGGTGTCAGTGTCCTCACCCTCCCAAAGACCCCCCTCTCAGCTCCTGTGTCAGATCACTGTCCCTGCTGAGGAGAAGGGCTGTGCTGAGGATCTATTGCACACATTGTTGAAAGCTGCGTCCCCCATCTGCCCAGCCTCCCATCCATTTAAAACCTCTTGGTCCACATCATGGGGACACAGTGGCACCTGAGCGCAGTCCTTGGTTCAAGCTACTGGCAGCCAAACGGGGGATGGCACCCACTGGTGCTGAAGAAGGGAAAAAAAGCCCCTCTGCTCATCCTGGCTCCCCCAAAAAATACCTGGCATGTGAGGAAAGCAGAGGTACACAGCGTTGTACCTCACAGTCCTGCCACATTCTCCTGGTGCCTGGGCAGCCTTTTCTCACAGGGATTACAGCAATTTCATGCTCTATGTGTGTCACTGCTAACTGGAGCCTTAAAACTGCACATGCAGTCCCCAAAGGCCAGGAAAAGATAACCCCTGGGGCATTCATCCCAGAAGTGCTGGTGGGTGCCCTCTTCTAGTTGCCTGTATAGACTAAACCACAGTTGACTGTCTGTGTGTGACTGAGACAAACCAAAGCCTAAATCTCACAGGTCTTTGCAAAATGGGTGAAGTTCTTGACAAAAGGAAACCCGTGTTGCTTCTTTAAAATGCCTGGCAATCTGTCAGGTACTCAAAGCATTAATGTCACGGCTAAGCATTTAGTAGCTATTATTACTCAAGTTAGTCTTGTTTTGGGTACAGAACGTAGGAAAAGGTCCACATCCAGATTCCCCTCCATCCCCACCAAATTCATTTCAAGATGCTGAGCACAGAAATGATTCCCACTTTGGCTTTTCTGGGTTTTCTAATTTTGGCCAATCCCCAAAATGCAAAAAATAAAAAAATAAAAAAGGGATGCCAAGGATGGTGTCCGATGACCTGCATGGCATGCTCTTTCTCAAAGGGCTGAAGCTTGTCCTCCTTGCCCATCTCTGCCAGTGCTTGCATACAACCCTGGTTTGGTTAGGAACCAGTGCTGAGAACAGGAGGAACTCCAGGAAGAGATTTGTGAAAAACTTGCAACATTTCAGTATTAGAAGATTTTTGCAGAAAATGGGGCTACCACACTTGCCATAGCAGCCTTATGGTTGTTGCAGGTCACACCACTGGCTTTTAAGCATCCAGGCTTATCCCCTGCATTAGTTTCCTCCTGAAATCAAAAGCTATCTTTTGGGGTCTTCCTTCTATTCCCTAATGACCTAATGTTGGCATAAAACATTGACTCTGTGGATGAGTCCTGCTATCCAAGTGTCAGAAAAAATAAACTGCTGTGAGCCAGCAGAATACAAGGAACCATCACTCAGCCCTGACGTTCCAAAGGGATTTGGTACCTGTGAGGTGGGCAGGGATGACCTTTGGAAGTACAGTTCAGTAGTCTTTGTGCTTGGCAAAGGACAACAGTGTGCAACAGGTACCTTCCTAATACTACCCAAGTCTGAGGAGCTCTCAGTCAAAGGACACTGCAAAGTGGTTACAAAAGTACATCCTGCCTTGGAAAAGGCCAGTTCAAAGCACGCAGGACTGTTCTCTGTCTCATTTCCTGGAGTCCCACCTGCTAGGCAAGGATGTGGGACGGCAGCAGAAAAAGAGCCTGTGGGATGTGTATCACAGAATGGGCACGTCCTAGCAGAGGGAAGAGTCTTGCCCAGCACAGATTTGCCAGAACTGTGGCAAGGTGAATATTGCTCTTCATGTATCTTTTCTCTTTTTTTGAAACAGACAAGCAGCTTAGTGCATCTGTGAGATAAAGACTGAAGAATCCAGAATTCCTAGTGCTCAGGCACTGATCTTCCCTTTCCTGTTATTTTATTTAAGGGAATTTTTGTTGCATGGTTTTCAAGCATCTACCTGTCTTGCCGTCAGTCAGTGCTTACACTCATCTGAGCAGCTGCTTTTCCTTAGATACTCACAAAATTATCTCTGTTGCTCCAGTTCTCTGACCCTTTATCTCTATAACTAGAGCAGCCAGAGGCAATGAGAATTGTGTAACCATCTCCCCACTTCCCAAGTGCTTGGGACAGGTCTGGTAACTTTGATAGTATGTCTCATGGGACACACTGAATAAATCTCTATTAGATTAGGGCACTTATAAATAAACTGGCTGTTTGCTACAGGAAAAAATGAAAAGGTCTTTATTTTAGTTACTGGATGAGAGAGGCAAGGCACACAAATATTTTGGCTAATATTAAACTATAGGTAAACTATGAAAAATAAATATCTTTAAAAGTTATCTCAAGCCATCTAATAAAAATTATACTACTTCTAGATTGAAAGCCAACAATTTAAAACCAGCATGTCATCTATAATCTGCTGGTATACAGAATTACCCTGCACAGATGGGGCTCAAAGAGTAGTCGTATGGCCAGGTGATAAAGAACTAAAAGTAATGTTTTTTATAGCAGAGTAGCATCTGTGATAACCCACAGCCATGCTCAGACACTGTGGAACTTGGCGGCAGATTCACCGCTCAGATATAAAACACATGACGAGCACATAGTGACATCAAAAGGAGTGCAGTGCAATGGTGTTCAGATGTCTCCCCTCGAGCCCACACAAAAGCTGCTCTGAGGGCTGCTGTAGCTCAGAACTCTCAATGATTCCCTTTTGATAAGCCTGTTGTTATCAAATCCAAGGAGTCTTATGAGCAGCCCCTCCTGACTTTGTGCCTTTGCTAACCAAAGAGCATGAAGGCTTCTTCTGTTGCCTGAAAGACGTGTGAAGGTTCAGGTTTTAGACCTCAAATCCTGTTTTTACTTCAGAAGTTGATTGCACAAGCGGACAGTGAATGAGTGTCTCCGTTTCCCTTGCGGTCAGAGAAGATCCTATTCATACTGAGTTTACAAGCAAACACTTCCTTTGGTAAGCTTCCCATGCAATTCAATTCATGTGCGTGCTTTCAGGCTCTGTCTTTGGGTCTGGACTAACATCAGAACAAGCAAGAGAGGCAGGCTCTCTTCTCAGCCCACCACAGCCTTTTCTGCAGTGCTTTGAAATGATGAAACACACTGTTTTCTGCACACTGCTGCAGTCCTGTCAAGTCACTGGGATTATACATGCATCAAGAGGCTAAGCACATACATGGGTATCTACTGGATGATGTACACCCATTCCAGAATTTTACTTGCTTAACAATCAATCTAATGTTTTTGCTCTTTATAGTTACTGGCTGGGAGCCTAGAATCTGCTGGCACCTACACACAGGATTCTCCTCTGAGCATTCTGTGACCGCGTCAGGTGTTTGAAATATTGTGTATTAACAATAAGTACTTTATGACCAGAAAATAAATTATTATTTGTGGAAGGCTTGGAATTTGTAGTCAGTACTAGTCTGTACCTGTAGTGAGGAACCATCAGCTTAAGGCTTTGGCTGTAGTAAAAAAAGGAAGACCTGACCTTGGGATATTCTAACATTTTCCACTCAAGGAAGCCCTTTTCTAAGTGCATCTTCTTCACTGTATAACAGAGCACTATCCATTAGGCAAATGTTTAGTTAATGGACACAGCAGGATCCATACATGAAGATTTTTAATGAAGGTGAAGATTAAGATTCACTTGATATGGCAGTGAAACTTAATAAAGTTGCACAGTAAATTCTAAGCTAGGTCTGGCCACAATACTTGAGAAAAATGTCACGAAGTACTTGTGACCACAGGTAGGTAAGACCTTTGTCATCAGCCACTCATGAGGAAACATGAGTATCCAAGAGGACATTGTCTAAAATAAGGCAGTGTGTTGGCCTGGGCTGTTGAGTCATCAGTATCACTTCCTGCAGCCCCTGCTTTTGCTCCGGGTATTTCTCAAGGGAGCACTGACTTAGTCTTTTTGTTTCTTCTAGAATGAATAAGATCACAGCTCCAGAGCAGTAATGATGAATATGTCCTTGATTCAGAGGAATGTGCATTCCTTTTAGCACAAGTGTGCCAAATCTTCCATGAGATGCACCTGATTAGTTTTTATCTTTATTTGTCATGGCTTCACTGATTTGAAAACTTCAGACTCTCTTAGTTGTAAAATGGAGAATTCACAGGAAGACTCTGTTCACGTGAGAGAGCGAGCTGTGTTAATGGCTTGTGCCTCAGGGTACCACTGAAAGCTGTTGTATGTGGATCTCTCTTGCCTTTTCTTTAATTCAGTATTTGCCTAGACATTTCTTTAATCCCTCAAAATACTATGTGGAACTTCTCTAGCAGAGACAGATTCTCACCAGTTTTCAGTGACAGATCCTTCTCAGCTACACTGAGGTTTGCTGCATTTGTAAAGCACACCTTACGGAAAAAGAAAAAAAAACCTGACCTCTGAATTCCTTTTTAAAAATATCATTGCAAAATTCCTGACGTCAGACAATGAGACACAAATTACCTTGTGAACTGTTAACATATGCCTGTTTACATATGATATCTTATAGCCAAAGCAGATTAAGATTTGAAGGTTTAACTGCTGTTGAGTTTCCACTTCTGTGAATCATACAGATCATACAGCTTATTCATCACAGGCACTTATTTTTATTCTTTAACTCTTTCAAGCTACTTCTTCCCAGAGTGGAGTTTAGTGGGAACGTGGGACGCATGGGAACAGAGAGATCACAACTGCACAACAAACCTCGAACTTTGCAAATGAAAGAGTAAAGAGCTGCCATTAACTGCAGCCACCCCAGTGAATCAGTAGTGGTTTTATCTCGCACCAGGTGAGCTGACAAGCTCAGAAGCCTTCCCCAGTTGCCAAGGTAAGTCTGTCCTTCCACCTAGTTAAGTGCCAGCTGCAATGGATGCTGATGGCCAACCCTGGAATATTTCAATTTAAGAAGGAAAATCACTTGTAAGAACCAACAAGAGAGAACTAGCCATGACAAAATCAACAGGATGGCTCAAGTTCTAGGTTCAAAGAAAAAAAAAAAAACATTCATCATACTAGGATTCCTTGGATGCTGTGTTATAGTTTAAAATAAGAAATGCCATACGTTTTGGTGAGAACTTCATTAATTTCAGTAAACACAGTAAGTTTATTCTAGCACTTGAATGTGTGGTGCATCACTGATTCTAATGGGACTCAAGTACTCTCACCAGCAACCCTGACACAAGTGAACAAGTATCTGTCTTTTTCTGGATAACATGGCCATATTTTAAAAGAGAAATCTCTGCTGATAAAAGAAACATTTAAATCCACATGCCTGTTCACCTCAGATGTGATTGTTATTAAAGCTAGGCAGGTGAGTGTTGCCAAAAATCAGTCCATTTCTTTCAGGTGAAACCAAGAAAGATTTCGGAGCTTAGGCTGCACTTCACTTGCTGTTCAGGTTCTCTGATTGACTGACACTGCCTGGCTCAGGCCAGCAAAGGAGAGAATGAAGATGATGTATTTTGAAGCAGGAATATGAACATCCAAAAATACCTTTCTTCTTAGAGTGCCCATAAGTGACTGTTTGCTCTTTTCGTTTAAAGTATTGCTTCAGATTTGTTTGGTTTTTTCCAGCTGCATCATCCTAAGCAGACAGTTCACCTTATTACCTGTGGATTAGCTAACAGAGGCTGAGTGCAGCACTGTGATGGGTCAAGCCTCTTTTTCACGTAGGACAACAAGGTGTAACCAAGACAGCAATCTCCCTCCCAGCATTACTCACTGGAACATGAGGGCAACGAACCATATCAGGAACTGTAGCAATCCAAGGCTATACTGGTACAAATGCCACAGGTAGCAAACCAAACCTGCTGCCACCGGTTTGTTGGTAGGAATCTGGGTATAATTTACCATTTATAATGTTATTGTGTTATTGGAAGGCACACTCAAGCAACCTAGACACCTACACAAACTAAATTAGAGGTGCAACACTTGTGGCCATGGAAAATGTGTGTACATCTTTGCACCTGAAAACTAGGGAGGCTGGTTATCACTAGGGATTGAAGTAGATCCAAGAGGACAATGTTAATGCACCTCTGCCAGAAACTGCAGAGCTTATTTAACCAATGCAAGTTTCTGACTGTTCTGCTTAGAAATAGTTCAAGAATAAATTTAACCATAAACTTAAAGATGAAACAAAAAGCACATTCCCTCCCCCTCCCGCCCCCCTTTTTTTTTTAATGCTATTGTTAACATCCTCCCTTGTGGTATATAACTAAAAACTGGTGACCCACCTTAAAAACTATAGGTTTGAGCCCTGAGGTATCTTAAAAGGGACCTGATTTTACACATAAAAATACAAACACGTACATGGTGCTCAACCACCCCCTAGTCCCTTTCAGCTATTTCAGCTGGGCTTCTGTGGCAGAAGCACCCACGCTCACTGCCAAGTTGGAAAAGATGGACCTCGGGGGTTAGACCACATAATGAAAATTAGCCAGCCAATTCCCATGAAGTGTTTTGAACACAAAAGCCCAGCACAAGTAATAATGGCTCAGTTCTCTTTTTAAGCTATGAAATCAGCTTGCAGATTAACATTCTTCAATTACAAAATAACAATTTTCAGCTTGAAGTGGTTTGTGCTCTTAAGTGAAATTTGGGTTAATAATGGTCTATGAAAGGAGAGCTGTTAGCAAACAGTAACCCAGAGTGAAAACCTTAGCATATGGGTACCTCAGCTACATTTCACATGAAATGTCAGATTGTAAATTCAGAAAAATTACATAGGAAAATACCATCTAGCCCACTAAGGATCCCAAAGCTCAAAGAAACCCGTATTTTCTGATTACATATGCCAAGAGATAATTGCCATCTGACTGCCAAGGCAGCTCCTTTTACCTATGGCTATTTCTAACTCATGTATATATATGCCTTATCTGCCTGATGTGTTCAGATCAATTTAGGCAATAAGTAGTGTCACAAAGTTTAAGTTCTTTTATGGATCTGTGCCCAAAACCATAAATATCTGAAGTTTATATAAAATGAGATTAACTGCTTTTCAATCCAACGCATATGGTTACAATATATTTGTAGTATCTAAAATTTAGTTATTGGAATACCACTGTAAATAATTGTAGTCTTCCAGCCTACAACATTAAAGCCTTCTGGGACTCCCAAATGCAAAAAGCCTGAATTAAATGCTTCTGAATTTCAAAAGAAAAGTACAAGTCAGAACAGAGAGTTCAAAAATCATAAAAACAAGGCCAAGATCCTCAAAGCTGAGTGGTTGTTCTCTGTGGCCACAAACAAAGTGTAAGTGTGCAAAACTTTCTGAAAATTCATCTCCAAGGTTTGTGTTAAAATGTGGGCATGGTTCCAAGCACTGAAGATCTGTGGTCACAGTGCTCAGAACTCCAAGCATTCCCAGTAGTTACAGAGACAGTAACAGAACTATCTGCAATATAGAGCAAAACATTCATTATTGCATGCTGGCAGGATCTGCATCTCTAATACGCTGAAGAAACTAGCACGCTGACAAGAAGTTTAAATGTTTCAAAACATGCTTTATTAACCAAATGTAAGCTTTTAGAAATTCAGGAAAGTAGAAAAAAAACCCAAACAAGTTTAACTGGAATTCCTTATATTCCTGAGTTCAAAAAATGCATTCAGTGACAGCAGAGACCTTCAACTTCGGCTATAAATGAAACATTTAACAATTATTTACCTATAAATGAAACACTTAACAAATACAATCAGTTATACAACCTATTTAGAATCAGCAACTTATCTCACAAGACCTCTAATAACAAATTTTCTTTGCGGCAGTAGCATATCCAGCTCACGTGTCCATTGTTGACCAGCTTTGTTTATTCTGACTGTCAATCACTCTTTTAAGTGCTTCATCTGGTACAAGATCTGATCCCTTTACATCAACATGGCTACAGCCCATTTTAGGGCATCTGTTAGAAAGAAAAGAGACTCCATTAAATTGGAAGAATTGTACTTGTCAGATATAGGCTTTTGCATAGCATCTGCTAGCTTTTTTTTTTAATTTGGGATTCACTCTTCCTATCAGTTCCTTGTTACCTCTTGTCCTCTTCACCAGCTCTGTGTGGGAAAAAACAAATCTATCTCAACTGGTGAGAATCATCAGCTGAAGGAAGGAAAGAAGGAGTACAGTGAGAGATGGAGCCTCTTTCACCTGTAGATCACTCTCTTGCTTCAAGCACACAAGCTGCTTTCATCAGCAATATCAGCACTGCATGGACACCTTTCTGTGTTGCTTTCTCTCTCTAACAAACTGCAGGTAAATACCTCTTACCTTACTAATCTGCAGTGGAGAAGTATAATCTTCACTGGCAGATAAGTAGGGAAATTATTTTCCAGGGAAAAAAATAAAAGGGAGTGAGTCTTGCTACGACTTACTGGTGAATCAGTGGACTGTTTAGTTGGTGTAAAAATCAACCTGACCTTTTATGAGCTGTGAAAGCTCAGAAAGTAGAAATGGGGTAAAATTAACAGCCTCTAGATGATAATGACATACAAAATGTCTTACAACTACATGAAACAACCAGATAAGGACAGTAGGGTGAAAGATATTTAGGGACCAAAGGTCATTTTCCTTTGGTGGCAGCCCAAACGTACACAGATGGTTAACTATAGTCAGAAGTAACACTTTTCCTGAATTTTTCCTCTCTTAGAGTAACTTTTGTCTGAGGTGCTGACCTTATTTACACTCAGTACTCACAACTTTTACTCCATATTTGTCCACAGGTTACTGTGCTTGTCATAGATCAGTCATTTAATTGCTCTGTGCCTCAGTTTTCCCATTTATCACCTTAATACAGCAATAGCTTGCCAGATTAATGAATAACAAGTGCTCAGAAAGCTCCCCACGTTTCCTGTAAGCATAAAGTATTAGTATGTCCTTCCAGGCAGTGGAAAATAGTGAGCAAACCAAGAGACGTAAGAGTTGCCTCAAGGAGAGTGTGACAAGTCTGTCAGCACGGGGCTGTGTGTACGTCAGCTGAAGGGCTGGCAGGCAGGCACTGCACTGCCAAGGGCACTGAAGGGATCCCGTGGATTCCAGCTGGGAAGTGCTTGTAAGGAAACAGCCACTCTGTGTCTCCAGAGTGAGCAACAGCTCTGATTCCAGAGTCAGGATAGCGAGGATCCTGTAGTCAAGCCCTGCTCTGCCAGGACACCTGCTCCCACAGGAAGATCCCTGGCAGGGGCACAGCCCAGCAGCCACACCATGAGACTGGGATACTGAAACAGGGAACTTGTTGCAACAGCTGGCCTGTCTTCCCACCACCGCTGATGATGGGTTTTCAAAGTACCTGCATTTTCAAGAGGAAGTTTAAAATTACAGCAGGTTGGTCAGACTGGGCAGAGAAAACCAAGGAGTCCTCCTTAATTTAGTTACAGTGAAGCTGTGGCATTGCTCTGTGTGTGCTTTTCTAGCACTGGAATAACTGCTGTAAAAATGGTAAAGCTGCAAGCTAAAAGCTCAATATTAAGAACTGCCAGTGTTCAGACTGCACAAATAATTTCAGTTTTGGTATAAGGTAGCTTTTAAAGATAGGTATTGTACAGCTGATATGATCTTTTTAACTCCAGAGTTTCTCTAGTCTTCCATTTCTTAAAAGGTAGAATAAAATTCAATCATGTGACCCTATTTTTTTTCAGCAGAGCTGAAACTTTTGATCTGCTACAACAATTTCGCCTAAATTGACATTATTCTGATGGATTTAACAACACAGAGAAATATTTAGATACAAACATCCTAAATTCAGTATCAGAGAAGGTATTCTTGTCATTAGGCTGTTGAGCACAGGCTTTTAGCCTCTCCCTATCCTCCAAAAAATCACTTTCCTCCAACTTGAGAGCTATTTCCCAATTCCTGTTCATTTTTCCATCCAAGTTTCTGTCCATCCATTTTGCTCGTTTTGTTGTTATTCCCAGTATACTGCACCCATGCCAGATTTTTCCCTAGACTTTGTAACACAAGCAAGGTACTTCCATCTCGTTCTTCAAGCTCTTTTGACACTGAGATTGTGGCTGGGCATCCCAACTAATGCTTGGTTTTATAGCAGGGCTTTCCTGTAGCAGGGAAGGAGCATGGAATAAAAACTCCAGCTCCACCTCTGTGACCCCCATGAAGGACTGTGTAGAGCCTAACAGAAATGCCAGATCAACAGATGGAGGAAATAAGCTGCCTGTGGCATTATCTTCAGGGAAATCAGATTGCTGGTCTCTGACAGACCTTCCTGAGTAAACAGCATGTTTATTAAAAGTCCACAACTGGTAAGTTTCCATAAAGTCATCAGCCCAGGAGGGTCTAGCATAAATGGAGTTAAAACAAATGTGAAATCAATGATGAGAGATGTCCTCTCAGCTTGCTCCAAAAAGCGTTAGTGTTCAAGCCTCTTTTCTTTTTCTTTTTTTTTCTTCTTAAAATCATTCTCATTTTTAAATTTACTGTGGAGAATTTGAGATTTAAAAATTCAACTGTTACATCTTTTCATTCAAAAAAATATGTCCCATGTGGAAAAGTGACAGACTATTTAGGTGATATAAGGAAAGAATTATTTAACTGCCTCATGGTAGGAATTCCACTGCATTATCTGATCTTGTTCATAAATTCTGTTCTACCTAAAATGTTGTGGTTTAATATTTCTCACTTTAACACTCAGTTGTTTTAATATTTCTGAGCTGTATTGGAATAGAACTGCAAAAGAAGGTGCACAGAGGAAACTGTTTTTAATTTACTTCAAGGCTTGCTACATAAGCAGTGGGAACAAATCAACAACTAAATTTTAGGAAACTGAGGTCTCTCTTTGTTGGTCACAGCTATACAAAATCTCTACTTCTATTGTGCAGCTACAAGTAGCTGTAACTTCCCCACACAATTCCTGAATATTTCCTTACACACTGTTTTCATTAAAAAGAAAAGCACCTTCACGTGTCTAGTACTAATGAGGAGACTCTGACTTGGGCAGATGCTGAGGTTTTACTTCCTGCAGCCTTTCCAATCCAAATACATTTCCTAGAACAAGTGGAGTAAAATTCCACTTACACAGCAAAGCAAATAGCTTTTCCACACATTCTTTTTAGCTTACCGGACTTTTTTCTTTTTCTGCTTTTGAGTCTGGATCATTTCTAGAATGGCATCTTCTTCATAACTGTGTCCACAGACTTTGTTCCGTACTGGCCTCTTCATTGTCATCTGTAATCAGTAAGGATAGATTTAAAGGAACTGATAATGCCCATGAAAATGCTTCTCCTGAGATTTTATGTGAAACAGCAGGATGTGTGTTTGCCACTCATACATGGCATTCCAGTCAAATTACAGATGAGGTCCTGCTTGGTAAACTACATTCCTACTTACATGGGGGTTTTTTTCCCAAGGAGTATTGCTCTTCTTTCATAATGCTCAAAATTTATAGTATTTTCTTATTAAATATAAGGCTGTTTTACAGGTACTGCAGATTTGTAATAAGCAAACCAATGAAGAATATGAAATAACTATGTCCTTGTCAATTACTGCAGCAGTGATACATACCTGTGTAATGGGACAAATAAAGTTCATCTGACTCCGAGTCACAGCTATATCTTCATCGATTTGTTCAATGGTGTCATTAGCATGATCTGATTTATGAGACAGTAGAATGGGAAAAAAATAAAAAAATTGTTTCTTATTTAATGTAGATTGCCAATACTTAAAAGAAGCTAATAAAATCCAACATTTGCCAAGCACTATCTCACAGTGATATCTAAAATACCACAGCATGTTTCTGCACCACTCCATGAACAAGACACTGCAAAAAATACTGTACTATAATGTCTTTTAGAGAATGTGAATTTTTATATTGTAACCACTTTGTGTGTGTGTGTGGCTGTTTACAGCCAATGCTAGAAAGAAAGGCTGGGAAGGAGAGCAGGTTGGCCTGAAGATATGCAAAACCTTTGGTATTCACTATTCAAGTCCACTAAAACCCAGTAACACACAGGTGAGTCCTCAGAACCTAACAAAGGATGAGGTGGAGCAGATCTGGCAGTCCTACCCTCAATATCAGTTTGTGTTTGAGTGTCATAAATGGGTTTGCTGTATAACCTGTATATGGTGTATACACTTTAAAATGAATTTGTACTGTTTATCATAATGCATCATTTATAAAGTGATGCTGCTGTATTTTGATAAGACCATAATTAGTGAAAAACAAAAGCCAAAAAGTGTCACGGACAATAGAAATGTTATTGAAGTACCCTGAAGGAGGAGGGGCAGAATGAAATACTGACAATTCCCAGAAAACACCCAATGGCCCAGTGCCAGGGAATGAAGGGCAGACAAATGAGAATAAATCCACCTACAGCTGGAGGATCTGCATGTCCTCACCTTTACCAGAAGAAGAAAGAAAGGTATGAGCAACTCTGTGCACCCAGGGGCACACTAGCTAGTGTTCCATGCAGAACTTAGTTACCCAAAGAGAAAAGCTGAGACACAGGAGCAGCTAAGGAAGAGACAAATATGTATGTATATATATACTTATATATGTATTTAGAGAGAGAGAGCGAGAGAGAGCACTAAGTATAACCTTAATGAAATGCATACATGTTGTTTTATCTTCTAGCTCCTCCTCTGTTAGTGTAAATCTAGGCTTTTAGTTGAATGCATTTGTTTATCTTTGAATCTTATCTGGTAGTAACAGCAAACTTAACACCTGCCATAGCTTTCCATTCCTTTGGGGTAGTTCTGCAATGCCTTTGCAGAGGCAGAGAAGGGCCCTGGGGTGCAGTCCTCAAGGTGTCCCAAGCAAAGAGAACATTTTTCTCTCCAGCTGCACAAGCTGCACTCCAGGGAAGGAGTGAGAAACACAAGTGGACACGGAGAGTTTAGAATTACTTCATGATTTGCCTTCTGCAGCGTCTCAGCCTGAGTTCCCTGTGCTGCTGTTGCACACTATCAGCGAATCTTTGCATCCCTGGTATTCAGTCTTCCACATCTATTAAGGACCAGTGTTTCCTAACTTATGGTCAGCCCTGCGTGCCTGTGTGATACCATCACCTTCCGGATGATACCAGCAGATATCACCCGTGGAGCAACCAAAACCTCTCGCACCCAGCCTAGGCTGAGCTCGCTGCCCTGTGAGCCAGCACAGCTCTGGCTGGCGGACTCTGGCATTGATATTGCAGCTATTACTCCACCACATACCTCTTGGTATGCCAGGCCCACTTCCAGACCTTCCTCCTTAACAGAGCTTCCCCTTCTTTCCATTTTAATATTCCAAGCATTTAGGAATGTTTCTGACCCAGGTGCTCTAACCCCAGGTATTGGGGTTGGAACTAGATGACCTTTAAGGTCCCTTCCAACCCAAACCATCTTATGATTCTACTCCTGTGAATACCATGGGAATACTCAGGCAATCATCAAGGATATTTCTGTGTCTGCTACTAAGGTCTCATGCAATCAACAGGGTGTGGATTCTGGGGGAAAAGGAGCTCAAATATCCAATGTCAATCATAATTTCAAGGCTTTAATTTCCAAGAATATTAACATACCTTCATCAGATACTGACCACCTAGCAAAGGCAAACACTTGCAAATCAGAAGGAAAAAGGGGGCACAATTTAACTATAAATACCAAAACTGCAATGGTATGGACACCAGAAATGCACTTGTGTTAGTCACCAGTTTTCGGGAAAAAACTCTGTTGCATACTATTCTTAGATTGCTTATATATGTGGTTTATTCTATCATAAGCACATAGTATTTGAAGAAAGTACAACTTTTGGAGGGAAAAAGGGTTTTTTAAATGAAGCTTTTGAAATACAAAGCAATGGGTGAAATCCCACTAAGATGGCAAGGCTAAGAAATATTGGAGTTATTGGCAGGTGACAGCTTTGGCATGCACTGTTTCACTTCAGTATCATAATGATTTTTTTCTACAAGGAATGCCAACAAAGAACAAGAGATTCAGATTGTCCTTAAATTCACGTATTTTGACATACTGCAGCTCTAATCTTTCTTGTAGAAAACACCATGTTTTTCTATGTTGTACTTTGTTTCAACCCATGAACTTGGCATGTAATTCCAGTGTACGAGGGCATCACATCAGTCAATGGCATTAGAAAGCATCAGTATTAGCAAGATCTAGGACAGGGGATTGCTTACAAAAGGTGATTTTAAAAAAAAATCAATATGTAGGTGCCAAGGAGGGTGGGTGAATTTTTAAAATGTGGGGCTTGTGTATGTGACTTTACTTCTAAAACACAGTAATATAAGATAGGTATGTAAGTGGCTTTTTCTGGAAGAGTATTCACCTACGTAGCACCTTCTGACTTTGCTAAAGAGTCACCACTTCCCTCATCACTTCTGTGTATGCTTACTTAGATACCAACACAGGAATTTAGGAGACTGTAGTGAAGCATCCAAGTTCAAAAATATGAGCTCAAGCTTGGGTACTGGTGCCCAGGTTGAAGGCCTCAGGTCTCTGAATTATGTGAGCTAAATCCCAGGCTGGGGTAACTCTTTTCATATATTGGCTTTGGAGGTGATTCAGATGCCTCATGTTTAATGGTTGAAATTTCATGAGTTGAGACCTAATCCTTGTAGGTGGGGTATATTAATCTTCTTGGATTCAAACTGTCCTCTTGCTGCAAGCTCATCTTAAACACTTCAGGTTGCACTTGATTTGCAATTATTTTGTGTCCAGCCTATCAGAGTGGGGCTCTGGCTTCAAGAGGTGATCACAGCCCGAATGAATCATTATTTAAAATATTTCTTTTTCATAAGCAGCTCATATTTTCAAAAACAAATATGCAAGACTGGGATGATGCAAGTAATACCTCAAGCATGTCAATAGCAAATTAGCATAAATCAGATAAACCACCCACAGATTTGTTGTTACTGCTTGATGTTCTACACTACAGGAGAAGAAAGGAAAATAACTTTTTCAGTGACAGTAAATTTTGCAGAGATTACACAAGTCACACAAATACATCCTAAGCTGGTCAGTAATATGCTCTAAACTGCAGATCTTTGTCTGTAGCCTTATATTGGAAGATGTTTTAATTAAGGTCAAAGGGATTTTTTTACCAAATGAAATGTATAAAAATCTGGAGGATATAAATTGCAAGTCTGACTATTCTACAGAAAGAAATAAAAACACTGGCTCATATGTATTTCAGCTAAGTCAGGTTATATTTTTATAAAATTGAGTTTTCCTTACAAATTAAAACCAGACGCAGAAAACACTAAGTTATTGTTCCCAAAATTCCGATGTTGCCTTAAGTAACAGAGGTGCATACATCTATTTTGGTAGTCTGAGAGATCACATATTAAAGTGCCTTAACAGTTTCTAGTTTTCCATTCCAGCCAACTGAAACGTGTTATGAGTATTAGTAACACATTTTCTATCTGGCTATCTCAGCAATGATGTTTACAGCTGTTGTAATAAAACTGCATTCTTATAAATGTATCTATTTTTGGTAACACATCATAATGAATTTTGCAACTGCCAACTTTTTTTTTTACTTACTCGATTTTAATTAAAAGCTGGTATTAATTTATATCTCTATCACTTTCATCTCTTGATAAAATTGTGACTAACATGCCTTAGCTCAGTTTTTTTTTACTCTGCTGAGAGAGACTGAGAACTTTTACGCCAATTTTTAAAAATAGGAAAACCATAGTGTGGAGACATTAACTGCTGGATTGTGAATTATACTAAGCATAGATAATATACATGTTAAAAAAACATGAGAGGAAAAATCCTCTCCGCTATCATTGTTACTTCTATGACCAAGGGACTGCTGTCTGCCCACTACTTCCAGTGTCAGCAATGCCCTCTCCCCAGTTTCTGTTTCTCTAACCTGGTTCTCAGTGAGTACATGTTGCAATGCAAACTCAATTGATTTCTTTCCTTTTGTGCTGGGCTGTTCTGCCTTCTCACCTGCCACAGTCAGACACTAATCCTGAGAATCAAAGGGTAACGTTAGGCATGTGGGATTGAGTCTTTGTAAGCCTGAGCCACCAGACAGACAAGGTCTTGGCTCCCAAGAGGGTCTATTGTACTGCTGACTCCATAGAAATAACAGCAACTCATCCAGGCTGGGAAAAATCCTATCTCTGAGAGCTCCAAGAAAAACATGAATGTTATGAGGACAAGTCAATGCCAAGTGTTCCTGCCAGCAGGGCACAGAAAATAATGAACGGTGGGGGGAGGTGAAGGACATTGTCACATCCAGGAGTTGTGCTCTAGGAGTCAGAAGGCATCTGGGGTGAAGAAGGGCCACGGCCAAGTCTAAAGGAAGGACCTGACACTGCTGAGACCACCAAGTAATGCTTGAAAGTGGGTCAGCATGCCCATCACTGCTGTGAATTTGGGTTAGCCTTCAGTCCAGAGAAGCATACAAGAACAATTGTTCAGTGTCCTTCCCCAGGGATGGTTCTGCAGTAAATGCTGTAGGAGTGAAAGAAGAGGGGAAACAGAGATTAATACCTTTCTGGCAAACTCTCCCAGTCTCCAGCAATTTGTGGCCAAGGACTTCCTGAGTCAGAGGTAATATCTTCATACTTAATAAGCCCTGGAGTTTTCCTTCAATGAATTTGACTAAACTTGGAGAGGGGAATTTCGGCCTGGACCTTTCAGCTTGATTAGAGACAGTTATCTTTGCTAGAAAGGTTAGAAACAGTTTAATTTTCCTTGAAAATTACCGCAGAGGCTGCAGGTTACAGTTTAATTTGATTTTTAAGAGGGAAAATAAGGTGTGCAAGCTACAGCTGAAGTCAAACAGTTCAAAGGCTTTGTGCTTTTTGCCAGAGGCATGCGATAGTTTAATTTGCCAACCAAGCCAAACTAGGCTTTGCATTGAAGTACATTACAATTTGATTACTTGCTGGTGTTGCAATACAAAGTTGATCTAAGGAAGGTGGCCTCTAACACGTCGCTCCAGATTGCAACTGCAAATTTACTTGCTCCTGCCCAGGCCAAACAACTTGCTGGTAATTTACTGCCAAGTGCTTTGTATGTGTCCTGTTTGACAGATGCTTGTGTAAAAAGCACAGAGGTGCATTTGGTCAATCCAAAATAAAATGATAATCCTGTAAATATAAGCCATTCCTATTTTCCTGGAATGTGAAATTCAAATTAGATTAATGTATTCACAAATTTTTAGTTCCTTTACGTAATAGTGGGGAAGGAAAGGATTGTGTCTTGCACTAAACATCAATCTTCTAAAAACTCCTTTAATGCCATCAAATTCACAGCACTTGTATATTTTGCAGTATTTTGTCCCACTAAGCTACAGGTCTTTTAAAATACATGATTCTAAACGGAATTACTGTTCCCATTTTACCCTTTCACTACTGGGTAGAGCTGCTTAATGCCAGTTTTCCAGAATGGCCCTTAAATGAAGAGAAACTGTGATTTGATGGACATGTTACTGGACAACTCTTACAGAATAATGTAAATGAAGGAGACTGAAAGACACTTGCAGCTAAATACAATTTGCTGTTTAATATATTAATAATAAAATATGACTACAAATCCTAGGGGGAAAAAAAAACCAAACCACCAAACAAAACAACAAAACAACCACTCCAGAAAACCCTGTGAAACCTTCAACTCACACACTAATCAAAGTGAAAAGAGACCAACTTTGCCTTTAGATTTTGGGAAATTCAGGCTGTTGTGCAGTGGGAACTGTGTCTGGAGAACAGAAAGGATATCTTTCATTATAAACCACACAACTCAAACAATTTGGTAGGCAAACACAGAGGCAGCTTTCTTTCTCCTTCTGTTATTGCAAAGAAACATGAGAAATCCACACTTCAAAGTCCTTGGATGACATTTTAAACTGCACTTTCCTCATTGCTGCTGCCTGGACGTGATCTGAAGAAGCTGCTGGGGCAGATGAAGATTACCTAAAAGATGTCATGGAGGCTGATCAGTAAGCTCAGAGGAGCTACTATTTCTGGAAAATCTAAGGTGGTCATATTTTTCCATCTTAACTACCATCACCCACAATGACATGTAAACTTACGAAGCAGGGTAAGTACCAGAGACCTGCCGAAAATAAACCAAAGTGACAAACAGACTGCTTAAATGACCAGGAAACTCTAGGTCTTCATGAATGCATGCCAGGCATGTGACAATGGAGCACAGGCGTTAAGGATGCCTCAGTATGAGCAAAGCATGAAACCTGGAATATCTTATGAGGAAAAAATATATCAGACACAAGCTATTAAATTGCAAATATATGTAAAGAACGTTTTTTATTACTTGGGCTTTCTCCTTCTCTTCAGAAGAAAAAACGCTGAGCAATCACTGCTTCATGCAGTATAATGTATAAAGGCAATTGCCATGCTGAGAGAGCATCATTTCATGTATCAGGGATGAGAAGAATATCACACACATTTTTAAAAAATGAAGAAAAACACTCCAGGCACATGAAAGAAAAAGTTGCAAAAGATGCAACCAGGAAAAAAAAAAGCCTACGATTTCATTAGAAGATGAACCACTTTCCATTACTAATGTTGTGGTCAGAATCTGGAATGTCACTGATGCAATCCTAACCATCAAATGACATGAACATGTAGGGCTTGCCTACACAGGGAAGTTGTTGCAAAATAAGTGAGGGTGTGAATACAGAATGCATTAACTACTTGGCACTAACTCAGTGTGTGGACACTCCTATTCTGCACTAGGAGTGCCTTTTGGCTGTTTTGCCTAATCCACTTCCACTGGACTTGAGGAAGGCACTGTTAATCCTGGGCTGGAGTAGTGAGAGGACGTCTGTTGGTATTGACAGCAGAGGGGAGACCCATCCATTTTTGCAAAAATCCCTAGCAGCCCCTGGATGGTCTACTCTGTAAATTTAACTCCTATTTTCTCAGAACAATCTGTTGCAAATATTCTCTACAAGCAGAAATCATGTCTATGACATCTGTCAACAAAAGGTAACATCATGTATCTTGTAACCCCTGTGGCTGGGAGTCACTTTGCCTGTTTCAGTATGTCCTTTGTGCATTCTTGTAGACATTCACTTCTGTAAAGGTGAACTGATGATGGATGCTAGAATATGCTCCTGAACAGGACTGTTCCAGGGTAAGGGACAGAAAACAAAAAGAGCAGTGTTGGGGCAGGCAGACCAGGCAGCAGTGGTCCCTAGCAGTCCATCCAACAGGCTGCTATGGAACCAGTGAGCAGAAAACCCCCCAGCTACACCAAAAGATCACACCCCTAGAAAATTATCACTGACATTACCATTTCACATTCTCTTCACATTCTCCTCAGAAGACTTTTTGACAAAGACTTCACTGTTTTCCTATTCTAAATAGCTCTTTGAAAACACCTTGGAATAATGTGCCCTAGTGCCAGGAGAGCTGTGAATACAGACACGTGGAGTTTGTCATGTGTTGGGGCCACAGGTAGGAATATTTATAAGCTATACCGTGAGAGTGATGAACCTCTAATCCCTGAACACTAACCTGTTGATTTTGTGATTGGCAAGAATGACACAGACTCAGCAGCTCTGAAATTGCAGAGAAAGCACAGGAAAGAGCAATCTGTCACCTTTGAGAATGGGCAGATTTATAGTACAGAAAACCAGCTCCACTACCCCTCTCACCCAAAGGAAGGAGGGGAGAACAGATGTGCTTCTCTTTACCAGAAGACTGATGTAAAATACTGCTCTTGAATGAAGACATGAATACAAATAAGAAAATGTGAAAACAAAATGGTGGGAACAAAATATCCTTTCTTCCACCCTCTAAATTTTGAAGTACTTGAAAGAAAATTTTAGGTGCTATATTTTATTTTAAAATTAGTCTTAATGAAAACAGCATTTGCAATTCTCAGTGATGCATTTCAATACTTCACAATGCTTTCTAAAATTCTTACCTTCTTTCAGAATGAATTTACTTAATTTTAAAATGTAACATCAAGTGAATATAATTCAATGTGCAGTGAAGCACTATATATATCCACATAACCTTTTGAGCTTTATTATTAGCATGTATAAAAAGAGAAGTTGGGTTCATCTCCCAATTTTTTTAATAGAAATAATGTTTTTCTGTATTTTGCGTATAAACTTTACCATTCCAGTTGTTCTGAATTCTGCAGCTTTGCACTGCCTGGAATGCCTCTGGGATGGACTGTCACTGCTTCAAACACTGGCTGGGTACTTGCTTGGGGCTGCATCTCCTGCTCTGCTCCAGCCTTGGTTACCAGCCCAGAGTCCTGACAACCTCCTTAGAAGAGGAATTTTTCTCAAGCAGCAAATCATTTGTAGAAGTACTAACACCTTTCTTCTTCTCTTGAACATAAAGCACTATAGAGAGAGGTCAATTATACTATTGTGACCATTTCATTGGTAGAAAACTGAGGAACAGGGCAGGAATACATCCAGAACCACCAGCATCCTGTGTGTTAGACCATTGTCTTTCCCATTACACCACACTGTCTTACCCCTGAGTAACTAAGGTGAACCATTTCCAAATACACTCTTAGTGAATGCATCTGTTCCACACTAAAAGCAAAAAATACAACATAGAAAAAAACCCAGTATCTTCTAGTAATTGCACAATATCTGGTTGTTTAATCTAAGAACACCAACACTTGCACTGGAGAACACATGGTAATTTTTAGTAAGTCATATTTATAAAATCATACATCTTTGCAAAGCTACATAAAAAAAAAAATTCATATCAAAACAAAATAAGAAATAAAATTGAGTTGTTGTTTAGGGGAGTTTTAAGAGGGACTTACAGATCAGCCAGGGCTCAATCATAAAACTGCATGGTTTTCATTTAGATTAAAGCAGGGTGACATATTGCCTCTGTGTGTATGAAGACATTCTGCATGAGCTATGCTGAGCACACTGAGCAGATCTTCACTGTAATAATCCTCAGTACAATGTTCCCTAAAAGAAACAAAAAATGTTCCTAATCCCAGTATATACAGCATCCTACATAACAATGTCATGGTAGGCCTGTGCAGCAAAGCATAATGCTGTCATTGGTTTGAGATGATTTTTCTCAACCTGTTCTGTGATGTAAGATTAGGCTTCTTGAGTAGCAGTCAGTAGAAAAAAAATCTAATGCTAGAGCCCTGAGCTATAAATACTCATGGATTATAACTGCAGAAGCCTAGTAGCTTCTGATGGTAATTAGAAGTCAATTTTAAGTGTGATTGTTATTTATTTTAAATCCCTTTCAGCAGATTCTCATTTGCCAACAGTGTAACTGGCAGAGTGCATCTTCTTTAATGTTACATGCATCAGAAAACTCTGATCATTCTATCGCTGTCACTTATATCACAAAACATGCACTTCTGACTTCACCTTGACATTCTGCATGGTGCAGATAACAGACAACCTGGAAATGACTGTGCCTTATGGCAAACATGCTAGAATGACTGTGAGGGGCTTAACTAAGGTCCAGAACTAGGCAAAGTCTTTTAAACCCTCAAGGTCTCTCTATGCCAACACTTTCTTCTCCAGATCAGCTTTAATAGGCGAGTAAATGGGGACAGAGGAAGGACTTGAACAGCCTCAGCACAGATGCACCAGCAGGAGAAACAACAATGGCAGAGCAGGATAAGCAGAACAAGGGAAGCCAATGTTGAATTGATGGGATAGCAGTTGCAGTGTCACTGGTGCTTTGTAACAGGGAGCACATGGCTAAATCACAGGGCATCCTGCACAGTCTTCATCTTTCCAGCAAAGGAGTTAATGTTACACTCGTTATTTTAGTCTTGTAGTTATTACCAGAATGGAATAACATTATAGTTTGCCTCTTAAGAGCTATTAACTTCCCTTGCACTCTTTGGTAGGCACATCAGCCCTTGTAGAATCACATACAATCCCTACATGATGCTGAGGAAGATCAAGCGTTTATATCTCAAAATAAACAGTTTAATATAAGTGAAACAATCAAATTGCACTAATTAGAGAAGGAGACCAAAACTGAATACAAAAGAGCTACCCTAAGGAATCACCTTTTTGTCAGTGCTTCTTTCACATCAGAAATCAAGCACAGCCTTACAACCCAGACTTTAGGTTAGCTCAGTGGTACTGGGACTCTCTGGTTTGTAAAGGCAATTTAAGATTCCTCCTTTTCTACACATTTGGATACAGCTAGTAAAAATATGGAGGAACTGGGTTCAGTAACTGGAAGGAATTAAAAACTTTTAAGGACTAAATCAATATATAAAGGGGGATCGGAAGAAAGTTGGAGAGAGACTTTTTACCAGGACCTGCAGCAACAGGACAAGGAACAGAGCTTTTAAACTGCAAGAGGACAGATTAGATTGGGTGTGAGGAAGACATTCTTTACTATGAGTGTGGTGAGACACTGGAACAGAGAAGCTGTGAATGCCCCATGCTTCAAAGTGTTGGACGGGTCTTTGAGCAGCCTGATTTTGCAGAATATGTCCATGGTACAGGGGTTGGAACTAGATGATCTCTAAAGGTCTTTTAAACCCAAACCATCTATAGTATTTCCCTGATTCCAAGCTTTTATTTACAGATACCAGCCCTGGCAGATAACAGCTCTTTGAAATCAAATACCACCTTGGTATGGCATGCATGCAAATACTAGAACATGTAACACAATTTAGAACATTATTTGTTAGATCAAGAAAATTAAAAGCACTTTTAGTGAAGACAAAAAAGGGAGTCTCTCCTTTAAAAAATGCAACAATAGAAAATTCTAGTCACAGACAAATGGCACAGTTAAGCTCTCCACATGACAAAATACACTCAGCTTTAACTGATCATACACTTCCTAGAGGTGTCCTGCTAGATTTTTCATTGCAGAGCTAATCAAGGTACAGCATCCCATTTCACGTAAAGGAAAACATAAAGTATCAAAAGGACTCTTCAGAGGGCACAAACTTGAATAATAACTATTCCTAGCCAGGGAGTACAGGGGATTCTGGAAAACAGCAGCAAGTGCATTCTGGTTTTGTAAACATAGGAAATGATCACTTCCAAACTTTCAGCTGCTTGAGGTGCTGGCCACCCATATATGACAAACCCAGCAGGGAAGAGTCACTGTATTAGTGACACCCACAGGTATGTGGAAAGGGCAGTCATTTAGCAGTAAGCAGAGTTCCTTGGGAAGTGACAGTCTTTGCAATCACACATTCCTGGGTTACTACACTTGGCCTCTGGCTTGTACAGCACAGAGCTTGAAACCAGGAGCTCGATTATCACTGACAATGCTGATCTGGAATTTCAGGAATGGGTTGTAGTGGGTCCCAGGAAGCAAACAGCACTTATGAAGCGAAGAAGCACTCTATGCCTTTGCCAACACAGAATGTTGTGTTGCTCTGAGATGTTGCAAGAGCATGAAAGCAGTGTGGGGAAAAGTGCAAACAGAGCTGGTGCAGTAGGAACTACAAACAGAATCACATTATTAACCAGGGAGGCAGGAAGGTGTATGGAAATTCACACCACTCAGTGCCTGAAAATTTTCTTCAGCAAATTAATGAACAATTGGGCTGTAAGCAGCTAAAGGATAACAAGCTAGTAGGAGACAGTCAATAAGTTTCTTGACAAATCAAATCACACCAAACCGACCTAACCAGCTGCTCTGATAGACTGACTGTCCCTGCTGGATGAGAGAAGTCAGCTAACCTACATACCCTGATCTTAAATACAGCTTTTGGTGTTTTCCACATGACATCCTCCCAAGTAAACTGAAGAAATCAGTATAGATCTTCACCCAGACCCAAGAAACAACACAATAATTAGGCTTTCCTCTGATTACAGTTTCTTTCTTTGCTAAAACAGAACACTGGTGTAACAATCATTACAGTAATGCCTAAAAACCATAATAGAGATTAAACAAGATTGTACAAGACACTATACACATTTATGAAAAGACAATTCTAACATTGCAGAGCTACAGTCTAAACAATCAGGACAGACAAGGGAAATATTTCACCAGCACTGTCAGAGATGGGAAACTGAGGCAGAAAAAGATTAAGAGCCTGATTTTCAAACGAGCTCAGCATATTTCTTGCTAAGCTTGCTTGAAATTCTGGCCATAATCAACATCATGGAAATCACTAGATACTGAGCTCCTTTGAAAACCAAACTTCAATATGAAAATTTGGCCCCAGAGGTCTTTTGAAAATCAACATCAAGAGGCTTACCCAAGGTCACCCAGGAAGTCAGTGGCAGGGCTGGGAACTGAACTCACATCTTCTGACTCCCACTCTGGTGCATAACTAATGTCGCCCTGTGTTCTTATTTTAATTAGCTATGGGGAGATCTCAAACCAGAGAATGCTTTTGAAATGAAAGAAAAGAAAATCCTTGCAAGTGCATTCAGTTCCCTTTCAGAAGCATCAGCACAATGGGCTTCCAGCAACTCACAAGCAGGAGGGATTTCTAGCTTCTTTAACAAGTTTCTGTTTTCCTCAGAGAACATACATCATTTGTTGTTTACTTTACAGATATAAAGGGATTCATTGGCCAACATTTTTTCTCTTTTTTTTTTTTTTTAATTGCAGTATGCCTGTGACCCATACAAATATTTTTCTAGTGACAAATGAGGATAGAAAAGGAAGCCTGCAGAGTGCAAAGGCTCCTAAGGATTAGTAGACAACCTCTGGGGCAAGGAGTGGAGACTTATGCTATTGCTTATTATTACTACATTTTTCCCTAGGTAGAGAGAGTTGTTTGAAGTGGTTTCCTTGCTAATGCAGTGGCAGAGCAAACTATTTACTTTGCATGTATATGTGGTTGCTTCAGTACCTCTCCTGCCGTTCCTGTGGAACACCTAAGATGCACTGTAGCAGTCCACAAGTTCTTTCTGGAACATCTAGATTTTCCATATTTTCCCTGGCTTTGGCATCATCCATAGGTCTCTAAGCATCGTCCCTGACAAGACTTTGCTGCAGAACTGCAGCCATCTCAAGAACAATGAAATACATAAAATTATTGCAAAGGTAGAAAACAAGCCAAGTTTGTAACAGCTCCTTTTAGTCCAACACATTTAGCTAAATCCTAGGTGTGGAATTATTTAGTCAAAGACAGAATCACAGGTTAATATTTCTATTCTTATTTTTTCCATCAAAAGCTTCAGCGTACTTTTCTGTGAAAGACTATAGAGGTTGATCTGTCAGAAGAGTTCTTCAAAAGGAGGAGCAGGACATTTCCTTAACTCTGACCTTGGTATGATCTCTGTGATCACAGGTGACTCTGCATTCACTGGGAATCTCACTGATAAAAGCCAATAAATTTTGCTCAGTTTTCCTCAGGCAGAAAGCTACTTGGTGGATAGAAATGGAAACTATGGCTCATGCTGATGGCTGGAGATTTCACAAAAGAAGAGATGCTGGGTTCATTATTCCCAGATTTCTGTCAAAAGAAGAAAAATGTCTTTTTTCTTCCTGACTTTCAGTCTTCTTGTACCTCTTTAGTGCTATTTTCAAATCCGCTGTCTCCTTTGGGATATGTTTCACTTAGGTTCAGAACAGAATTTTTGTTCTCTGTCAAAAGCACCTTCTACTTTTCTTCTTCATAATTTTCACTGCTACAAGTTTATGTGTCCAGTTGCAAAGTTGTGCAAGTTTAAAAACAACTTTATCTAGAAAAGCCAAGAAACACTTCACTAAAGACAAAGCAATAGTTATGGGAAGCAAACAGATGGTGGAGTCAGAGTGATTGTGTACAAGCAGCACGTTTGTTTCTACAGATTAGCTGGGCATACAGCTTTTACTTACAGAGCATTTTTAGTTTCTTTATCAGTAAAAAGATATTATTAGGGTTTAGTTTAGCGGTGGTTCAGGGATTACTAATGTTTCTACAACAGAAGTCATTGAAAGGGAAGTTTGAGGGAAGGCAAATTTATTTTACAGGGCTCCCTTTCTGCTGGAGAGTGTCTCATGAAGGGGTGGCATGAGAAAAAGCAAAGGGACACTTTGGAGTAAACAAGTGAAGCTGAGAACCAAGGTTGGCAGTGGTGCCCCAGCAGAGGGAAGTGGGTGATCCCATGGAGCACCAGCACAGCTGGGTGCAGCAGCAGTCGGTCAGAAGGTCCTCAGAGGCAAAGTGCTCCCAGAGCCTGCTCCTGCCTATCTGTCAGATTCTTTTTTGCCATCTTATGTATCTCTTGTTTTACTCCACATCCTCCTCTTCTAGTATGGCTTTCTCATTGTCCCCTCTCACTTATCTTGGGTCACAAGCATTCTGGGGGAGGGAACACATCTTTATATAGTAAACAGGCAGTGCTGTTATGGCACTGTACACAGAATTAATAATGACTCATATGCAGTATATAAAGTGAAACTTATCAAATAAGCTCAATTGTCTAGAAGAGGGGATCTCTTCAGTTAATGGAAAATATTACCAAAAATCTTGGCATTAAAGGTTAAATTGCATGCTTAAACAAACCACGACCACTGCTAAACACGCAGGTTGCACATTCTGGAATGTCGATTGAACAGGCTTATATGGGATCATCCAAAACCTTTGCAAGCTGATAAATCTGAATAATTAAGCTGTCCCTCATTACAGGTCTCCAAAACACATTAATCAGGTCTCCACAAGAGTAAAGTTCACTTTGGAAACAGGAACACATCTGTGACTAATTGGTTGTTTTGATTGGCTGGATTTGGTAAACTGAGGCTGCATTTGAGATACTGGTGTTGACCATATACACTGTTATATGCTGCCATGTAAGTTATGCATCCTGCTGTCTGCATACTGACCCAGCAATAGATCTCAGAATGTACATTACTTTTATCTCTTTTCACTTTTGACAAGTGTGAATTTCCAAGAGTCTTATGAAATACTTTCTCCTCCTCCAACAGAACCACAAATGGAGAGGGTTCTTTTCGTTTTGGTTTAGTTTTGAACTAGGGAATTTTACTCTATATTACAATCCTGACTATGAAGTGAGCTCCACATGAGCAGTACCAGCAGTCTTGCTACTTGTGTTTCACAGACATCTTCTTGTCCCTACATGAACTGCTGTCATGGCCAAAATCTTGAGAAAAAAAATTCTAGTTTGTTGATCATACAAGATTTAGAATTTAAGTAACACTTAGACAAAACATATACATGCATGAAAAATCAAATACAATTAAAATATCAAATAATACAATGTTTTTGAAGATGCAGGGGAGATTTTATTTGAAAGAGTATAATTAGAACCCTGCTCACACTGATCTAAAACCCTGAAAAAAGGGTAAAAAACTATTATAAACCAGTAGCATCAACACCACCCTACTGCACTCTCACTTTAATCCTGCAAACATGTCTGGCATAGGTAGCCACAGGCATACTTTCTCATATGCAACATCATAAAGATCTAGTTATTGGATGTTTCAACGTTTAAAGTGGGTTAAGGATTATACTGTTGTAAAAGCAAGTCTCTAACTGAAATCTTAAGTTAGCAGTACGTCACAAACTTCTTTCCAAAAGTAATTACCTGTCGAGATAATTCACAGCTTTTTAATGTTATATGTAATTTTTTTTGAAATAGAGTACTTAACAATATTAGAAACTTATATTTAAATATGATTGGAAATTATGGAAACTTTCTTATCAGAGGCCAACAGAAAATTTAATCCACTGAGCACTACTTGTCATTAGTACACAAGTAGATGGCTGAAACTGCAGAGAGTTATTAATAATACAGAAGAGGAATATGTTCAGGCAGGTCTTCTATTTCAGACATTTTATTTCCCTTTGAAACTTAAGAAAAAGAAGAAGCAAAAGAAGACAACAGACATGTCAATGGCTAGATGGGTGGGTCAGTCTTCCTGGGAAATGAATCATACTTTTCATTCAGTTTTATGAAAGCCTTGCTTCGAGCATGCCTGTAATTACTATTTCTTGCAGTGGCACACCAGTCAGATACACAGTCCAGTTTACAAGGATTAGGTAGTTTTCTGAGGGTTTTCTGAGGTTTTCTCCTTTAGGACATAAATTACAATGTGATTCCCTTCCTCAGCATACAAATGAGGGCTAGGGAGAGCTGATAAAGACATTTCAGGATAGGATGGTCAGGCAGGTTCTTATATTAGAACCTATTATATTATTACAGTAGTCCAACTTGCTAATTGAAAATATAGAGCAATCATCAGTATGGACTGAGATAACTAAATCCTCAAAGTTAGCTCTGCCTCAGAACTGGTACTGCAAGGATACACAAACTAACCCAGATTATGGCCTGTCTTTGTCAGTTTTGGTATTTGATACAAGTTTCTATTGCTGCATCGCTTGAGTACCTACTGTGTGAAATTGAAAGTGATTCTTCTGTGGGTGATTCAAGGGTACCCAGCCATTGTGCTGGCAGAGAAAGCACCAAGTCAGGCGCTGAAGAGTCTTACACAGTGCCTCAGCAAAGTCAGCTAAGCAAAGGGATCTACAACTGCTGCTGACCTTGTAACTGCTAAAGATTCACAGAGCACATGTTGATGACAGCACTTTAGATCTCTCATATTTGGGAGTTTGGTGCTTTCTTCTGCAAAAGCCTCCTAGCATCGGAGGTTTAGAGTTCTAAGGCTTTTCTAGAGTCCAAAGCTCTTTCAAAACACCAGGCGACAATATTGTTTCTTTCAAAATATGCCAGGAAGGGAAAGCAATAGCAGCAGTCTTTCCCTTTCTTTAGTAACTAAGAAGTAGGAAAAAAGTTCAGCTACTCTTGGATAGTGTGCAGCCCTACTAAGGAAAGAGACACTCTGACATCTACTAAAGCTGGACCACTGTGCAGCTGAAGGAACGGATTGAAAACAAGAGCCAAAACCCTTGAAAATTACTTTGTAGCTCCAGGAGCAGGGCATTCAGCTGGGAGGGATAAAGTTTTAAGCTTTTCCCTTTGCTTCCTGGGTTATCTAGACACATGCTGTCTAATACAAGATGCAGTTCCTCAGTACCTTGAAAGCAGTACCAGTGCCAATACCTGGCTGCAGACCACAACCGCTAATCTTCTAGCAGAGATTTGTGTATTCTATGGCAATCTTGTTTGAAGCGTGGACTTCTGTGCTCATTACAATGAAAAAAACTTATAACAAGATGGAAAAAAAAGAGCTACAAAAACTACACTTTCTTAGAAACTAAGTGTGGAAAATATACAGCTGAATTATACCATGTTGATCAATTCATTCAAGCATCCCTTTCTCCTTTCTGCAGCTACAAAGGCTGGAACATATTACTAAAAAAGATTATTTTGGGTTTCAGTTTATCTGTGTTTTATACATTCAAAATACATGTCGTTTAAGTAAAACTTGAATCACCATCTCATTTTATAAAGACTATTTCATTTGTATGCAAGCAATGATAGTTTCTTTAGAGGCAGCCTGAAAAAAAACATAAAACTTTTCACAGACTGCATTTACAGAATTCTGCTGATTCAACATTTTTGTGTCATAAAGACAATACATATATTTTATTCTGTCACTAGACTTTTATCAGTGAGTGACTTCAACCAGTCACAGCTTCAACCAGTATTTGCAGTTTATACACGTGTCTTTGCTTTTCTAACCTCCCTCTTTTCATCTTGTCATGTATCTCAACATATACAGGCTGGGTGGAGAGTGGGTTAAGAGCAGCACTGTTGGGAAAGACTTGGGGGTGTTTGTTGATATGAAGCTCAACATGACCCTGGAATGTGCTCTTGCAGCCCAGAAAGCCAAACATGTTCTGGGCTACAGCAAAAACCCTGCAAGCATCAGGTCAAGGGAGGTGATTCTGCCCCTCTGCTGTGCCCTTGTGAGATCCCACTGGGAGTGCTGTGCCAGCTCTGGAGCCCGTAAGGTAAGAAGGACATCCGTAAGATAAGAAGGACATGGAACTGTTGGAGCAAGTCCAGAGAAGGTCACAAAGATGCTCAGAAGGCTGGAACAACTCTCTCATGAAGACAAGCTGAGAGACTTAAGGTTATTCAGCCTGGAGAAGAGAAGGGTCAAGGGTGACTTTATAGCACCTTTCAGTACTAAACGGTCTACAAAAGGGCAGGAGAGGGAATATTTACAAGGGCGTTAAGTGACAGGACAAGAAGTAAAAGCTTTAAAATGCAAGAAGGTAGGTTTAGATCAGATGTTATGAAGAAACATGTAACCATGAAGGTGATGAGTCACTGAAAGAGGTTGCCCAGAGGAGTTGTGGATGCTCCCTTTCAAGTGTTCATGTCCAAGTTGGATGTGGCTTTGAGCACTTGGTCTAGTAGAAGCTGTCCCTGCCCATGGAGATGGAGTGGAAACTGGATGTTCTTTAAAGTCCCTTCCAACCCAAACCATTCTATGATTCTCCCCCTTTCACATATCTCAACAATGAGACGAATATAGAAAGGGCTGAAATACAATTTTTAGGCCAGAATGTACCACTCAGATTTGCGCAATAGCCTACAAAATAAGGAAAAAGAAAGAAAAATATTTAAGCTTGCTAGAATTCAACACCAAACATGAATTTGAGAAATCACATTGTCTGCCTGAACCTGAAGGGCTATTCTGGAACCTGGTGATGACAATAAATCAGGGATGTCTTTAAAATGATAACCCTTACTTTAAGAAAGTCACAGAATCATTTGTTTTGCTTGGTAGAACTGTGAGTTTAGTGAGGGAATACTTGTTTTACACTGCTATTCAACAAGCAACTCTTGAATGTAAACTCATGAGAGTCAGAAGATAAAATTTATAAATAGAAAACCTAGAGAAAAAAAGAGCAACAGCTTGAAATTTGTCTAACACATCACTTGCAAACTGATTTTTAGGCACCTGAACAGAAACATCCTTATTTACAGGGTGCTCATTATGCAGAATTTCTTTCACTTATGCCTCTGTGTTTCTAAGAAATCAGGACACCTACTCCTGTGTCTAAACACTGGGTCAGTTTATGCCAGTAAATGCCGTAAGAGTGAATTGGTATCTCTTCTAAGAAATGGTATTGCTGGTTACCTAATGCACTGAATGAGACCTTATGGTAAAGCTGGCCCTCAGAATAGAACATTAGTTATTTAAAAGCTCAAAAGCATCTAGCTATATGTTATTTTCCTGTCTTCACACAAAATGTTCCAACAAATTCTACATATCAAAGGAATTATTTACACAGCCTCCTTCTGCAGACTTGTGTTAATGACAACAAAATCTTTAAAAGTAAACAGTTACAGTTAGCTAAGTATTTTTGGCATTCAAGAGCATATGAACACAAACTCCTGATCTCAGATGGCTCAAGATCATTCCTGAAGTCCAAAGGAAAACTACAAAGAAAGTTAAGTATTCCTGCCATATTTCTAAAAGCACAGTCTAAAATGTTTGAACTTCTTCCTAGCTTTTAAATAATTTTGCTCACAACACAAATTAGCATTGTTTGCTCTTAATGATGTTCTCTCAGAGGATTTGCTCTCTGCTTCCTGCCAATGGTTCCTGCCAAAGCTCAGTAAGGCCATGGAACAACCTCTCTGCCATTTGTAGAGGCCTGCCAGAAGAGGCCAAACAGAAGTTCAGACCTGATTTAAACAAGTCTCAGTTTCTGTATAGCTGTGATTAGATCCTTTGGTTAGTTACCACCATAACTCATATCAGAGAATTATGTTCTGGGGTGGGCAGAGTGAGAAAATGGGAGGGGGGAAAATCACTATGTATTTTACCTCGTAGATTCATGAAGAATTTTAGGTGCAGGACAAGAAAAGTGAATTCATTTGTTCTGCTCAATGGTGAAAGGCCACTTTTCTACAGTTCCAGCAAATACAAAGACCCTCTGATACTTTCTGACCCTCTAAACTCTCTGCCCTTCTAAAACTATAGTAGTAACATATGACTTTGTAAGGATTTCTGGACCTTCCTCAGAAGAGCTTCAATGAAGACAAATGTAAAGTAATTCATCTAGGGAAAATAATCTGAACCTTCACAGTGCTGAATTCAGACCTCATAGTTACAAATTAGGAAAGAGATCCTGGAGCTGCCACTACCAGTCCTGAGGCAGCTCAATGCACAGGACTAGGAAGCCAAGAAGCTGATGTGCCTCTCTGGCAGTGGCATTAGGAACATGGCACTGGGCACCTTCCTGCCTGAACATCAATCACTGGTGTTCCCCAGTTAGGGTACTATGTACAGCTCTGGTTTTTGCAACTCAAAGCCAAAGTCGAGTTACAAAAGGTACAGAAAAAGCCCACTAAAACAATGAAGGAGTGGGGCAAAGTGTTTTATGTAGAGAGACTAAAAATGCTGAAGCTTGTAGCCTAGAATTGAGTCTGCAGAGACTGGGAGTGATAGAAAACAGGGAACCAGGCATAGAAGAGGAAAGGGGAAGGGAAGCAGATTTGGGTAACAAGTCAAGTGGCACATGGCAGATGAATGGGACAAGAATTAGGATGGTAAGATGAAAAATACTGTAGCAGTTGGGTTGCAGAAGAGGTAGGAGTGACAGGCACAAGCAAAGGCTGGCCAGGAGAACATCAGGAAAATCTGGAAGGGGTAGCAGGAAGAAATATCCAAGGCTGCAATAGAAGATTTTCTACAAATACAATATGTTTTCCCTAAGTCTGAAATGAAACTTGAAAGTCCAGAACCTCAGCACTGGGAAAATATCTCACTGGCTGGTCAGAAAACAAACATAAACTGTTGTTTTGCTGGTATTTCTTAGACTTAGTTGCAGGAAACATCTTATACCCAAAATGTTCCACATTAGCTGATAACATGCAGGCTCAATACAAATTTATCTTTTCAATCTTTTCCTGGATGGTTCCGTGTGAATTAAACTGCCTGTAGTAACATACTGAAAATAATTTCTTAGACAGTTCTTGACCCCACCCCCACCATGGGTTTGCAGGTGTCTTCTTAAGAGGTAAGGAAGAGCCACCAGCACCATTCTGCTTTATTGCTTGGAATGGAATACAATTATTCAAACATTTCTGGCATTTCTTTTCACACACACATACCACCCTCACGCCCTCCTCCTGCATGAAAATAAGTCAAGTTTGCTGGTTTTCATTCTGAGTCAGAATAAAAAGATGGATTATTTTTTTCTCAACCAATTCTAATCTTAATATATCTGAGATCAAAATCAATAAAACCCTCACAAAACCCAACAAAACAACACAACAACAACAACCACCAAATTAAAAGCACTACCAGTTCTTCTGTTTCTTAAGTTTAAGTTCTAAAATTTTCCTCTTTCAAGTCTTGTACAAGTTTTGTCTTGTTCTGGCTCGACAATACATATGAAGTGGGGTAGTGGACTAGCAGAAGGTTGGTAGGTGGAAAAGAAGGGAGGAGTAAGGCATAACAATGAGACATATTTCTTAAGTTTTATAAGGCTATTTCTGTGACATTTCAATGAATCATTTTCTAACACCAGCAAAACTTACAAAATACTCAAGCCTGTTTATTAGCCATTGCAATAATGGATAATAAACCAACAAGGGATTCCTTACATCCCTAAGAGAGAGTTGTCTAAGTCTACATATGCTACTTAGTAAAGAGTCTTCATGAAAATACAATAGCTTTTGTTCCATTTAAAAATTAAAATATTATGACTAAAAAATACCCCTCATTTTGAAAATATCTCATTTTTTCAGTTGAAATACTCATACCATTTGTGGTAAGCACTCCTTAACCCCTGCAGAAAAATGGGAAGCTCTGCATAATCCTGATAAGATCGGTTTTACAAAAGAATGTGTCTAAACACTGCTTACAAAAATTTCAGTTTACAGGAAAGAAAGGAACTCCCCACTGAAGGAATTGCACAAGATGTACCAATTACAAGGTATAACGTTATGACGTAAGAATATGTTTTTATTTTGATTTCTGATGACCCTATAAACTGCAAAGACAAGACTTCATCAGGTTGCACCCAGAGCTTGTAACTGGTGCCAGGAGGCAATAAATTCACTTAATACAGACAGGTAAGTTTATAATTCGTGTCATTTGTATAAGAAGAAATGGGTATTGAAAAAGAGAAGTGACACTTGTAAGTATAAAATACAAAACTCCAGGCAGAACATTACAGAATCGATCACTTATTTTTCTCTCATGAAAAAAGCAGAAATTAAATTTATGCTGATGAAAACCATGACAGATATAGTTCTATGAGTTGCTTAAATACTTTTTAATAAAAAAAAAATCCCAAGTAGAAAATAAAACTTTCCTATAACATGTATGACTGATAATTTTACTAAAAGCAAAATCAAGAAAACATGGTCATTAAAAATGTTGAACTATGTAAATATATTTATGGTTTCTCTGGCAGTTAGAATGTACCTTTTTGACCTCATGTCTAAGTAAATAAATGTCCTTCTTCAAGCTATTATCAAACTAAAAATCTTCTAAGTTGATTATCCACATCTAAATATAATTCCATTCATACTTATTAATATCTATAGTTTTGCCTTGAATAACAAAATATTTCATAACAGCAAGTGTGATTGAATACTTCCACCTTGAAGTGCTTGAATTGTGCAATACTCTTCTGAAACATCTTGCTAGAATACTCTTTGATACCACTTGTATTTCCTGTGTTTTAAAAATGTGCAATTAAAAAAGTATTCATCAAAATCTGCTCCTAGTTTTAAGTGCCCCTGTATGTTCACTTAAAAAGACATTATCTACCCCAAGTAACCAACATAAACTATTTTCTGTATTCTGTTTTCCTGAATTATGATTTATTATACTGGGGGAGGGGTTGTGTTAATTTTTAATAAGTCTTGAAACCTAAAGAAGAGAGTAGGAGATGTCATATCAAAAACATTTTTTAACAGGATAACTTTCTAAAGAACGTCATTTCTTTGTTAACAGTATTTCTACCATTTCATATCATGAAACTCTTGGGCAGCAAGAGAAATCTATCCAGTTGGTACAAAGAGAACTACAAACTCAATTAACTACTTCTTCCTATGATTTTAATGACTGCTCATCTAAAATTCAGTGATGTAAAACATCAAATAAATTTTAATAATAGCTACACAGTATTCACTGCATTAGACTCCTCCAGTCCTCCGTTCCCATTACCATCCAAATATTACACAATCATTTTGAATAGATGAATGGGAAGAGCTATCTAACTTTGACAAGGCTATCATCTCCTAGGAGGATAGCTTAAGAGCTATTTAATAGTTTTGGCGTTCTAGATGCCTTAGACATAACTTCATGCATCAGTTGTTTCCCAACTATCGTCTCAGGTTTTGTTTTGGCTTTTTTCATATTAAAAGCCTCTATGGAAGCTTAATTTTTTTCTCTTTTTATTAAGGCAATAATTTAACTTCTAGGCTTATTTTCTGCCTTATTTTAGCTTATTCCTGTTATTTTATATTTTTTATTTTATCTTTTCAGAAAAATATATTTGTGTTATTCTTGTGTAATTATCTTGTATTTTTTGTCTATTTCCTGCTCCAACCTTTAAAAAAAATTAAACACAATTACATCAGACTACATTAACACCATGAAAAAGAAACTCAATGGTTTTTTGCAGAATCTAAATTTGGGAGATTAGTGCTTGTCCATAAATTCTCCAGGAAGTTAAGAAAAGAAGGAAAGCTAATGAGTTTCTAATACACATAAGTTATGGCTTTGCTTTTAAAAAGCAAGTGCATTTGACTTTTGTACTTGAAGCTAAATTAAGTTTTTATATTGGTTTTACAAATTTTGAATTAATTTACTTGCATCTTCTGAACGACTACAGTGGAGCACATGAATATTTTAAAAACATCACCCTCTCCTGTAGATAACCTGTCACATGCATTATGAAACAGTCCTTTAATTATACAGTTTCATACTTTTAAAAAAATACAACATAGCCTGTGTTATTGTCAGCACAAGAAGGCTGCAGAGCAATAAATAGATCAGTCTAACATTTCATTCTATCATTGTGACTCACTCAGTGTGCGGTTCAGTGTCTCATTCACTAGAGACACCAAAACCAGAATTACACAAAGACCCATTTCCTCCTAGGCTCTTCCATAGCATTAATCTGAATTCCAGATGCTGCACTGACTGGTGGGGTGACCTTCAGGAAATCACTTTCCCTTCCAGTATCTGAATTTCATCATTTCTGATGCCTTTTTTGGTAAAACACATGAAGACCTAGTGATTAAAAACATGGTATATATGCAGTAATAATTAAATAAAACCCAGTTATCTTGTACTTACGGTGCCCATAGAGCCATCAGCACACTCACCAGTGTGGGCACAAGGAGCCATGACAGTGACTAGTGGCTTTGGTATTACATGACTACCAAAGAAGTTAACTTATGTATAGATGCTGACAAATACCAGATTAGAGTGAGGAAATTCAACATGAGGTAAAGAGGAACACTAAAAACAATGGACTCCTGAATGTTCATTCATCCTTCACTTTGTGTTCTCAGTGAACCTGCTGACAAGGAACTAATTTTACTAGGTTTTTTTCCTGTTTCCAGCTTCTAAAGAAACTCAAAAAGACACTCGACATATTTAAAGGAGTTGTATGTACAACCTGAAGACAAAAATACAAACAGTAGCACTGAAAGAAAATAACCAAGTAATGGGGCTTTATTGCTGGTTCACATCCAGAAAAGCCCAGCTGTGTGTGGACTCACAGCGGCAGCAGTGATGGAAAAAGGTGCACGAGGGAATAGAGGAGCAGGAACTTGCACTGCTGCCACCCACTACACTCTTACAGAAGATGATCTTTTTGCATGAAAATATATTCTGTAGTGCTAATATTCTGAATCATAAAATGACAAAATTGCTGCTAGAAAAAGGGACTGCTGGATATTTAAGCATATCAAAGAGAGCTGGTATTACAAAAGACTCAGAAAGGATGTGAAACCTCACTTCCAAGTATTTATGAAATACAGCATGCTTAAAGAAACTTCTGCTAAAATGAGTAAATAGCACATGATTATGCTTTGCTTCTCTATTTTAATATAAACTTTCCAATCTAATAAGTTGACTTCCATTGAGAAATTATTTCTGTGACACTTAGTGTTCTCCCTTACAATTTCTTACAGTATACCTTTGCTTATTTAATTTAGATTTGGACCTTCCATTCACTATTTTCCACCTAGTTTTCAGAATATGACTTCAAAATAAGACTCCAAGTGTATAATGAAAATTACTTACAAAACCAAATAAAGCCCTTGTATACCACACTCTCCTCCTTCAACCATTGCAAAGTAATAATAATGAAAAAAAAAAAAAGAAAACAAAACCGACCCAAACATAAATTAGTAGAGGCTGTCAATATTACTCTTAAGAAGTGTCTTGAAACAAGCATCAGTCTTATTGCAAAGGAATAGGTTGGGACTTAGAAAATCTGGGCATTATCAAGTGTGACATTTGGGGTTGTGCTTTACAGAAATTAAGAAGATAACTGAATTTCTCACTGTTCTATATCTAGACTATAGTTTATTCTGAGTAGGGATTATTTCTTACAAAATATTTGTGCAGCACCCAGTCTGATAGAATAAGCACCTTAATTAAGATGGATAGAACTTATTCCTGTGAAAACTGTGAATGCATAAATATGAATAGCACAGCAATGGGAGCAGATTGGTGGGTGGGGAGGAACTTGAAAATGCATGCAAAAAGAACAACAAAGCAATCACTCAAGAAATCCCGCCAAAAAATACTGATTTGCCTAACAATGCTGACAGCAAAATACAGGTAGGGGGCCTTAGTTTCTAAAATTGGAAATACAAACAGGCACATGAACAGTGTTACTGACATTAGTCACAGCACTTCTATAGCACAAACACAAGCAGCATTCATAGATTTCACAGCAGAAATCAAGATATTGAATTATTTTCCTTCACTTTTAATGTATTTTACATCCAATTAAAAAGTACAGCGTTGTTTTTCTCTCTGTAACCCTCCTGTTCTCTTATTGCAGCAAACATCTACAAATGTCAGTTAAAGGTTAATTTATTTCCTTGCTGATTTCCTGTAAAACTTGTGACTCAGCATGTCATCTGAACCTGTTACTCTGTGTACTGAGAGGACATTGAACACTTTTGCAACTGTGCTCCAGCTGCACACTTTCCACCTCCTTTTTCTGTGAGCAATGCAAAAGTCATCACTGAGCCTGGGCTGATCATTACCCTGTGACTAAATTGAGCCCTGCATGTGTGAGTGCACGCACACTCTCTGCTGCAGCTATTGGCCTTCTTTAGGCACCAGAAGTGCAGCTTCTTTTTCTCTGATCACTACAGTAGAACGCTTTCTTTTCTCACAATAGTTCTGATGTTCACTACACTCCTGAGTGATTCCCTTGCATCACTGTCCTACAATAATTCTTTCTGAATGAGATCGACTTTTTTAAATGTTGATCTTTTCAAATGCAGCCTGGAATGATTCAGATGTTAATTTTTGAGTATTTATTAGAAATATTTGTAAGATTCTCCTTTTCACATCCTTATGATGAACCCCTTCAGTCTGAATGGCTGGCTATTTGGCATCACAGACCTAGGACTAAAATCATTTCACTCTAAATGAACCTTTCTCACATGACTTCCTCCTATCTGGTCTTTGAATTTCTAAAAAGGTTTGGCTTCTTCCTAATGTAACTATTTCTGGAAGCTACTTATAAAGTTTTTTTGGGGGGTTTATTTGAGGAGGCATTCAGAAGACATACTTAAATTTTTGGGTTCAATATTGAATTACCCCATGTTTCTGCACTTAGGAAAAAAGAGTGCTTCACTCTGCAGGTTTAAACAGAATCTACTTGAATACTGTAGAGCATATCTCTATCCAGAATAAGAAGATTGTGCTCTCTAATTTGTTTTCTTGGCATGATTTATCACTTTACAAGCCTTTCTTCTGTCTTTTCATTTCCAGACTAGATTTCTTCATATGGGAAAATATTTTTGTGCTTTTAATAGTTTTTCCTGCCTCTCTCTGAACTCTAGCTGCTTTCTCTTTGAAGATAAAATCTCTCCAGAGGAATATAGCATTCATGGTGAGGATTCATAATTTGTATATAGTCTCTCAGCTTTCTCTAGTCATTTTTAATATGATCCTTTTCCTCTTGCTGTACTGTGATGAGCCTGATTTTGGGGACCCAGGAAAGAAATGACTCATTATTTTAGGCCTTTCTTGTCCTTTTGTTAGTAACAAAACATCTTGCTAGAGCAGTTTAGGCTGAAATTATTTCTGCTTCTGAAGAGCTTGGGAGAACAAGCCTATGACTGAGACAGCTTTATACAAGGACCCATGTGTATTGCTGGGATCAGTTCTTGGGAAGGTCAGAGCTCTCCTCCACAGAGTTATTCTAAAGAACACAAGTGCAGAACAACAAAACCATCTGACTGTAACATCTACTTGCCCTCATGAGCTGACTCTGTTTTGAAGTGTATTTTACATTGATTTAAGTAGGAAAATTTCTAACAGAAAAGAACTGCATTTCTCCTTCTGTAATGCCTTGATTTTCTGCACTATGTCCTTTGGAAGAGGAGACTGCTGGCTGCCAAGGAGAAGCCCCTTATTCCACTCCTTGTGCCTGTGCCAGGCTGTGGGACCCAGCTGACACTTCCCAGACATCCTGTGGGCAGACAGGAAGCTTTGAGTTTAATCACACCTATGCAGACTTGAAGTTCTCTTTTCTGTTGGCGTTATTCCTAAATTTATCTGTGCCAGCTTGAATTGATCTATGGTATGCTTACTATAGCTCCCACAGTTTTTCTACTCTAGTCCAAGTATATATTTTTTAATTTACTCAATAAGTTATTGTATTATGACTTTTTTTCTGAATGAACCCCCAAGTCACGTCAAACTGACTCTTTCATGACAAAGTGTGTTACTTATTTCCATTTAATTTATCCTCTCTTGGTACATATTTAATTGCTTTTTGAAATAACATTTCTGGTGTGGCATAGAAAGGGGCTTAATTTTCCGAAATCTGATAAAGACTTTATTAACCACAACAATTTCAGATTTTGTGCCATGGGTCAGGAGACCAGACTAATTCCATAGTTCAATAGTACTCTATTGAAATTATTCTCATGCTTAAAAAAATTCAACAATGTTAACTTGTTTACCACCTGAACAGAAATACTTTTAAGGCTTTCTGAAAGCTTTATGGATTCTGGCCTAATTCTGAAAATTATGTCTCTGTTCATTAGGGCTAAGTTTCACTTGCCCAACTTTACTCCTGGTCAACAGGCATTTTACTGGGGCTCCTTAAGGCCAAAGTTACTGTGCAGCAAGTACTCTCCAGGTTTATGTTCTGCTTTAAGGTGTCCAAAGAAACAGTCTAACAGGGGAAATAAAGAAACTGTATGGTTAAAAAGAAGGTAATTTGAAAGAAAAGGTAATAGTCTGGGACAGAAGAGAAGTGGATGCTGACTCTGTTCAGACACACTTTCTGGAAGCTACTGTAAAAACCAATTTACATCTACAAAGAGAAGGACATGCCTAACTTCCAGTGAAACTCCTGACAGTTAAGGCTCCCCAAATTATTTTTTTTTAAAGTGAGTCTTCTTTTTCTGGGTCTCCAGTACCCATCCACAGAACAGGCATTACTATAAAATAGGATTTCTTCTGAAGCAGCTCACACATTCCAATTAATATCCACAGTATAGAAAAACCTAGACAGTACTGGCTGTGTGTGGTAAATCAAATAGAGAGGAGTAAAAAAACCCTAGAGAAATATATTTCAGTCCCAAAGCTGTACTTGTCTTTAAAATAAACAGTCCCACTGTCTCAGCAGTCACAGTTTCTCTGACACACACTGCTGTAGGAAGATTCCAGAAGAACCTTAGTGACTCTACTAGGATGGAAAAAAGACTACTAGCAAGGCTATAGGAACCCACTCTTCCTTTAAAAAAATTAATAGAAAGAAGAAACATTTCTACATTTGAAAGAGAGTCAAAGATTTTCTGCCAAAATATTGCTGTCATTAAGTTTTATGCATTTGATTTACTGCTGCTTCCTGCTGCTCCTATTTAAACTCTCCTTTCCAGCAGGCATGTAATCAAAAACATATTGTGTTCCAACAGCTTGCTTGTCATGGCTGTTTATAGGAAATAATTACTGATAGAAACTTTAAGAGAAAAATAAAGTCCTACACATGCAATTATTTGGAAAATACTGATCAAATTCACTTGGATCAACACTTCACTACAAGATCTGAAGTTCAAGGCAGAATTGAGTCATATTTTATTTATTTTTAGCATCTATTTCACATTGCCTCACTAAGAATCTAGAGTGCAGTTGAATCCTAGCATGTCACAGAGATGTGTAGCTGAGAGTTGCAGCATCAAGTTATCTCATTAGGTATGAAAAAAGTTTTCTCTTTATGAACTCTCACACTGGTGAGAGTAGTTGTCATTTGCTCAATTTATTTACAATCTATTCTAATAAACAGTGTAAAATGGGTCTTAGGTTTGATGACAGCAAAAGTTTTTGAGAAGACATTCCTTGAAGTTCCAAGAGTTTGGAAATCTCATGTTCTGCTCAAAAATAAAATGTGCTTGTTAAAAAGTTCAGTAACATAAAATGGAACAATCACCATGTATGGTGTTCAACAGTCTGCTGAACAGGTGGAGATTTAGGGCTGCAAGACTACAAATTAAAGAGCACCCAAACATTTTCAAGAAACAATACAGCAGGCTTGTGACTGTACCAAACCCCCTTATTTTTAAGACTTTTCAAGATTTAAGCCTCCCGTTTCATGATGAAATTTTCAACTGTATTTTTCAAGCTGTCTCAGTGCACTAAAATTGTAATGAGAGACAGTGATTAAAGGAGACATGGCAACAGACTGCTGGAGCGCAGGTACCACCAGCACATGTGCCTACAGATGGTGCTAATGAAGGTTTCATGTATTAGATACCCTCATGTGAAGGAAGTGGATACCAACACAAAGAACTCCAAGGAAACAGGCTGCCAGAATCCACTTCATTATTAAGAGATGGTGTAACCCTTACGTTAACCTGTTCCTCTGGTAAGCTAGTATAAGGAATCCAAACCCAAGTCATATCCATAAAGGTGCATAGAAACTGGAGAGCAGCTGTGCTGGTCAATCAACAGGCAACAGGAAAGAGCTCTGATGCACAAGGTACATGCTGCTGTGTATTTGCTGTTACCAGCAAAATAAACCACAGAGTACAAATTGCGTAGTGAGAAAAAAAACACATCCTAGCAATCCAACAGATTTTCTGTCAATAGGGCATGATCCTAAGAACTTCTGGGATTTTTAGCTTGGCTTTGTTACCTCTGAACACATAATTATTAAATAAACAGAAAGACAAAGAATAAACTTCCCTCTATCAATACAATCAGCAGCATCACTTTAGTTTTTCCAGGGTTGAAAGTAAGGCAGCTTTAACACAGCCAGTTGGCAATATCCCCCAAGTATTACTTCACGGGAGATGCTGAACTTACAGGTTCTTTTGAGTAAAGAGAGATACATCTGTGTTTCACCAGCATACTGATGAGCCTCCTTTCTAAATTCTGAAGTGGTAGCTCTACAAAGCATCATAATAAACTACTCGTGAGACAGAATATGGCCTCAAGGACTGCTGCATTTCAAAACAGTTGATGATGACATACAGTTGTCTGCCAGCACCTGTTAAGCCTTTCTCAGAAGTGCATGAAGAGCAAGAAGAATAGCCTCCAACATATCAGCAATGTCCCTCAGTCACCCAAGCAATAAACCACAATCAAACGTTCTTTTAGCCATTCAGCAGAAATATGATGATGAGGCAACCTAGATGTGAGAGTGAAGAAATTAAAGCAGACAAAGCACCTAGTACAAAATACACAGCAAAGTCAAACTTGGCCCACAGCTTTTCCAAATGCCCTTAACAGGAAAATTCAAACTATTCTTTACTCTTTTTTTCCCAATGGAAGAAATCTTAGTATTCCTGAAGTCAAAAGCAATACTCTCCATTTAACAGTGCTTGTAATTCATTTGCAGGAAATTAACTGCCAGGCTTTAAAGCATTTTTCCTCTTGGGTAATACTTGGAACATTCATCAACTCTGTAGCAGGATCCCAGCATTTCTGTTTAGTTTTCCTCTTGGTAGTTAAACATTGCAGCAGCTTCTATGTTGCTACATTTATTTACATTTTTAATAACAGAATAATAAACTTTCTACTTCCCCTATCTTGATGGCCTTTTTTCAGTCTGAGCTCTTCATGTTTCCTTCATGTTTCTGCAGCTGTTAGTAAGTGAGAAGCTGCTTTGGACCGTTTTGAGTATTCTACACTTTCTGCTTAAGAAACTTGATTCTAGGAACAGACAAGGCAGCTGTCACGAGATTATTTCACAGATGCACTTGGCATAATGTGAAACCATTTTCAGCTGGCAATAGCTGGAAAAAATATGTAATACCACTACAGAAAAACAGCAGGCTTAGGAAAAAAATGATGATGAAATCAAGAGTAAGTAACAGCACTGCTCAACTGCGTTGTGGTGTTCATCATGCCCTTCCAGAAATTTGCACATATCTCAGTTCTGTTTAGCTCTAGAAGTCCACACTCTCTTTCATGAGGCACCAAACACAGAGGCAAAAGAAGACTTAACAGAACAAGGCAGGGACTGATGTAAGGCGATCGACAACCCAGGCCAGTGGCACATCAAGCTATGCAGATTTAGTGCCTTTTTTTACCTATCAAACTCCACATTTTATAGGGCAATAAAAATATTTCCTTGATTGCACAATAGGTGGACATTCAGTTTTGCTGTTTACATCAGGAATTTGCTTACGCTCCAGTTTCTGTTGTGTTAACAATGATGAGACTCACAAGCCAAAGTGTAGAGAACAGAGATTTTTTCTCTTATCTTGCCATCCAGAGTCTACATTGCAGAGTGATTTAGATTACAGACAGGTAACATTTCTCACAAGCATGTTTAATAAGGTGAAATATTTCTGGATCACTTTGTGTAGCTGGAAGAGAATACGTAAGTTAATTATTTGTTACTTTCCAGGTTTATCTGGATTCCGGTAGCACCCCGCTGTGTATAGTGTTTTACCCAAAAGTTTTGCTCATGTTCTCCCAGAGTAATTCCTAATCAAAGGAAACACAATACAAGAAAGATTCAGCTTATGTAAAAATTCAATTAAGCACTTTTGCTTCAAATAAGAGGCTTATTCACAGTGCTGTAAGAGACTGAAAATGCACACTGTATTGTGTGAATACAGAATCCACAGCTAATCCTGTATAAATGCTAAAGTGAAAATTCCAGAATTTACAAACAATGTGCATTTTCTCTTGCACATCACATTCCATAAAGTATTTGTACTGTAAGCTGCTTGGAGCAGAGGCCTGACACTGTTAATTAGTCTATAAGAACCATGTACATTAGGGACCACATTTAAGACTTTTTCTTCTTTTCAAGGTTCAGAGGAACAAATTTGATTTTACAGTTCTGCTACGAATTAGAGGCTAAGGAACCTAAAGCAAAATCTCATTTTAAATAATGTAACTGATTACTTGGGGTTTGTTTTTGTGATTTTTTAAAAAAATTGTGATTTACCTTAAATTACAGGAAAGCACTTTTTGGAGTTTGGGTTTAATTTTCAAAAAGGTCTCACATTTAAAAATCTCCAGTCTTTTCCAGCTACACCACCTGCCTAGTATCTGGAAGAACATTCAGGATCACATGTTCAGGACACATCCTGAACTATAGCCAACATTCACAATTTCTACAGTCATTAAGGGGTAAAAACATCTCCTGAAGAAAAAGGTTTTGTTAAATCAAACACTTGGTTGGGGTCTACAGAAGCAATAATTACTGGAACCACATTTTGGTGAACTTTGGACTATGTATATTTCTTCTTAGAAAGAGAAGACAACGTAATTACAAACTTCCTTAACACTCAGAAGAGGAAATTAAAATCTTCCAGGTGCCCAAATTCATAACTAACTTTAAAAGTGATTTTTGAGAACAAGTAATAGAAATCATGAACACATTATGCCCTCATTGTTCCTCCTATTCTGCTGACCACACTGGCTTTCAATACAACTCAAAAGGAGCCAATCCAAAAGGGCAAACAATTGAAATGCAATTCGAGAAAAAAAGAAAAAAAAAAAAAGAACCAGACTAGGCACACATATTTAAAAAAATCTGACATTGTGTAAGTTTATAAATCAAAATTAGTTGTTGTTTAATAGTTTTCACATGAGTTACTTCCATACCCAGAGCAGAACACCAACTGATATGTTCCAACTACAATATGTCCTTGCCCAAATGTTTTCTTCTGAGATTGTTAAGAGGATAAAATAGCATGGACCAAATGCAAAATTCTTTGATGTAAAGGCACATCCATGATTGCTTATCTTTTGAAATCAGCCTCTCCTAGAAATTTAGAGTTCCCATACAGATGTACTTGCAGCAAATCAGACTCTGTTCTAATTTATGATTAGAAAGGGTTCCCACTCCTGCAGATTTGACCACATTCCCTTTACACTCGCCAATTCATTCCTTCTCAAGCCATTCCAGCACTATCTCTCCCCTGATATCACTTGTTTGCCAGAACTGCAGCATTTAAGATTCAAACCCAAACATTCCCTGAGGGAGCTGAATACCCTTTATTCCTATGAATATGTATCATTAGAAATACAAAACTGTCATGAACAAAAGCATTTTTCAAGAGCAAGATTTGAGTGTATTTTGCTAGAGCAAATAGAGAGCTATTGCAAAGGCAAGTATTTTGAACAATAGGTGTCTGCACACCTGGGAAGTTCACAGTCAAACTGTAGGCAATTAGCAAGTACAGAATGTAATGTTCCTTTAAAAATCTCAAAATACTAATCTGGACAATTAAATATAATGGCCTTTTACATAGATATAAATGATCAGACTGTGTAAAACACTTGTGAACTTTTCAATTCTGAAAGTTCCATTTGTAGTTCAGTACCATTTATAACACCAGTGCTGAAATGCTATTTGCTACTGTGGTGCTTTGTGCATCCATGCTACTTTAAAAAAAAATATTTAAAACTAACATTTCTCTCTTCAAGGATTTCCAAGGTAAGACTCCATTCATCAACAGGCTGTAAGTCAGTGGTTTTCTGTCTGTGGTCTGTGATGCTGTAGGGTTTAAGCAAACTTATCCTTGTGAGGCTTAGACTTGTTCTTGAAGGGCCAACACCCACAGTGTATGAAGCCTGCATTTGAAATTGCTAATTACTGCATCAGCAAAAGATAAATCACACCTCTATTTGCAGGATGAGGATCTATAGATCAGCCCTCCCATAAAGGAGAAGCTGTTTAAAAGATGCCAAGTATCCTGGATTTCCCTTAATACTCTCCTCATTTTTTTAGTCCATACCATCTAACTTGGATTTACTAACTTGTGATGCTGTCTTATGGGGTGGGCGTAGACTTTTGCTTGTCAAAAAACACATGTCACTACCTTTGCCTTTTCTGCTTCAAAAAATGGGAAGTGATCACTGTTCTCTGAAAAAGGACTAACACTAACATTCTCTACTGTTAGAATATGGATAAACTCTGACCTCGAATCTTTCCAAAGTGCTACAAGAGGATCATCACTGATCATCACAACTGGATGCTGTACCTGCCGCAAACTTTGCCTGCAGATGCTCAGGTTTTACTGCCTCTTTTCTGTTGCACCTGTGAAGAAAAACCTAAAACACTAGACTGTATAGAATCCAATAAAATAGTAATGCTTTAATAAAAAAAGCTTAATTACTAAAGAAAAAGAGAGATATAAATTTCTTTAATGTCCCCACAAAAAGCCATCTGACAAAGCTAGTATCAAATAAATTAAATTGATGGTACTTTGTTCTCAAACATATGCACAAACAGATCACATTCAGCAGTTTCATCAGAAATAGCAGTTTTAGTAACACAGCAAAATTTGGCTTAGAATTTTCCTAAATGGTACCAACTTAGACTGAAACTAACTGAATTTCAGTCAACAAAGTACATCCAGGCACCAAAATCACAGAGACAAGGAAAACTATGCAATTTTACCTCATAATTCTGACAACTTGTTCTTCGGACAGCTCCATTACCCATTTGTGCTGAACCAGGGACTCAAAGTTGAGCCCAAGTGTAGGGAATAAATTTTTGTCTTCCCTATAAGGTCTGTTCATTTTACTCAAGATTAACTTTCTGAAAAACCAACACATTTGCTTCTGGGCTTAGTAATACTGAGATGTAATCTAGACTCAGCATGAGTCCAAAGAGAAGAAAGGAATACGATCATTCCCCTACCTAAACTAAGTGGACTAAGTGATGAAAGAAACTTTCTGGTGTAAGCAGGATAAGATGGAAGCCTCGAGGAGGAAAGGGGGAGATTGGGAAAAGCAGCATGAGGGGGATGGAATGAATAGAAGACTGGTATGGAAAGGAAATGCGAAGTTAGGAAGGGAGTTTCCTTATTCCAAATTTAGAATAGGAGTGATTTGAGATGATCTATGAAATCTGATGCAAGACTGCAGTCTGCTTTGCATAAACCCTGGAGTCAGTGGGAACTATGTGCCACGGAACAACTCTGATACCATGTCCTAGGTTTCTCAAAAGCTACCCAAAACATTTATGTTAATCTCTCTGAATTTCAGTTTCCCATCTGTCAAGTAGAAATAATAATAATCCTCTCATATGGATAATGTAAAAACAAATTCATTAATACTTGCAGATACTGTAATAATGAGGATCATACAAAAGCACAATAGAAAGACTTTACTCTGCATTAGGAACAGGGTTTAATTAGTCTGTAGTAAACAACAAATGGGACTTTTGTTCTCTATGTTTACATCTTAGCAAAATGAAATCTTGGCATTTAAGAACTCACAGGCTAAGCAATACCTCTTAGAGCAGTAAGTAAATGGTACTGACCATATAGCCAAGAACGCAGAGAATACGAGATACTGAACCAGAACTGAGAGGAAAAAGTGACTTAAAGGCTGATTGCTTTTGTGAGGGAGAAGTAGGAATGGATAAAACAATAATTTAATTCAGATACTTTTTAAGATTGCCTTTGCAGCTTTTATAATTGCCTTTTAACTCCAATAATTGCCTTTTAACTCCACATTATGTGTGTGCTCATACAGACGTTCATTCAGGCACTCACAAATCTTCCACACTGACACTGTGTGCACACCTGTATGTACATATATTAAGTAATTTTCAGTTAAACCAATAAAACACATCTAGAACTAACATATGCAGTACTACTACATAATGACGTTAACAAATTCACTTGTAGCACAAATAATTCATGTAAATAGCAGCTTGAAAATGCATTTGTCAGTTCTTTTGAACTTAGACTAATCTTAAAACAACAAATGATGAAAGTTCAAACCAAAGCTAATTTTATTTAATGAACTAAGGAGGTATTGTGAAAGTATTGTGCAACCAAATGCTAAGCTAATTATTGTGAGAACAAATAACTGTTGCCATAGTTACTGGACAGTGTTTTCCATAATCAGTTTTATCTCTTCAATAAATCTTGTGACGCAACAAATATAAAAAGTTTACTGTAAAATGACTATTATGTTTTGAACAGGCTTTAGTTATGAGTGATCTGTCATTGTACTTGTGTACAATGTTTGTCAGAGGATAACAAGAGACAGGTATTTGCTCAAGTTAACAGGGAAACAATTACAGCTATAGCTTGGCTTCTGGACTGCAGTTCAGGTTGCTGATTTTTAGCATAGACATTTTCTTTTTTTGTATCAAACACATCTGTGTTGATTTGTGTCTTTAGACTGTAAAGTATCAAGAAGGCTGGGTTGTTCTCTCTTTTTCCCCCATTAGTATGTTATACTTCTATGTTAGTTCACATTAGGTGATGCAGTGAACTCCACAGTAACTGAAAGCTAAAATCAAAATCTGGGTCATAAACAAGTGAACATGAAAGCCAACATCAAAAGCATATATCACTGCTGAATGAAACAAATGCCTCTGCTCTGACTAAATGCCCCTGTAAGGCTGCCCAGTCTGTGCTATAGATTCCAAGACTGGCTTCAGCAAAAAGTGTCCTGAACAAATTAATATTCTATGTTTTCCACATTTTTATGTCCACAGTTACACCAGTGGATTCATGACTAAATTTAATGCCTGAAATTTATCTCAGTTTAAAAGGTCTTGAACAAATACTAGTTTTGACTGGCAAACTCCAGATAAAAAAGACAAATAGGGATACCACAGAATTGGCTGTCTATTTGGAATTTTCCAAATTCAACATTTGAGAATAGACATTGAAATGAAATCCTCAATATTAGAAAATTAATGTCTTTTAGATTTGTATTAAATGGCATTTCTCTGCTTCTCTGATACCTTGCAATTTCATGTAACTCCTGCCATCTTATATTGGATGCTGCAGAAAGTACCACAAACCAGATGTGGCTCTAGACATGTTTCTGTCTTAAATTCATGAGTAACTGATTAGCAGCTAAAGCTAGCCACAAATTCTAAAATGAAAAACAAAATGTTGACCAATTCTATATGTTTAATAAAAACACCCTGTGTATTCATACACCTTCTTTTCATGTCACCAGTATGCTTCTGATTTTCTGATGAGTTCCTGGAGGGGAAAGGAACTTCTCAAACATGAAACAATCTTGTTGTACAAGGCGTTCCAAATTTTCAGCTCCAGAGGCCACTGCAAGGTCCACAAGATTCAAAGTCATGTTACATGAGAGAGGCTATGTTGCCTTTATAGTTTCTCCGACTGTCCCAACAACAGACTGTAGGTGTTCCAAGACTGGGAATATGGCAGCCCAGAGTGGTGGGAAGGAAGTCTCACAAGGAGAGGTTGTGTTAGAGCAGTCTTAGGGTTCCTGAAGCTGAAAGTGCCATTCCTGACAATTTCATGTTTACATAAACAAGAACATCACAGTTCAAGTCAACATTGGGAGACTGTGTAGTATTTCAGTGCAACAATTTGTCCATTTTTTCCCAGTAAGTATTCTCACAATTTTCAATACATAAGAAATTTTCTATTTTAATCAGTTCAGCAAACAAAAATTATATTTCTGGCTGTTTTCACAAAAGAAATGAGGTGGAATTTACAACCTAAAGAAACTTCAGTTCTAAAATAAGCCCTACAAGAAGTTGCACTGGTTTCTATCAAGTTTATATCTATGCAGATTCCACAATGTTCTTTAAATTTTGCAGGTCAAAATACCATGACTGCTCCCTGAGGAACTAGCACAGCTCACAGAGGGGACAACTGGCACAGGCCATCTTCACATTTCACTGATTTTTGCTGCTCCTATTGCCCTCTAAAAATCTCATGGCACCTGTGCAGCTCAGACCTGAGCCTAGAACTGGGAATCAAAACTCTGCGCCATTTATCTTCCAGCTTGTCAGCTGCATCAGAATCTAATCTATTGTATTAAGACAAGAAACAAGATGCATAAAAAAGCATGTAATCAGATGGTTAACAGAAGAATTGGGTAACTGAGAAGGTCCAGCACAGAAAATAATCACTTATAAATAAGATTTGAAAACAGCAAAGAACAAAGAGGAAATCAGTTCTACAGTACTACAGTAAAGAATATTTTTCACAGTGCTAAAAGGGACTCTAAATGCCGAATTTTGTAGCACATGTCAATGACTCATGCATTCCTGGATAATTTTTTCCTCCTTTCTAATTGTTCCAGCCTGGTAAGAAGCTTCATTATTAATTTACCTAAGTTTGAATGCTCAACTTAAACTAACCTTTAGTACACTTTTCAGTGTTTCTGTAACAAAGCTACCACCTGGACATCACTTCCTTCACTGTCACTTACTAAAAGTATTTCTCAGATAGAAAATAAAACACTGTACCTGATGCAAGGATGACTGTTTAAAGAGACAAATGGGTTAATTACATTCATGTCACCTTCTAACAATGAAACTTTAGAAAGCCAAAAAGCCTTGAACAAATAACCAATAATATATGCTGCTAGTAGCCTAAATAAATCCCCACACTCCTTACTCACAGCAAATGTGTTTTGTTAAGAGAAAGGAAGAATTATATTGCAAGAATTGTATTCATTGGAATTACAATATCAACTTACTTTACATCAATTCTATACAGTGTTTGAGAACATTCATTGTTTTAGTCCAGGGTATGCTGGAGATGGAGACACTTACTGTAGCCAATAAATTTTTCTGCTGTTTTTTTTTTAATATTCTTCAGCTTGTTCATTTGACTACAAGGCTGTGCAGATCTCGTGCTGTGATGGATTTTAGCTTTGCTGGTATTAAACCACAAAGTATTCAGTGTATTACACAGAAATTTCACAAGGTAAAAAAATCCAGTCCACACTCCCTGTGCACGGGAGCACATTTTATGCTGTGAGCTGTGATGCAGTTCTCAAAATATTTTCATGTTTTTTGCTTCTTAGAACATTAAAGTGCACAAAGTTACACAGACTTACACAGTGCATCTCAGAGACAGCATCTCTTTCTCCATGCATCACGCAGACCTTGATTAAACTTTGAGCACCAGCTTGTAGGTCATATTGAAACTTGTTTCTCCAGTAAACTGACAGAACAAAATCCTTATGAACCCAGATGACAGGACTGGATAACCTCTGCCAATACAAGCCAAAGTGTGCCACCAGACAGCCCTAGGAAGCAGAAAGCCCATTCAGTGAGCAAAAGAGGTGAAGTGAGGAAGAAAAGTTGAATAGTAACTGAAAGAAGGAATCAGACTTCAGTGGCTGAGGAGATTATTAGATTTAGGTCAACAGCCTCACTGGAATGATTCCTAAACTTTTCTTTCATAACCTCACTTCTAGGATTGCAACCCTATTTTCACTGCAACTCTTAAGTGTTCATACTTACAAATCTTATCTCTTAATAGTAATTTTGAAGTTTTCACAAAATTTTATGAAGTTATTCCAAAGCATTAGACACAGAGAAACAAAATACACAACTCCTAACTCTGCACACACTTGCATCACTTGCTTTATGGAGTTTCCCTTTAATTCTATCAGTGTAAATGAAAAGGGGGAAAAGGCTCTGCATCTCTTAGATAAACAGAAAACATTCTTTGTACCACTGCATAAAACTCACTCTGCAAAAGACTTCTTCTAAAGCTTTTTTACTATTTTGCTTATTTCCTTGCCTGATTAGCTTTTAACCAAATGTAGATGTTTTCCTTGACCTATTTTCAAAGCTAACTAATCCCTAAATCCTCTAGTTATGCAATCCTGAAGGATTAAACGTTTGTCATGAAAGAGTCTGGATTTGTTTAGACTGAATAAATTTCAGTGGTTTACATATAGTTCATTGATTAAACTACATTCATAGAATGCTGGCTCTTGTCACAGGAAGTCTGCCAAAGTAGCTCTATTTGGATGTATATAAGCTTCTGCTCATAGTTAAACACAAAATATTAGCATGTGGTGCACCTTGGAAGAAAATGAGGCTCTTTTTATATATAATACTTGTTCCATCTTTGCAGAAGTATTACCATAATATAATATCTATATTGCAGTACCACCTCAATGCCAGCTGGTCAGAAAACCCCTGTCTTATGCAAAATGCCAATCTCTGCTCCAAAGCAATCAACCTAAAGGGCAGGACAAACCAGGCGGAGGAGATAAACAAGTGGGTTGGTCTGGGGATGGTGGCAAGGACAGGGCAACAAATAATAGGATGCACAGGATTTGCAGCCAGTGAGGAAGAACAATCCCAACGTACCATCTGCCCACCCACAATTAGATTAGAGTTCTCTCTATGCAGTGCAGTAGAGCAGTTTCGAAGAGACACTTGGAGGAGAACAGGACCTTCTCCTATGTCTTAGAACTTCTCCTGTGCCTAGTAAGGTGTCATGAGACAAAGATGCCCAAGGAGGTGCCCAAGTGTCAAGGACCTAGTGAGATAACAGGTCACAGACAGAAATGGCTAAATCATCACAAAGGTGCTTGGTTTTTTAAAATTTTGCTCACACGGTAAGAACATTCTTTACAAGTCACCTTCACGGTGGTTTAAGCTAACTGGTTTTACTTCTCATTTACAATGAGCTGGGAACTGCTATTTCCAGTTACACTATCTTAGTTAAAAAAGTAAAACCTCAATTTCTTGGCATTGAACAGTTGCTTTTAACTTCTTAGAACACACTGAGATCATCTGCAGAGAAATGAAGATGTCTTTATTGTAAGTGTGAACACCAAGAGAGTGATTTAGAAGAACTAAAAACGTGGGGTTTTTTAGGGTATACATGAACCTCTCTAAATGAGGAAGTCATTAATATTTTTTTACTTAGACAATAGATAACAATCCCTGCTTGAGTTTCTACCCTTTCTTCTAAAACTGTATGTCTATCTTTCTTGGGACAGGAAATCAGAATACATGACCTGTTTTTATCAATTGCTGTTTTAAACAGCTGAAATGAAATGGTTCAAGCCTTCTAAATACATAGAGTCAGAAATTATTTAATGCATCTAGATTAGTGCCCTTCAATTCTGAAGCGGAGAACTTGCGATTTCATTTTCAATTCATTCTGATAAATAAATCATTCTATGATGTGAGCAGGGATTATGCAGGAAATAGCCATGAGATTCAAGTTTAGCAAAAACAGTTATAGCATTGCAACATATCTACTGAATATAAAACACAAAAATAGTACTTTCCATGTTCTGTAAGTTTTCTGTAAATAGTGTTTTGCACAATTACATGCTCCATTCTTTCTGGAAATGTAAGTAATTTTCAGTTTCTACTAGGACAGGAAAAACAGCTCACCGAACTTGCGTCCTCAGTATTGCAAAATTCTGTTTGGATAAGCCAGCTCTTAAAAAGAAAGTCACACTACTTGTTCACATTATGGGTGGATACCCCGAGTGGCTGCAAAATATGACATCCTGCAGATAACCACAGCTTTACACTAGGTACTGACAGCTGCAGATTTGCTGTACTTAAGACAAAATCTGGGGGAAGTTCATAGCTGTCACAGCTGTGGGCCTGCATTTGCAGCATCTGAAAACAAAAATACTGATCAAGGATGAAAAATAGCTGAGTAAAACTGAAAGCAGAAAAATAAAGACAACAGTTTAAAATATTGGAAATTAAGGAAATTAAAATTAGGGGAAATTAAGCATGTCTAAGGCCTTGAGAAACAAAAGGAACTGTGCTAGTACATGTGCCTTGTGCTGGGCAGCCTTGTCATGCTAATATTCATCAGAATAACAAGTTAAAAAAATGACAAGTGGTGGTGAGCAAGAAGATTAATACAAAATCTATTTCCTAGAAAATCAGTTCTCCAAAGTAAGCCAAGAATACAAGATCAATAAAAAAGCAGCAAAGGCTTTTTTTGTGTTTTAGTTTCCTAATTTTTAAAGCAGGTATTTTGATCCTAAAAACTATGGGTTTTTTTCCTAAACCACATACAGTCACAATACACTATTAAACTAGTTAGATTTATTTACTATTACACAAACTAGACTGCACAGCAACCAGCTTTTACTGTAGGCTTCATACAGAGGAGTTAAAAAGCCTTGCTGGATTATCAGCAGAATTAGCAGAAATCACCTGCAGCACAATTCCTGTTGTTCCTACTTCAACAGCAGGCAGGATTCAGGAGTACCGTTGCAGGACTTGACATTAGGGATTTCTCAGTGTAACTCCAGGCTGAGGCATGGCCCTCCCTGTACCTAGGGACACACCACAGGGGCATTGGATAGCCAGGTCCTCAGCAAGGTCAAACAAGACTGAATGTATGGAGAGGTCTCTGGTGCCAGGCTGTTTCTCAAGGAAAGGATCTTCTACAAAGATCTCAAGCTAGGATATAGGTAGAAGGCACTACCACTGTGAGAGCAAAACTTCAGAACACATTTATGAGCCACTGACCAGAAGAGGAAAGACCACAGGGTTGCAAAGCAAGGAAGTGAGATATGGGCACTGGAAGGAAGTGAATCTCCATGTTTGGGGGATTGGCACAACACTCAACAGGAGCAGGTGGCAGACGCAGCTGCAGAAATGAGTGTAAACACAGCACATAACACACGCGTGGTATTTGAAAAACTTCAGGAAAGAGTGAAAATTCCGGCTTAGACTGGTCCTCCTGGTAACTATAAAAGACCATAAATGCAAGTTTAAAGTATAATGGTGCTGGGTCTATAATGGTCCTGGGTCAAGTCCTGCAGTAGATGTGGGTACATGCTTAGCTCATGTATTTTGCATTCTTGAGTGTTCCTGGACAGACTTTGAATTACTTGATAGTATAATCAAAATTAATGCATGTAACTCCTAACACTTCTAACAGCTTTTCAAATACATTGCTATTTCCTTTGATGTGTGCTTAAAACACTTGTTTCTGAATGTAAAATTCATATATCTCATCCAAGAAAAGAAAGCCATTTCTACATTTACTCTTAAACCTCAGCAGAATATTGTACTTTGCTAGATTTTGGAGGAAGAGCAATCAAATAGCTTCCAGTCCTACTTTTGAAGAAAAGGTGACTGAGAAGTAAAAAAGACTGTCAATGTCAAGAGTTACAACAGGATCTGGTGAAATGACATTGTCAATGGTTACAAAAGAACACCCACATACAATGTCTAACCAGATGGAAGATGCAATTTCTCAAGGAAAAAAAAAAAGTGTTAACATTTCTTTGCCATGTTTAAGTCACCAGGTTTCACTTAAATATTAATTTTCACCTGGAATAATGCAGAAACCAAATATTAAACCAAACGTGGAACTTTTGGAACGTCACTGTGGAGTAGGGATGACATTTATTTCAGCGTTGACCAGCATAAAATCTTGGCATACGTTATGATGGTACTAAGTGCTTGCTGTGGCACATATTTCCTGTACTGTCTCATAAACTTTAGTCCATGCAAAATGCAAGTTTTTTCAGATTAAATTCTAGTGTTCCATATATGAAACTTCCCTTATTATGTAATAATTGCTGATTAATTAATTTCTAGAAGGGCATTACATTTTTGGATTACAACAGTATCATCAATTCAAAAAGAGATTTCCAGAAAAATCGCAGGAGAGAAAACATTATTTCAAGTTAGCTCTTTTGTTCAAGACTTTGGTTGTTTATTTTAAAGACAGTATCTTAAAACAGATTTTTGCCTAATGACTGCTTTTCTATTTTAAGCCTTAAACAATCTGTTCCATGAACTACCTGGAAAAAACGTATTGAAAAATAGTTGAAAACATCCTTTCATTATAATTCCTGGAAAAATGTGACAGTCATTATCTATAATGAGACTTTTTTATTTACAAAGAGTTAATTTAAATATCACGCTGATCTCCACTCTCCAAGGAGCACTGAATGATCAGAATTCATTATGTTGCCTGTTATAATGCTGTCATTTCTTGCTGTAATGAGGACAGCACAAAAAACACATCAGAATAGGATAAAATTGAAATGTCATTTTACACAAAAATCTTTTTTCTATTCCTCATACTTGGGTCAGACCTGCACTACAAGACACTGGCTGAACACTGACCACAGCCTTCATGATCCACTCTCCGAGGCTGACTGACCCACAGAGATAATATCGGAGGTTCTATTACTCAGCCACACATCCTAATGAGAAACTTTCCCATTTTTGCACCGCAACCACTGACAGGTTGGCTCATAGACACACCTGTCTATGCCTCACCCAGGCAGTCAATGGCTTGTTTGGATGGTCTGAGACTACCAAGGCAGAGGAGCCAGGGAATGCTGCAGTGCCTTACGTTTCAACATGGAGGTGTTCTGGGCTTTTATGCAACTGCATCTAAGGAGGTTAAGGAGCTGTAATTAGCACACATCACCTCACTGTCACTGCAGCTAATCAGGCTGAAAAATCCCAAGTGTCTCCACTCCTGAGCAGTACTGCTTCTTGCAATGGAATTTTCAAGCTCTTCTTGCTAATTGCTTACACTGCTTTCAGACTCTCTGGCACCATGGAAAGCTTCCTTTCGGTGTGGAAACAGGGGGGTGCGGGGGCAAGATTCTCACTATGGAAGTGACCTTTTCTCTCTGCTAGGAATCTCAGCAGAGGCATGGACTCTTCTGAAGACAGCCATTAATATTAACAATACAAACCAATTTGAAGGTACATTCATTTTAATTCTCACTGAATTTAGGAGTAATCCTGGGCTCTACACTGTAAAGTGAACAGCTACTCAAAACAAAATATTCTAGGTGTCACATCTACATCTAGTACCACACTGCCAGCTGCCAGCACAGCTGTGGCTCAAGCTCAAAGTATCCAAATCATGATTAAAAATAGCCAAGGTTATGTGATCTGCTGGTGAGTTGTGCTTGTTAGATGCTCAAATCTTACTTGCAACTGACCACATCAGACCACATGATTGACAGCTTGGGGTCAGGATAGCAGCCTCAAGCTTTCCTCACTAAGAGCATCTCCCAGAGTGAGACCTAAGTGTGCCCCTGAGCACATCCAACACATACAAGGTGGATGATGGGCAAGTCTGTAGCTGAGAATAGGCTTAATAGTTCCTTTGTTATTTTGAACAACCATTTACCCAAACTTGAGAATCTATATCCCATTAAGTTGATGCCTGCTCAGTCTAAATGTGAGGCTCTCACATCACAGACACAGATTATCTAAGACCATCCATCCAGCTGCTCTTTCCTGGTTTGGCCAGTTGTCTGTTGGGCTTCTCTCTTCCTTGTCTTCCCAGGACCAATGGTAAAATATTTTTCATTGCAGGTCTGACCTTGTAAGCCTGCTCTCTTCAGATTGTAGAATACTGTCTTAATTTATCAGAGTAATTTTTTACTGAAGTAATTTTTAAGATTACATGACTGTTTCACAATATGAGGTACAAGTGTACTTGTAGCAGAGTCACTATTTAGGGAATGTCATAAGCATAAAATAAATTCTAACAACCAAGAACTTAATACTGTTGAGATGTTTATATCCTTCTCATATTACGTTAACATCATTTTATTTTTGTTTTGCGGCTATTCTTGCAACTATAAAATTTTTAGAAATGAGGTTTCATGAATTCACCTTGAAAAAAAAAGATAAACTAAACAACAAATTTTGTTGTGTTGCTATGTCAGATGGATGATATATAAGTTGCTGGAGGAAAACATACTTTTAATGTCAGTCACTCAATACCAGAATTATTTTTTTTACAATTAGCTGTATTGCCAACATAAATGCAAACCTTAAGTAGATCTGCACATTGGAGATTAATGAAAAGGTAGAAAACACAAAAGCTTCTGAACATTTTTCTAGAGGAAACAGTTTAAAAATGTCAAGGACAAATTTGCTATGGAAAAATAGGGCAGTGTACTATATAGTCATTGAGACTTTAAGAAAAAAAAAATAGCTAGCAATCTCTCTTCTTATTGAAAGGTCACTGTAATGCAATAGGACACAGTAAGCAGTTGTGAAATTAAGCCCTCCAGAACCTGGTTGCAGCTTTGGAATGTGACCATTGTTGTGCAATGGAGTTTGTCACCATCATATGAAAACCCCATTGGGAAATACATCTTTTGTTTACCTGCTCATCACAGATAACCATCAACTGATTCACATTCTGTAGTATTTTACTAAGGTCTAAAACAATACCCAAACTGCAAACATGATCTCTTTCACTTAACATCTCTTTTCAAGAAATTTTAGAGTAAGTATCATCCATCCTACATACAAAATGTTTTCTCTTTTTTTGTGTTTCTTTTTAAAGAGGAGGTATGTCAACAGGTTCACAGCCTATTAAAAGCTTCTCTCTTCTTGCTACCTATTTTTACCCACTTAAAAAAATACAATAATGATGCTGAGCCAGATATTCAGTGGAATACTAATCATGCTGATGTCTCAAGCAGAGGCTTGACCTCTGCTCAGGAGGAACAAGCAGCAAAAGCAAATTAACCCACACATTGAGACATCTATATAAGCAGAAGTTCGAGCACATTGTTCTAATTACAATCTCAGTTCTCTGGAATTCTGGCGAATCTCAGGGCACATCTATACAGGTGGGTGTGAACAGAGCAGAGCACCTCTGCCCATTCCCTTGGTTGAACTGATGCAGACTAGTGCTGATTCAGAATTTGTATAGCCACATTTGCATGGCACTGGCCTGACTAGATGTAGAGACAAGGCAGGCAGAGGAACTCAATACGTCTGCACATGTCTGTAGACACATCCTGAGGTGCAGACTTTCCCCATCCTACAGAGGATAACATAATAAAGATGTTAATCAAACTTCTCAATGAGGGAGCTAAAGAAATACTCTGAGTTTATATAAACTAAAAATATGACTCCAGACTTATACTCCTAAATGTGGACTTCGGAAATTAGCTTTGCAATATGCAGTGTTGATGCAGCAAGTCAACCATCAATATATTAATTTCCTCATACAGCACAATTGATCTGACATACACAAGCTACTTATGCCTTAAAGGAGGAGTTTTAAACTTGCTTAGTGAAAAGCCTGTGTCTTCACTCCCATCGTCTTTGGTTACTTGACTGCCCCAAGACTAAGGACTCCCATGACTTGGAAGCTCTTTTCAATTGCAAACATCTGTTTGTAGTTTCTAAACTGTAGCTAATCTCAGGGCAAATTTGTCCACTAACACATCACAGATACACCTGCCACCAGAAGTATAAAAGGCTTGCCATAGATTTTAAGCTGTAAGAAACAAAAAACCAGAGGCAACGAAATTTGCTAGACTAATGGCTTTTGAAAAAGAAAGCACTTGGCAGCTCTTTAGAAATAAGCATTTTAACATTCAGACTCTTTTCAAAAGGTGACAGTGATTAACAGTCCAGTGATGCCACTGGGTCTTGTATGACTATGCTTGTGAATCAACCTCAGACAAACCATAGCAAAAAAGGGCTATTTTTAAGATTAAAGGCTCACAGGACAACCTTAGTCAGAAAGGTTGGTTCTAATAGGGCACAGTCAACATAAAAATAGTGTAACAGACAAAGAACAGTTTTTTCGGGCCATATGTAGTTCATGCTGTGCAAGTAATTTAACGGCAAATTTGTTTAATAATAACTATATTATTCACAACTCCATGGGAATAATGAATTATACCCTAAGCATCCTATCCATTCATTACATATCAAAGAGTTCCTCAGGTTAGATGTACCTGATAAAATCAATTTGAAGGGTGGGAGAAAAAAGCCTCTACTCTGCTGTTAAAAGCAGTGCAGGACCTGGATATATCCACAGAACCTAATATGCTAGTCCAAAATTCCTGTCACTTTTCTGTTGACAACTCACAGACACCATGGTGCCTACATTGCACCTCAAGCACACTTCAAGATTCAAGTAAAGAACGCAGCAAGATCTTCATCCTCACAGCTTGCTGTGGTTAAGTGGGTATGAATTCTCTAAGCACTCTGCATGATTTACAGCTGTCTATAATGTGTTCTGTTTGCTCTGTCATGTGAAAATATTAAAGAAAATCATCTTGGATTCATAACTGGAACAGCAAGTGATTTCAGAACTGAGAGTTTTCACCTGTCATTTTAAGATGCACACGTAACAGGATGCTGGTTTCACTTCAACAGAGTATTTTTCGTTTGTATTTATGGGGAAAAAAGTTAATACTTTGCAATAAAGTTCTTGTTAAGTTCTAGGCTATGCTTCCATGTGTTAATTTAGAACTCAGCACATGGTCCTCTGATCTGTCCTAGAGACTGCATTGCCTTGCCCCTCTTCTGTCAAAGTGTGAACATATACACGGGAACACTGCATATGTGACGGGAATAATTTGCTATAGCTTAACAGAGACATTACTTACACGATGTGTACAGAGATGCCCAAGAGATATCATGCCTTAGGCAGCTCCAATCTTTCTGATGATCCTCTGAGCAGAAAAACCTCCTACACAAACCTGTCTTTTAAAAGGCATAGTCTTACTCCTATCATAAATTCTCATGTCTATATTCTGCCTAACATGCCTGGAGGTGGGGCTGAGGCACAGCCTATTCAGTAGCTATGAAGAGTTTGCTAAAGAGCATATACCATGAGTAACTACTGAAACCTTTTTAATAACAGGGATTTGGGGGTCACTGTCGAAGAGGTAACAGAAAAAAAATCAAAATCCTTTCCCACTTTATACTGTTTGATATTAAACAATCTTTTTTTTTACTCTAGGTTTAGGAAAATAACATGGTATCATTTTTAACATGATTGTTAGTCAGGAAAACAAAGAAAAAATACTTAAATTTACTTAGTTAAGTTTACTGAACAATTTTAAATTTTAAAGAGAAGTCTTCAGTGCAGTGATCACAAATTCACATTGAAATGAGACAGAAGAGTGCATATCAGGACAATGCTTAGGATGTCACTGTTAAGCTTAATTAATAATTCTTATTTCTCTCTTGAGTCATCATAATGAGATTTTTTTAATAGGGAAACCACTTCAAGAGAAATTTTTGAAGTTGATGTTCTAAGAGATTAGACAGAGAAAATGCTTTAGCTTACAAAGATCCTGCACAGCACATATTACTAAATGTACAGTTGAATGCAACTTACAGTCTCTATTTCCATAATCTGCAGTTAAAGGAGGAGATACATAGGAAGCTTTTTCTCCATACCAAGGGGTGTGGGTTTTACATTTGTAGCTGTTTTGAACTTACATTATTAATATTTTAGTTTGATTTTTGGTACCTCCTCTGAACACATGCAGAAGGTTGTACACTGATAGCATAAGATTTTTCTTCAATTATCATTGCATTACTTTTATGTAGAAAAAAAAATACAGGAAATATTAAAGAATTTCCTTATCCATTGTTCTAAGAAGTGGCTTTTAGTTAGAAATAACATTTAGGTGGAATCAAAATTTTAATATCATGAAGATGCCAGTGTATTTCAGGATCTCATCACGTGGTTGCCTCAGCAAGTTGCTTTTGGTTTCAGCCCTCTCTCATTACCCCTTCCCATCTGACTGAAATCAGCTGATCTTTTTAGGCATTCCCACAGCCAGCCAACAAGCTACTCACTGTCAGATACCCAGCACCATATTTAGGGTGTGCCTTTTACATGAAGAGGCCAATAGGAACGCAGTTGCCTCATTTTGTCTGCCCCTTCAGAGCTGTCTGCCCTCCCATCACACAACCCTTGCCAACTCAAGAGAAAACATTCTCTGCCTACAGGCTTAGCTTTCTGATTCCACATATGCCTTTGCCGAAAATGCAAATCAAATATAACAATACAGGTATTTTAATATATATAAAATACATCTTACATACTCTGAATAAAATGTAATTAACTTTTAACATCCATGCAATCATTTCATTATTGCAGCTAAAAAATAATTCTCAGAATCCATCTCTTTCGGAATCTCCAAGAAAAATACTCTTTGTTTCACCATTTTCTGATTCATTCGACTTTGGAAGAAAAATAAACACATTGCTGTGTTCAATATTGTTGCACAAGAGAATTCACAAGAATGAAATGTGTTCAAAGTTCCTAGAAAAAAATGCAGCAATGCAGGCTGCCAACTTGTTCAATGTCAAGCTCTAGGCAGTATAGCAGGACTAGCAGTAAATGACTCATGGTGAGTCACGCTTTAGCTATTTTTGCTTTTAAAGTAATGCCAGGCGCTGTGTTAATATTCAACCCTGAGTAAATTTAGCAATGCAAGAAAACAAGTGTTTCCATGGTTGCTCCTTCACAATGTTTATGGTATATACACAGCCATTAGGCATAGGAATTAAGCCAAATTAAGAATATGGAAATGTTCCTCTTTCATTTACAACTGAATTTTGCTACACTGGGTTTCATGACTCACTCAGCTACTAGTTTTTCCAACTCTAACAAAAATGTAAAGCCATAGCTAGCACACCACTGTTATGTTAGTGGTCAATACCCACTACTTTCCTCTAAATTACAGCTTGTGCTGCTGTACACTGCTGAGCTGGAAGCATGATAATAAAGTGTTTTTTTCAGGACAAAACTAGACTGGCACAAAGGCCTCACTAGTGAATCTAAGTGCATCCATCATGGGTAAAATGTTCTGTGACACTTTTAAGGAGGAGCTGGCAGAGCTAAAGCCAAAGAGGAGGGCTGGAAGGAGGAAGGAGGTTGTGGCATCACCTGAAAAGGGAAAGCATCTCCAGAAAAAGGAGGAAGGATGCTGACTGAGGCTGGGGAGCAGTTGAGTAAAATGAGAGAAGTGGTGATGAGAGTACAACAGAGCTGGAAAATATCTTTTCATGACATAGCTGTGATGTGACAAAAGCCATATGCAGGAACAATTTCAATGCAGCAATTTACACAGCCATGTTTTCTTAGGTGAGCAGGTATTTGTGGAATTGTGGAATATGAGCCTATCTAATGTAGACACCTGACAAAACCGATATAGATATCAAACCAAAACTCTTCTGCAGATCAGAGGAGAATAATTCAATCTGCATTGTAGGAAAAAAAAAAGACCCACAAAAAAACCCAAAGCAATGGATATTGCAGCAAAGGTTAGGTGAATAGCTTCCTTTGCCCACACTAATAACAGAGCTGCTAAATGACTACATATGACTGCTGGTTAAACTTTTTTGTTCCCATTTTAACACTGTGATTTATTCATTAGTCTTAAATAGCAATAATTACTATTTTTATTGCAGAAGCTGATAAAGCAATCAGAAAGCTTTTACGTTTTTTCCCTCGAAGGAAATTCTTTAGCTTTTCTACACGAAGTCTTCCATCCTGCAATAATCAAGGATTGTTGTTCTGCATGTTTTTCTATCTGACTATAAACTAGCCACTTCATTTATACTGGGAGCTTAGATAGATCCTGATGACCAGCCTTCCTGCACAAATTTCTTTCGATTTCACTAAGTCTTGGATTGACCCTTCAACTTTCAAATAGGAAGAGAGAGAGAATACCTAACAGTGGGCCGGATCCAAAGAACTGAAGCAAACTACTAAAGTCCAAAATGATGAAAAATTCTGTTCCGTGGCCTCTTAACCCTGAAGGTATCTATCTCCAGTAAGACTCTCCCAGGTTCTCCAGGGGTCTGAAGATCTGAGTTCTGTACTTGTCCAGAGCTGCCCCAGCCTGAATATCTAAGAATACATTGTTTGTCTCACAACCTCTGGCTCTTGAAAGGAGGCACAGCTCCATTCCAGTGGAAGAAGAGAAGGTGATGATGGAGATGTACAGAACCCAGATTTCTTTCCACTTCTTGCTGCAAGTTAACTATTGGAGTACACGGTCATGCACTCTCTTCCAGTCCTCCCCAGTCCCCTTCTACTTCCACCTGCACATGGTGGCATTTTGCTTCAACTGAAGGACTGCAGAGTGCCCTCTGCACACCTGGCTGCAGCCAAGGGGTTGCTGAAAAGCCTATGAGCAATGGTGTGATGTCAGATGTAAATTTCATCCCAACCAGCAGTCTAACTCTGATGATGAGTAATGAAAATTGCTACAGAGGGCACGAGGCAGGGAAAGCCAACAGCAATGTTTTCCTGGTATCGTCCAGTCTCCAGTAATCCAGTTAGGGGAGGATCCAGAGAGGAGTCAACATGTCATCTTCCTCATAAGGGCTTTTTTTAGGTGCTTATTTGTGAATTTATTGGCATCACTTCCTGGGAAACTGCTGTAGTCACAAGGCTATTGTATAAAACATAAGCACTCTCACCCTCACTCCCTTAACTGCTTCTCTCCCTCAACAGGTATTTTTAGTGCCTGTTGGAACACCTGTTAAGCAACTTGTCTTTAATCCTAAAATCATTCGCTGCAAGTCTGGTAACACAAATCTACATCCACATTTGAGATGATAAGACACGATAAACCTATCCACACTTGTAAAGTCAGATGCTGTGTCTGAAATCAGAGCTAATACCTGCTGAAAGGTGACAACTTAAACCACTCCTCAGTTGTGACAAAACATCTGAATGCTCCAAGCCTGTTTAAGAGTGTAAATGCCAACAAAGGTGTTTGATTTCTTTGACTTTGTGCTAATGGAGATTGAAAGCAACAACTCTTAGGTTACCCCTGAGAAACAGTACATAGAATTAGCACTTCAGCTCCCGGTAACATCAGTAATCACTTGAGAGTCTGAAATTCCTAAATCTACAGATTAGAGCCATGGTCCACTTCCTCTCCAGCTACATAATATAAGCACAGGTGCTCAGTCTCACACTGAAAGAGATTCATTACCTTTGTGTTACTTTAAAGTTGGCACATTTTTAGTCAACTTATGCAATACTGTGACTGACATACTGATGTAAAGCACTCTGTGCTGATGGAACAGATTTGTCACTGAACAAAGCTGTTCAAGCAGGTGTACCATAGCCCTCCTCCTGGGAGCCAAGACACTTAGCCCCAGGCTCCAGCATCCAGTCTGAGACCTAAAAGATGGGTGTTGCAGTCTTTTAGTGCTTCTCTAGTTTTATTCCTGCATTTCAGCTCAAGATCTAACAGATTTGGGGGAGTGTGAAGAAGATCTCCAAAGTATTAATGACATAAAATTCAAGTTGGAAAGAAACCATGCTCTACTCTGAGTTTATTGGTGCCTATGGCTTTTAAGAGGGAAAAGAAATTATATGGATATCAAAAATTACGGTAAGCAGCCAATGCATATGAACATCTGATATGGAATTAGAGGATGTTTATTAATCTTGCTGTACACCACTATTTTGCACGTTATTTTATGTTGCAAGTATAGATGAGGGAAAAGGGAAATTCCACTGATTTCAGAGCTACACTGGCACTCACCAAAGCAAGATCTACCTCAACCTGCCACACTTCTGAAGGGCACAACAAAGAGCCACATGGCAAATAGTTTCAGGACCCATAAAAAAACAAGAGTTTTACTTTCTCTGAACTGGAGTATTCTGAAGTTACCATGCAGTGTGATATGCACTGATGGATTATTATTTAGTCAGCATTATCTCAGAACTACTTGCCTGTTTCTCCTCAAATGTGTTTTGTCCCAGCAGTCAATACAAATGCTTTACTTGGAGTAGTAGAGTTCTACTTGAATTAGTATTTCCATCGATTCTTGTGTATACTGATGGCATAAATTCCCACCATATAAATGACATGTAGAAAGAGTGGAAAAACCTACTGTCACCCCAGATAAACATTCAAGTAACAGAAAAAAATGAGTAAATAAAACAAAGTTCTCTAATTTTAAAGCTCCACTAAGCTTTCTTTTTCTCCTTCCTCCTCAATATACTAACTTCAAAGTGAGAGCATCTCATTTAAATATTTTAACACTGAGATGTTCTCCCTTTCCTCTTTCTTTGATTTTTTTTCTCCTAGGACTCTTCTTCACCTATTTTCTTGTGATCACACTTAAAATTTAAAGTGTAAGCTCAGGACAAAAGAGTGAATACCTGTATTGTCTGACTTTTAAATCTTTCTGAATAGTGGGCAACAGGTATAATAGCAAGTAAAATTGTACTTAGCTGACAGAGGCAGTCCTTGTGTTTTCACTGCTCAGATTTGCAAACTAGCATTTATTACTACACCAGGAAAGAAGTGAATGAAAACTCTAAGTGAAATCACTGATAATTTATTACCAGAAAGCAAATTTCCCATAGGGTATAATACATCTATTTAACATTTCTGAATTTCAGATACAGTCAAGGTTTAGCACCTATCCCTATGCTTCTCACTCATCTGAAATTTATAAAACATTTTTGATGAGTTCAAGTATGGTCACAAGCCATGAGATTTTATAAGTTTCCATGTGGCATAACTGGATTACCATAGAGTCAAGAAATACAGGAACTGACTGAATCAAACTAAACTCCATTGAGGGAGAGCATCTCTATAAGCCAGGGTAGAGTGCTGGAACAGGAACAATGAGCAAAAACTTGGTCACAGACTTATTTTGCTTTAAAATTTCTCACCATCTGAGCAATTTCTAAGGTTTTTCATCATTCTTCCAAGAGAAAGAAAGGAGAAAAAATTAATATATTTTAAGATGGCATTTTATTAGATATTGTGATTGAATACAATATCAAGGGAATAGAAGCAGCATCTAGAAGCTCCCTTCCTGACCTATATATTCACATGAACAGTAAAAATGCCATGCTTGTAGCCATCAATGTGCTCAGTTAAGAGAGAATTATCCCATAGCAGTAACAATAAATTAACCTAAGTATTATCCCTAAGTGTACAATAATAATAATAAATTATTTCCATGTAACACTCTATTTCCTTTCTAAATTTTATAGACTTGGTGCTGACCTGAAAGCCAGACCGATATAAAACCAAGAATTACATCCTGAAAAGACTTTTGCAATGGAATAAAATGTAGATCTTTTAAAAATATATGTATAGATTAGATGACAGACATGGAAAAAGAAGATCTTATCCTCAAGCATCTGCTGATTAGAAGGGCAGATATTCATAACAGGAGAGACCTACATCTGATGCTCTTTCTGATTTAGATATGTCCTCCCTCAGCTGAGTGCTTTACTATAGGGCTAAAGAGTCGGTGTCTCTCAGTATTTCCTTCTGCAGTTGTTGCCATATTTATATATAGTTAAATACATTGTGGACATAGAGAGTGGGAGGCTGACTACAGAGTTACAGTCAATCACTTAGTGGGCCAAGAGTCAGCCAAGTTCTGATTTTAAATCACCAAGACTGAAACTCAAGTGTCTTATACTCCACGTTACTCATAATGGAGAAGAGTTGTTGCAGGGAGTGGGTTGATTCCTCTTCCATTTTAACTCTGAATTACATGTTAGAGCTCTAAATGCCAAAGCAAGAAACTTCTTATTTCAATCAATTTCATTAGAAAGGCAATCATTTCACCAAAGCAACCTCACCCTTGTCTACTAGCAATTGATGTTTTTCATTAATCCATTAACACAGTTATTGTTAATGCAAGCTTCTGCATTTTTACCAGGAAAAAAAAGGCTTTATTTTTACCCTGGAAAAGTCATTCCAGATTGCAGAAAAAAACTTCTGATGGTTTCATTCATTTGGAAGTTGGTCTTCCCAGACTAGCAAGGTCAGTAGCTGTGATGGTGATTTTGCACTTTGGATATTGTTCCTGGATACCGTTACAGCTCCCGTTGCTATACTATGTGACTATCCCATTTATCTAGTTTGTTTCTCTAGCTGATCTTTCCAAAAACTCTGTGAAATAGAGTAACTTTAACTTGTTCCATTATCAGGCCCTCATCTCTTAATCTTTCTAAACTACAAGTGGGCTAGCTCACTCCTGAGCAAATCAACTTGTTCCTTCCAGGAATTACCCAGACATGACAGTCCCAAAAAGAAAAGCCATGCCAAGTTTCTCTTCTCAGGATAGTCCTCATGCCCTACTCAGAAGTCAGCTCTCACTCACACAAATGCATCTTGACATACTCATTTTACTCCCCCTCGGCATCATGCCAGAGTAATGAAAACATTACTCTGGCACACTAAAACACACTTAGGTTATTATCTACAATTCTTTGAACTCAAAACATCACAAAAACTTAATAATGATGTTTTAGTGCCACTCGAGAAGCAGGGCAATTGAATATTTTGCACTCAAATGGACATGGCTGCTTTGCTCCATAGGCTACCAGCCCAGAGCAGCACGGCTATGAGCCAGTCCACAAACACAATACACCCAGAACTGAATTCCAGACATGGGTATAAGGCCCAGACCCAAAAAGTTTTTAGGGATCTAACTCCTAGTCATGTGTTCTGAAACTAAATGACTCAGTCTAAGACAACAAGAAGGTAACGAAGCAAAGACCTAAACAGAGGTATCTTAAACTTCAAATGACCTTCCCAAGTGCTGCATCCTCTTTCATTTCTTTACTAACGGGGCTGTCTGTAAGGCATTTTACGTAAATGAAAAGTGCATATCCCACACACACCACTGAACTGTCATAACACCAATCCCACTTTCAGCTGGAATTTTCAACTCCTGTGCTGAAGTTGTTTTCTCATAATTAGTCAGTAAGGAGATTTTTTTTTTACATTGAAAATATAAGGAAAAATACACTAACATTACTTTTCAGCTGAATCTCTGCCATCAGAGCTAAGCATAGGGACAAAACTAGGCCAACTAAGAAGTCAACTATAATTGAAGAGAAACCCAGATCTGCAAATCAATTATGTGAATCCATATAAGTAACTTCAACTATTTCCTCAAATTTTACCACTGCTGTGTGGTAAGAAGTAAAATTAACTTGCCAACTTCAGTGTGATTTTGTGAGGATTAATTGGATGAAACTCGACAAGCAATATAATGCACAGTATCTTGTTGCAGGTTGTTTTCTTATCCTACTAAAAGCAAATGAAAGACCTTAGTCTTTCCTGGAATCTGTCATAGACTGTTCTAAAAATTTAAAGATAATTCCTTTCACAGTGACATTTTTTCTTCCCCAAACTGTATCTAAAAAACCCATTTTTTGACATCATTATTTCTCAGCATATGCATAACTTAAAATACATGTATCAACAGGGCATATGGCATCTACTTGAACATTAAATTTAAAATCTTCTCCTTTCAAAATATTTGCTTATTGATAATGACTATAAATCCATCCTACCAAAATGTTATATACTTTTTCTTTTCAAAGACTCACAGACTTTTTTTTTCTTCAGTGGAGAATGCAAGAAAGATACTTAAAACTGCAGTGTAGCTACCTTCCAAACTACATTACAATGACAGGTATCCTGTGACAAAAACTTGCCTAAACTACTACTGGGTCTCAAAATTATTTGTTCCCCATTAAAAAAAAAAATCTTTCCTACATTTGCCAAATCCAGTCCCTAAACTGTTTGGCATAACCAGCAATATTGTCATTCACTCAAATCTTAGCACTTTTCACAAAGTCACTACTGAAGCGTGCATCTGTTGTGTGTTTGCAGAACCCGCAGTTATCAAGGATTCCAAAGTGCACCTTATCAAAAGGGCTATGAAATCTGTCATCCTTTGTGCACCAAATGTGACACTAAATAACCTTCAGCAAATACAGCAGTGGCAACTAGGGTCACAGGAGTAGAGATTATACCTTCTGATTAGCTCTCCGTGCACAGTATCATAAATTTAAACTGATACATGGGGAATAAAGACAGATCTTAGTTTCCTTCTGTGAAGACAAAATTTCTCATACTTTCTGCCAGAAGATAGATGCCTTTGATATGTGTATATGTATGTGTGTATAAACATATATATATATTATATATATTCTGGCATGAAATAAAAAGACCAAATAATACAACTTCAAACAGAAGGATTTTAAAAGTACCAAAGATACAAAATGCAAAGTTACAATTCCTGCATGGTTTAGTTCCTATGGGCTCACTCCTGAAAGGCTCTGTACTGTGGTCATGCTCCATTAAGGAAGTGAAACATGCCAGCAATCTCACTCATTTCAAAGGATCTACTCATAAAGTTTAATTTAAGCAACTTGTTTAAGCATTTCACGTAATCAAAAGGAGATCACCAAGCACTTTGCAGATCCAGGACCCTTATGTCTGAGAGAGCATCAGGCATGTAGTGCTAAGGACACAAAAATTTTCTCTACCACACATGCAATCATTTAGAACTTTCTGGTATTATCAAATTTAGTGAATACTCCTCCAAGTACTCAGCTATTTGGAAAAGATAACATTCTTGGGGGTACAAGAAATGGTTAAAAAAAGGAAAAATCAAACAACACTCTTTTCTACTGCTTACAGTCTAAGGAGGTTTGAGTAGAAAAATGAAAATGTTTTCCATTAAAAATAAGAAGTGGGAAATTAGGAAACTAAGGTAGTTCTGAAAACAGACTTCAGAAAAATCACTTGCTGTTCATATAAAACCTGTCTGACAGTGTTTTGACACATATCAGAGGTGAAGATTTTTCATTACTTCACAAACTCTAGCTAAAGTAGCTGCATAATAAAGGCTCACAGATTTAGCAAAGATGCCTGAAAACTGTCTGAACGATGAGCAGAACAGAAAACTGCTCTGAGGCAAGATCTCATCCTTACTGCCACAGAGATGTACTTGCCCAATTTTATTTCTGCACCTTGGCTGCTGCTGAAATTCACAGCTAAGAAGGTCTCCTTCCCACAGAACTGCCATGGGAAGACAAGCTGAAAGTGATACAGCACCATTCTCCTCCCTGACTATTCAAGCTACCTGTGGCACTGCCTGTCACCTGTCAGGGGACAGGGAACAACCATGCAGCTTCCTTTCATCAGAGTGGCAGCAAATAACAAAAGAGAAAATGTATTAGCTTATTTTCTGAAACAGGTTTTATTTAAGTGCTTCACACTTCACACTGTATCTACAAACCATGTTGAGGAAGTTTTTCTCCTTCAAATCCTAGTTAATTTCTAAGTAGCAAGACAATATGAGAATATAATATTTCCTTGTTCAGCTGTTCTAGAATACAAATGTCAAACTTTGCATAAAAGATACATAATCATTAATGGTAACTCATCCTGGAAAAGCAAATCATTGTAGTATCTACCCGGTCTGCTCCTTTGACATAGAAAACATTGGAACAAAACCCCAAACAAACAAAAACAAACAAACAACCCCCTCCCAAAAAAACAAACACCAAAAAAAAACCCACCAAAGAAACAGAAAAGCCCCTCTGAGAAAACTTGGCAGGAGTTTTTATGTTTTATCTAATTGAGCAATAAAACCATATTCCAGAAAAAAGCTAAAAACTGAGCCTCAACTGTGTATGTGTTCTTGAAACAAGCCAGGAGTTGTGAACTAAGTTGCACCTGGCAAGGCTAATAGTTTAAAACAAAATATTAACCAGTAGTTGTTGATGAACTTATTGATACATGTAACTCACATCCAGCAGTTTTAAAAGTGTGTCCCAAAATCTGCAGACACATTATGACATGCTGTTAAGATGAGGCCAGAATTGTAGGACTCATGCTTTTGAAATCCCAACTCATACAGAAGGTAAAGAATACACAGATAACTTTGCTTAAGCATGAATGCTGAAGATTTAACAGGATGACCTTAACAACTTCTTACAAAGCAACCCCACCAAAACCACATGTACATATAGTATGTTTTAAGGTAAATCACCAGGTTATGGAAATTAGTAACGGCTTTTACAGATTTTATTAGTCTTCAGCTCAGCTGGTATTGCAAGTCAAGTGTTTAATAAGACAAATCTGGATTTCAGGTAGCAGTAGCACCATGATGTCTTCATATTATTTTAAGAATAATTCCTATTGTGTTTATTTAATTTGTTTTTTTTTTTCAACAGGTAGGCCAGTTAGAACTGAGTCCCATAGCTTCAACTGAATGTGTCACTATAGCATACACCCCTTCCTCAGGCAATTACAAGGTGGAAAGTAAATTCAAAGTCAGTTATCAAGATTTTTATCTTCTTAGTTACAAACACCTGGAAATTAGAAATTACAACATAATGGTGGGGCAGTAATAATTTTATGGTTATGTAGGGAGTGAAAATTACACTGTTTTGTGGTCTGCAACTTGGTATGTACATGCTTAGAGTGGTTCCAAGAGTTCTATTAAACTCAGAGATCAATGCTAAAATGCATAAAGATGGGAAACAAATATATTAAGCCTTCAAGTTCTAATCCTAGGGAGTCTTGAGATACCAGATCTGAAATTCACCTTGTCAAGCATGTGCTATAAATCTCTAGAGGGAAGCAATCCAAAATCCATTGGGAAGATTCTTTCCACTAGTTTCACTGGGTTTTGGATAGGGCTCCAAAAAAAACCAGAACTCAAGGAGAGCTACAGGAGAGCACCCAGAGTATCATTTTCCAATGGTATAAATCATTAATCTATGCTGAAGTTCCTGAGATACTAGCTTATGTTGAAATCAAAATGTGGGATGGGAGGGAATAGATACAGGGATCAAGGGACAACAAGCAGAATAATATAATTTCAGAACATAATCATGATAGGGGAAGAGCAACACAAATAGTGTCAGAGCCCATGAACTTTCCCAGCACCAGTAAGCAGAGTGATAATTTAATGACTGCTATATCTGTGGGACAATAAAAGCAGACAATTTTGTTGTGTTGCATAAATAACCAAACTGTTTACTCTCCAACTTTTCTGGTAATTTAAGCACAAATAACTTAAAATTTTAACACTTGAAAAATTACATGAATTTAAAAAACCTGTATTTTAGTAATCTGCAGTGTTATATGGTGCGTGCACAGAAGATGTAAACCTGAGAACAAGTACAGTAAGCATTTTCCAACAATATAGTTCTACGATTAAAGCAAAGGTCTTCTCAGTGTTGCAACACATCCTATGTTGTGAAACAGGAGCAATTTGTTTAAGTGACAAATGAAAACAGCTTACCTAATCCTTTTAGAAGATCCTATCAATTGAGAAAAATAAATGCAAAAGGTCTTCAAATGAAAAAGCCCACCTTACAAAAAATAAGTGTTTTTCATGATAGTTGTATTCAAACACAGCAGGAGCTGTGGGAGTCTAGATAAAACTACCAAGGTAATTACACTGGCTTTTTTCTACACAGACATCCATTTAAATAGGGTTTTGAGTTTTTAAGAATACTCACATCAGTTTAAGCCATAAGTGGCAGTTCTATATTTCAGGGCAGTTAGTCAGATCTTACCGTTTAGCATTCAAAGAATTGTTTTTAAAATATCAGACTTACATTGTTTTTTCATCTCCTTAAGTTGATCCTTAAAATACATATATTTCTCATTCCTTTGGAAATCTGAGTCACTGTTCTTGCTCTCCATTTCAAGGAATTTTTCTTGTGCCAAGTTTTCTAAATCTGGTAAATTTTCTGGTTTTTCTCGTTTTACCTGTAAGGAAGAAGAAACAGAATGTATTCATTATGACATATTTTAATACAAAGCAAAAGACATCAAGCAAAAGTTCATTAGCATAATCTCAGTTTCTTCTGACTACAGTAAGGCTTCCTGCTCTGAAGCCATAACCTCCAAGTAATTCATTTCAGTAACTATGGAATATAGATACTAGCTTCTCAGTGTCATTTAACTCATTTTCTGGGTATTTCTCACACCAGCAAAAAGGAAAACTGAACCTTGCAGTCACATTTACCTCTGTGAGTGGCGAAGGTAAACATGTTAACAGGAACCAGCATAACACTTAATGAGAATGAAACCAAAGTATACAACTCTGTCCAGAAGGCAAGAAAATAATAGAAAATCTGAAATAACTTTTGTTATGAGTTTTGTTTTTCCACTATCTTTTCCACTATGTTTTTTTCCACTATCTCATCGCTTCGGAATCAGGTTTACAGAAGCCTAGAATCTATATGCAAGATTAGTGTGATAACACCAGCAAGAACAGTACAACTAATGTGAAAGGAAACCACCTCAATTTATTTGTGCTGTGTGAACAAGAAGCATTAAGCCATACAAGCAGGCAAAACCACAATTTCTTGAAAAGCACTTACTTACAGCAAATATATCTGCAATGATCTGAAGAATAAACACCCAGAAAAGGGAAGTCATCACGCAGACAATATTAAGACATTCTAAGAATGCAAAAAGCACTTTGGGAACCCCCTAAAATCAATAATTGGAGTTTTCTGTTTCTCAAGGCAACATTAAATTCTAGGGAACTGTAACTTTGACAGGTCTTCATAAGAACAAGCTTTCAGGTGGTAGGGACTGTGCTGTGCAATGAGAATCAGCAACAGCACCACGTCAGAAAGAAGGTAGACATCTGTCAAATCCTTAATGCTAAGCATTTTCTGAACCAGAAAAAGGCCACTTCTATCCCCAAATCATGTCAAAATATGACAATCTGAAGAAAAAGGAGGTAGGCACTATTTCTGCTGAGCCACTCTTCCCCTACCACACACACTAAATTCTGCTCTTCACCAGACCATGACACTATTCATTGTGAAAGACAGGAAAAAAGGAGCCTACTGAGAAAAAAAATCAGTCCACTTCATCTCAAATCATTTACAGGTTTAAAAGTTTACAGACACCTTAGAAATCCTACAGAATATATTTTGTTTCAGGAGCCAAATAAATAATAAATGTTCACATAAAAATGGACTTAGCGGATACATAAAATGAAAAAAGAAAACTTTACTATCCCTTAAGCAAAGCAAAGTAATCCATAGAACTATTACGACTTCCAAGAGCAAAGCCAGTTTGCCACATTTCCTTTCAGCAGATGCAAGTTGTGGCAAGAAGAAAAATAAGAAAAAAACATGCAGTGCCAGGTGATAGCATGAAGTTTTCAAAGGCACCTGGAGATAAAAGATCACCTACCACAACATCCATCTGTAAAAGGGAAAGACTCAATAATATTTTAGTACCACAGGAGCACAGTGACTATGAAAGACCAACAGCATGTCATCAGAGATGCTTAGACAGCTGCAGGAGCCAGGCAGGAGTGTAGAGTCCTTATCCCATGAAATCTGACCAAAGGAGCAAAGGAAAACAGAGCATCCTGTGCCCAGTGCAGTGAGGACAATCATATGCACTCGAATGGTTTGCCTGTGCCAGCATCACAGCACACTGGTGCAACAGGACTATCACAACCTCAACCAGCATTGTTCAGTACTCAGCTGGAGAAGAAACTTGGCCATCAAGTGTATGCAAGAACAAAAAAGGCAGTTACTAAATCAAAATTCATTTAAAATCCAAGACATTGTAAAAGAATGCTTTGATCTGGACTCATGTAGTGCAAACATATTCCTTTCTGCAACATCACGCTGTTTTTACCGACATGCTCTCTTTAACATAGAAATAACATGTAGACACATACAAGAATAGTCCAAATAACAACCCACCACTAAGATCTGCCCTCATGACAAATGAGAGCACTATGGCCAGATCCCATATAGAAGACCCAGCTGTGTATACCAAAAATAACCCTGAAGTGCTTCTAAGTTGCTGAGACTGACACAGAGAGTAAAATAAATTATGTGGACATTCATAACAGGCATCCATCAGTAGTAAAGACAATGTCAATAATCTTTTCCTCTGCACAGGGACCACATGAAACATTGATAGAATTACATCAGGATCTCTTTATCTTTTTCTTGACTCATGGAAGATTTGAGTGCAGATATGCATCAACATTAGCATCTTCAATCATACCCTCAGACTGAGAGGTGAAAAGAAAGGCACAGCCAATGTCAGTTTAAACATTGGTTCTCAACTCCAACTTCCAAAATTAAAAGACTTTACACATATGAGCAGAGAAAAAGGCAGGAACTGTAACTTACAGCATTATGCTACCAAAAAGGACATCTGTTTGAGAAGGTGCATTACATCACTCTGTGCTGGTGCTACCTCACCCCAAATGCTGTGTGCAATTTTGGGCACCACAATGTAAGAAAGATATAAATCTGTTAGTGAGCACGCAAAGGGGGGGCCACAAGGATGGTAAACAGCTTAGAAGACGAGCTGTATGAGAAATGGCTGAGGTCAGCCCAGAGAAAAGGAGACTGAGGGCAGAGACAACCTCATTGCAGTCTGCAGCTTCCTCACGAGGGGAAGTGGAAGGGCAAATACCAATCTCTGCTCTTTGGTGGCCAGCAACAGGACCCAAAGGAGCAGCATAAAGGTGTGTCAGGGGGATTTAGGTTGGGTATTAGGAAAAGGTTCTTCACCAGAGGCTGGCCTGAAGAACAGGCTCCCAGGGAAGTGGTCACAGCACCGAGCCTGACAGAGTTCAAGATATGTTTGAACAATGCTCTCAGACACATAGCGGGATTCTTGGGGGTGTCCTGTGCAGGGCCAGGAGCTGGACTCAATGACCTTTGTGGCTCCCTTCCAGCTCTGGATTCTCTTATGATTCTATGATATGCACAGAATAAACTTTGTTTGTGCCACTATGAAGCTACAAAAATTTGCATGAAGACATCTTACTAACCTCAAGAGAATGCTTATATAAAACTCTCCCTCAGCACCTAACAAATCACACAGCTTGCTGCCATAGGTCGATCAAAGTAAGAGCTAGCCTGCCATTTGCTAAGGGCAACATGAACAATTCCACCAGCTATCAAAGAAAAAAAGTCATTCACACCAGCTATATTCCCAATAGCAATTGGGAATATTGCTAGATTGTGAGGACACCTCAGCAATGCAGCACATATGACAAAAGCTCAGACAACGACTTCATACAGAAAGCTAGAGTCAGATATGAGAGATGCTCAAAGAATACACTTTCTTGTAGTCTAACATCTTTCATGTTTACAATTTAAATTCAGTTTCTGTTCACCTCCACATGATTGCTTTCATTAAAATGATTAATAGACCACACTCAGAACTGTACCTCACACATGCTATTACTAAAATGCCAGGTAGACCTTCTGGAAGGTCAACACATCACAGGTGAATAATAAGGCATGTCTACCCACTATAATAACAAGCAAATACATTTTCCTGTGCACAGGCAATTTCTCTTTGGTGCTGCATATCCTATGCCTTGAAGAGGGTTGAGAATGGTCCACACAACACTATAAATGAAAACAAATGAAAGAAAATATCCCATCAGTCCTAGATCCTCACAGTGACACAGAATTACAACATCTTATAAACTGCATCAGCACAACACCTTTACAGATTCATTACAGCTTTCTTTAGTTCTCGCCACCCACCCACTCCTATTCTACAGATTCTTGATGGATGCAGGAATGATGACATCAGCATTTCAAAATATTTGAGGACAATACAAACATAGGGTATGGCTAAGGGACAAGGCAAAATTATCAGCGTTCAGGGCACCAGTTGGGGTCATGCTCTTTCTTGGTCACAGCAGCATGTCAGATAAATGCTTACTAGCAGACCTGAAGTCATTGGCATGTTCAATTCCTCAGAATAAGTTACTTCACATGAGAACCATGAAAGACACATTAAGCAAACAACTGTTCGTTTAGCAGCACTGTCAGCCAAAACCAGCATGCTAAGTAACACCTTGCAGTCATTAGTCAATCCATTGAGAGCTACATTGATTTTGAAATGGGGTGGAGGCACACACACCCTACAAAGCATCCTGGAAATTACATGTAACGATGAACTGGGAGTGTTCAGGACATATGGTGAAAAGAAGTATCAGTCACAACAGCTTGTTTACAGCAACAGAAATAGAAAAAGCAAAAGCATGTCCTGCGCCATACCAGCAAAGAAAAGCACGGGTTTTTACATGGGGGTTCAGCAATAAGTGTTATACATAACATACATATACATACATGATCTACCAGCAGCCCTGATAGGAAAACACATTTGCAAATGCTAAACACATAATTGTTTAGAAAAACGTAGCTGTAGTTTAACTATCAAAAGACACATTTACTCATGGCCTCAGCACACCACCTGGTCAGAGCAGTACGTGCAAAGGGGTTTCTGTGTTTGACAGGCAGTGCTTAAGGAATGAGCCCCTTCATGACATGTCTTCTGCCGATATCTGGCTGCAAGGATACACATTCCTCTCATGGATTCTTCCACTGGGAGTGTGTCTATTCTATGCCTAAACTCTTAAAACAATGCCTCCAAAAATCAGGCTTTTTGAAAGGCCAGCTTGCAGAGCCTAAGGGAAGAGTAAATGCAGGGTATTCCAAGGGACAGTCCAGGGAATTTTTATTTCATCAATTACCATAACCACCAAGTCAAAAATAAATTATTCTGTTCCAGACCAATCTCGGAACAAGTAAGGCCAAAGGTATCATAGACTAAAATTGAACCAGTTTGCAGTATTAGTCTCCATACAGTAAGGGATCAGTGTCTGAAAAGGCACTGATTAGCATAAACCTGCATGCTGCACTGCACCATTTAATAATTGACCTGCCCAGTCCCAAAACACAAACATTAAACAATTTAGCCTCAAACACCCATTGTGACATGTACCATGTATTTTACAAATGGAGAAGCTGTGGCATTAAGAGATGAATAACTTGGCCTAAGGTTGCACAAGGAGACTGTGGCAGAACCAAGAACAAATAAATCCCAGTTCTGTGCTTTTGAGCACAAAGCTATTCTTTTACCTTCTCCTTTAGCTGAGGGAAAGTTCAAATTAACATGTGCATTTGGTTCACTCTCTATAAAGAGGTCTGAAACAGCTTGTGGCTGCTTGGCAAACCTTGCGATAAAAGAACAGCATTCTGCCTGCCACAGAAATGCTCCACTGGTCTTTGCATTGCAGTGGTTCAGCATGTGACACTCCATGGTTATTTTTTAGCCTTTTTGTTCTTCTCTCTCTAGCACAGAAGTCCTTTAGCTGCGTATTTTTATCCTGTCACAGTTCCAAGGTACTGTTTCTCAGGGTTATCTTTTATGTCCTGGTATTTGGAAGCTTGCCAGAACCATCCACTTTATTTCTCAGAAATTTCTTGCCATACCTGAACCATGTAGCAGTTTCCTCAAAACTATGACACAATCTACAAAAGAACTATCTTTTCAAAGAATTCAGAATTCTCACCATAGTCTTTCAAACCACGCATTATTTGTTCCCTGTAATTTAATTCCTGCAAAATATGGACTTTTGAAGTTTAATTTATGGATATTAGTGACATTTGAGTTTTGTGAGGTATAGAAACATTCCTGCTTGCTAATGAACTTGTAAAAGACCAAGTCAGCTGACAGGGCAGAATTTCTTCATTTTCCAGATTCTTTGTAGTTTCATTTAGGAAAGGGAGAGTGATTAGTCACTAAGTGCTATAAAGCTCAGAGGTATGTAGTTATTTAGATATTTATATTCTTTTGGGACTGCACAAAAAAGGATATGGTGATGTTTCCACCTAACTCCAAACTCAGAGTAATTTAGACTGTATTTACACTACAGCCATGTGCCTCTGCATGAAACACTGAAAGCAGCTGCATCTTTTGAAGAAAAACTTCTTATAGTTCCTGCTGGGACAGAATTTCTTACCTTTGTGATTTTGATTTTGTGAAGGAACTCAATCGATTTTTCAGACAACCTACTTCAGGTCCTTCAGGACTAGGTGTGCCAGCCTACCTCATCCTACAAAGATCCAGTTCAGAACCTGGGAACATCACATTCTCTGAAGTGACATCACTGAAAAATGTCTGAACCAGACATGGACGTATCTAAATCTGCTTATTTCAGAGAACAAATGCCAAGAATGGGCTGGCTACAATAGTAAGTATGGACACTGTCAAAACAGCCTCTCTGAGCAGCTCGTATCATAGAGAAAGTAACTATTCTTCTTTTATTTATCTCTGCTATGCAACAAAAGCAAACAAATGCATGTCACCTTTCTTTCTTGTTTAACAATTCCTACATCCTATTATTTCATCCTTACCTCACTAAATAATCTATTATTGCAAATATGCAGCCTTTCAACACACATATTTATTTTACCTCAGGGTAAGTCAAAGTTTGCTGTGATTATTTATTATAACCAATTTTTTTTCACTGAGAGGGAAAATAACATGGGAGCTAAGTAAATTTGTGGGTTGAGTCACCCCTACACTTTGTGAATCATGTGAGAACCAACTCTAAGTGAGTCACCACTGTAACTGAATCAGGCTGCACAATTTCAGCTCGACCTAAACAGTCGTTTATTATTCTTCAATGGCTAGATTCAAACCCTTAGCAAATACCAGATCATTTGTTGATGCACAAATAAAACACTGCACATGGAAACATCTGCAAGGACAGTCAAAAAGGATATCATAATTCAGCAGCAGGAGCTGCAGTATGAACACAGCTCAGCTGCAGCCAGGATTGCCTAAGGGCCCACATCTGATTCAGAGAGATTCAACACCTCTGTACATCATGGCTGCAGGGCTGGGACTCCGGTTGAGCAACACCTTCACGGACGATTGTGAAATACCAAGAGAGGCAGATTTGTAAGGGCTGACCCACACTTATGACACATACTGCCTTAATAAACCGGGCCAGCACAACAGAAAACCACTGTCAGCACGATTCAAATATCCCAAAACTCTGCTAAAGTAACATTATGAAGGTGAGGCAGGGTTGCCGTGGTTCCAAAACAGCAGATCAACGTAGTGGTTGGAGCTAGGATGTCCCCATAATAAAACTGTCTGTACCTTCCACAGTTTCCTTGCCCTACTTTAAACACAGCTGCACACATTCAACCCTTCAAAAGAAAGCAAGCACCGGGGGCACACACTGCTTCCAGGTATACTGGGGTGTATACAAGCGAACTCTCCCAACTCCTGGCACCTGACAGTCATTTCAGTAAGGCTATTAATACACTTTGGCCACCCTGGTTGCTTTCCGTCTCCTGTTTAGAAAGGAATCATATATACATAGGGTGGGATTAATATAAATGAGCACCAGATGAAGAAACAAAACTACCTGTGTGCATGCAGTTTACAGCCTGAACAGCATATCTTGGGGTTCCCACATGTTAGACGTTTCACCTCAAACAAAATGCTTTACTCCAAACACATTTTAATAGAAAAAAAATCCACCCATTTGTGTTTTCCCCTGTTACTGACGAGAAGATGGTGAACACCCTTTTGTTTCTCTCCAAGACCCTTTGTGAAAAAAAAGCAACAAAAAGGGATCTTATTGAAATACCAGTATTAAAACTACTTGTTACTAATAATGTAAAAATGGCTCACAAAAACAGCAGTAAATGTGAGTATCAAAGGTGAGGTTTTCCCAAGGTACCAAAGTGAAGAAAGTTCATGGATATTTAGCACCTTAATCCTTTCTAAGCATTCCTGAAAGCCTATCATTTGCTGTAAGGGTTGGACTAAATATTCTTAATGACTTCAACAAAACAGAAGCCTGTCTTCGTCTTGTTTTCTGTATTTTTTTTTCTACATATGAAGTATGAATATGACAGAACAAAAACTTCTACAGTATTAGGGTTCAAGACATGGTGAAGGAGCAAGACTTTCTTCTTCTCCTTGTACCTAAAAGTTCTGCCATAAATAGAGTTTATATGAAAGTTAATTTTGGTGCTCTAGAGATACACAGCATCTTGCTCTAAGTAGTTTTGCCTGAGCACAGATGAAGGCATGTAACAGCAAAACCAGCTTATAACTTTATTCTTATAAAAATGTTTTGTTTTAACAGTGTTTTAGAAACTGTGGCAGATGGTGCATCTGTTTTGGCAAGGTTGATTCAGCAAATGCATCAGGCTGTTGAACCAGTTTACCAAGCTACTGATTAATTCACATATTTAGCAAATACATTAACATGGATATTAGAGCTATTTTTCTTTCTTTAATATCCCACTCAAACTGATGGGAATTTAGACATTGATTTCAGTGGGAGCAGAAGAAGGCCCTAAGGTGATTTTGGATTAACAACCTGTTTACTCTTGTATGGCTCTGCTTGTTTGACTGAGATCACTAAAACCCATGTTTTCTATAGTATGGTAATAAAGGGCTAAATCCTAAAACAAGTAAAGTTCAGTGTTATCTTCAAAAGCTCCTACAAAACACTGATTTATGCCAGCTGTGTAGCTTATTCCTGTATAAATACAAAGTGTAACTTATCCCTTGAAGACCTTCATACAGCAACCATTGTTAAAATCTGGATTTCCACAGAGATGTTTTCTATATTCTTTGGGTACACCTCCAGTGAAAGTCAGGTAAGCTTTTTCAATTTTTACCCCTCTCAGGTTTTGTTGGTTTTTTTTCAGTCATCTGATGAAATTCTTGTCCCCAAAAAGTTCTTCAGCACTGACAGCATTTCTTCTTCATACTCTCCAAAACAGCAATGTGAGTCATGTCGTCATTTTTCACTAGGAGTAAAAGTAACCTTTACACTTTCGGGAAACAGCAATAAGATATCTTAAGTAGAGACCCATACTTCATTTGAATTGACATTAGTTGAAAAACACAAATCCTGGATGAAACTTGCTGCCTAGACTCACCAAATTAATATATCTTTATTAATATACAGATCAGGATGGCAGTAATTCCATCAGCGTGAGCTCCACCTTTAACACAGAACAGTGAATTCCGTGATAGCGCAGGGCTGCGCTAAGCAAAACAAGTAAAGAACCCATTGAGTGCTACTGTACTTAGCCTCCCAATTTCCTTATGAGCTGAGAATACCAACCTTACTTATACTCAGTGGGTACAAATACCCTACTTGTCCCAGTCCATGCGTGGGGGCAGAATTGCCTTTTATTTTGCACTTTACTGAAAATGCCATAGAGACAAGTCTCTCCTTTAAGCCTTTCTACATATCACATTCTTCCATGCATATTAGTGGTGTTTACTTATCCAGCTTCCTATTGGGACAGCCCTCAATGGAGTTATTAGCCACTAAATCCCAGGCCTTACTTCCAGTCTTATTCTTCTTGATTTATCAGTTCTGGCTGACAGGTTGCACCTCTTCCCTTGTCTTGCCAAACACTACATGCTCTCCTAGTACATGCTCGAGTGATTATTTTCCCTTGCACTGCACATTCTGAAATGGTAACATACACTTTTTGCTACATAGGTGTCACAGGGTATCCCCATTCCCCAGTTTTTACAGGGTCCCTGCAGGCAGACAGAGAAGGATGTTTTCAACTGCAATTCTTTTCCTCCTCTTTGCTTGTAAGTCCATCTTTGTAATTTAGCTTCAGAAAAAGAACTGGATCAGAAAATGAGCATTTCAACTTAGCCTTTACTCCTAGTATGCTAGATAATATTGCTGTTCCTCTGTAGTTACCAGTTTCTGCAAAGAGAAGGTGTGCTGTGTGACAGCCTAGATTGATCTTGTTTACATTACCACCCTACGCATCCTTCCCATTGACCTTCCAAAATCCTTGGAGTCTATCCACGCCTTTCCTGTTATCTATCACAGTATCAAGAGGCTGGTTCATGCCATCAGATAACTGATGATGCCAGTCTCTGTCACTCAACCTGTTTCATTTCCAAAACAAACACATTTACACTCTCTCCCCTAGTCCTCCTGCTGTGGCAAAGCTCTTAACATACACTTGGGAATATATCTTTAAATCCTTCTTCAAAATCCTTGTTTTACACCATTTTCCTTCATTATGATGCCAACAAATGCTTTCACAACTGCCTGATTATTTCTGTGCCAGGTGTGTGTCCTGCATGACTGAGCCCAACTTCCTGATTCCAGCGCATCCCTTTTGTACTGAGCCTGGCAAAACTGGGTCCTCAGAACTTTGACAAAACCTGAACAGCTATTTTGTTACAGGTCATTAATATCTGCATCTTAGTTCAAAGCTACCTTGCTTCATACTCTCCACAATAAAGGAAACCTGAAAAACTGTGAACAGTGTAAAAAACTGCAATTAAGCACAATACTAGCAATAGCAATACCTAACTGTAAAGTGGACTGGATGAAATCTGGTAGCTGACTCTAGAATAGGAAGCACACAAGAACAGTTTTGAAAAATTCAGGGATATTTGTTTTGCAACTCTTGCAATTCATACACAGTGCCTTTTTAAAAAGCTAAATACACATTATCAATCCAGTTTTAAAATTATGACTAGAAATTAAATCATATTCCAGCTCTCCAGCATGTATAGACTCCCCCATTACACACAAGCCCTTGATTTTGCTGTTGCAAGTAATTAAAATCGAACTTTAAATTTTAAATAGTTCATATTTAAAATAAGAATTTCTGTAAATGAGACTGGGTGACTGCAATACCAATTTAATCATGTCTTCAAAATGTGACAGCAGGGTGAGAAGAAACAGGAAAAAAAGAGAGTCCTCATCTGCAGTTCTAAGGCTGAAGGAAACAGTTCTTCCTGAGAGTCTGCAGGGCAATAAGAAAAACAGGAGCATGAACCAGAACAACTCCCGAGTGCAGTACTCTTCGGATACCCTGTTAAAGTGCTATTTTTAAAAGCAAAATAAATTCAAAAACTTAGCCTCAAATTTAAATACACTTTTCTTAGTATTGATTTGGTTGACAAGAAAAGGTGTTAAGAGTAGAAATCTTATTTGTCTCTCCAATAACTTACTGACACAGGAAGCCACACCACTATGAGTTTGGACATAATACTGAAAAAAAAATCAGTACTTTTTTGACTATCGAAAACATTCTCATTATGCTGATAATCACAAATTTTATGCTGCCCATGATTAGACCTGTAATTTACTATAAGATTTAAAAGTAATTAGAAATTAATTTTCTTCTAAACTTATCACTCTGTGCCTGCAGCTATTTTCTTTCTGCTATTTTTAAACTCAATAAATAGATGTTTTTCTTACTCCTCAGTTTCTGCAACACTATCACATTTGTCCCTCAAGTTCTTTCAGGCTGCTAGCACAAGCCCTATGCCAGTCAACTCTCTTGGTAACACCTCTCCTGCCATTTGAACTTCTCCCTACATCTTCCTGAATTTACAACCTTCTTATATTTAGGTTTTGAACTCATTCTTCCTCTTTCTCATATAATTTTGCTTTCCTTTTTTTAGCTTCTTTTGAAGTTCATCTCATCACCATTCATCACAATTTTTAGTACTGCACTTTCCTTCTTATAACCCTATCAAACTTGCTTTTCCTTTGTTTCTCTGACTCACTGTGTATCACATGCTAAACTGATTCCTGTCTTATTACTAGCCCTAATTATGGGATGCTTCTGTTCTTCCTTTTATATATTACATTCTCACCGAACACCTGCTGAGTCACTGGCAAAGGATTTAGGGAGCAGATGCAGGTTGCCTCCCCCGCACACAGGGGTCAGCAGTCTCGCAAGAACAGCACTCTACACTAACCTCTTCATGAGGTCCTCTAGTGCTTTCTCTCCCAAGTGCACACACTGGTACCTAGGATTATTTTGCCTTGAGTGCCTCTGCCACACAGTTTCCTCACTGTCAGTGACCTCCTTAAGTTCTCCTCATTACAAAGTGAAAATACACCATCGAAAGTGGAACAGTATAATGCAGTGTAAGTAATTAATCTTGTAATTGCATTTCACACTTCAACAGGAATCTTCCTTATGAGTACATATCACAGCAAAATATTTGATCTGATTCTACTCAGTAGTTATTTGTGATCAGATGAAATTTCAGCTACATCTCAGCCAATCACTTTATATTTTGGTCAGTTCCTGTAGTTTAACTTTTATCAATTCCCATCATAGAATCATTAAGGTTGGAAAAGACCTCCAAGATCATCAAGTCCAATTCCGGACAACCACCACCATGTCAACTACATCATGGCACTAAGTACCACATCCAGTTGTTTCTTCAACGCTTCCACGGAGGGTGACTTAATCACCTCCCTGGGCAGCCTGTTCCAAGGCTTAACCACCCTTTCAGTGAAGAAATTCTTCCTAATACTCAACCTGAACCTCCCCTGGTGCAGTTTGAGGCCATGTCCTCTTGTTCTGCCACTGATTGCCTAGGAGAAGAGGCCAACCCCCACCTGGCTACAACCTCCTTTCAGAGAGTTATAGAGAGTGGTAAGGTCCCCTCCGAGACTCCTTTTCTCCAGGCCAAACACTCCCAGCTCCCTCAGCCACTCCTCATATGACTGACTCTAGACCCTTCACCAGCTCCCCTGTCCTTCTCTGGATTCACTCTAGCACCTCAATGTCCTTCCTGAATTGCGGGATCTAGAACTGGACACAGTGCTTGAGGTGTGGCCTCACCAGTGCAGGGGACCATCCCATTCCCCTTTGTTTTTGTCTTCTGCCATGCCATATAGAGTCATTATAACATTTCCTGCTTCATGAACTGCTCTTCTTCCCCAACCTCAGCAGCCCATCCCCTTGTTCAAGGGATTTTAGTTTTGACAGGAGACACAGCTCACCTCTGAAAAATATAGGGCAGTTGATACATGACCTTGTTTGTCAAGTTCATGACAGAATTCCTGTGACGAGCAATGAGGAATCTCATCTTGCTATATAAAATACTACATGCAAAAAAACCAAAGAAGAACAGGACAAACAACTCCCCGAGGAAGTTATGGATTGCAATCAGTAAGCAAATGGATCATTAACTGGTCAACCATTTCATTGTTTGCATGACAGAGTAAGACATGCCTACTGCAAAGCTGGGTAACAAATCTGAAAAAAAAAAAAACAAACAAACAAAAAAAATCCCCTCAACTCACTGGCAGAAGAAAAAAAAAACCTCTTTTGCAGAGTCACTAACTCAAAATGGAATAATTAAAACTCCCACTTCAGAAGCTGCCACTTTGAAGTGGAACTGCAGATCTCAATTTGCATATTAGGAACGCTTGTGTTGATTTCCATGCTCCATCTGGGCAAGAGATTGCAGATGAGGATGACAAGGCTCTGAATTAGGACAAATCAAATGGATGCAGACTCATGAAATCCTGTAGAGATAATTATCAGTCTCAAGATGATGTAATTAGTATATTAGCATGGTTTCCTCCTTCAGTAGTAAATATATTTTAACAATATGTAATGTCTTTAAGTCTGTTATTTAATATGTCAGCCTTACTTAAACTCCTTTGCATACTTCTGTTTGGTCTGTCATACTACGGTAACTCCCTACTTTGTCGCACACAACTAAATGCACAAAAAGACTCTGTTGTAGCAAAGATGCAAGTTGTAGTACCAAAGCTTTAGAGATCTGACAATCCAAAGAAATCCCCTCCCTAAATTAGACATTCAGACCTTGTATAAAATAGATGGAGAAAGTCAGTGTCAAAAAACAGGAATCACAAAAGCCAGCTATCGAAACAGACTGTCTAAGAGACAGGGAGTTCTACTCCTCTAATGGCAATGGGTGCCTCCTCCACAAACCTTTTCCTTTAGTCAGTTGCTTAAGCCAGGCAAATCCTTCCTCATAAACAACGATGAGAGAAATCCATATACTATCAGATTTAATATCTCAGTGGTTAAAACAGTCATCAGTTAGGTGAGTGACCCGTTTTCAAATCCCTGCTCATCCCATATTAGTTGTCCTAGCCCATAGGCTATTGGGTATTCAGGGGTAAGACATCTTGATCTCTCCTGTTTGAAGTTGTTCCACTTTGTATAACTAATTAAAAGATAATTGCAGCAAGTATTTGAACCTGACTCTCCCACATCCCACATTATTGCCTAACCATTCAGCTGTGAATTCAGTTTCTCATTTTGTTTCTTACATCATGTAAGCACTTTTGAAAAGCCTGCTCTCTGTATTTTACATACAAATATTTAAAGAGCAGAAAATGATTTTCATTTCAGAATTACCACTACAAATATCTCCCATTCTTCTCTTATGCAGTCCTAGCTGTCTCGCTCAGTGGTGAAAACCAGGTGGTTTATTTGTTTGGTGGTGGTGGGTGTTCTTTTTCAAACCCTTTCTCACCATACAACCCCGTTGTGCAAGTACAAAACCAACTTTTTCTGTGGTTCTTAGCTTTGATTCCTTGCTTGGAAGAAGGCAATGAGAAGCCTCAAGCAGTATTCATAGATAGCAGAATAAAAGAATATTGATATTTCATAATGATTGATGATCACTCCTTAGAGTCTAAAAATATAGTTATGCGCTGCAGCAAGCACAGGAGGTGATGAGCAGCTCTCTGCCCTAAAGAGCTCACAGAGCAAATGATGGACCTGGCACAAAAGCAAAGACACAGTATCAACCACACATCAGGAGAAACACAGATTACAAATCCAGCATAATGGTGCACAAGTGAAAGCTTGTAAGGTGTTTCAAAATAAGAGAGCCTGGCAAAACAGGCATTTGTTCAAGGAATATAATGGGAATGTTGGGCTTATATGAGAAAGACATCAGACTAGGGAAAAAGTACTTCAGGAATTAGTGCACATGACAAACTAATTCAAGGAAGGCTGTTCAACTGGTCTACACAAGCAACATATGTGTACATTTATTTTACAGTTATCCCAGTATAAAACTTGCAGATCCTTTTTCTTTTATTTCAGCTTACATGTCCGGTATGAGAATTTAAAAAAACAAAATAAAGGAAAATCCTAACAAAACCAAAAAACACACCAAAAATAAACAAACAAACAAAGAACACAAACACAAGAAAAGCAAGACTGCAGAGAACACAGATATAACTATTTTAATTCTGTTCCTGGCAAAACCTCCCACATAAACAAAGCCAAAAAGTTTCAAAATGTGAAGTAAATATAGTCTCAGATGAGGGAAAATTTTAGAAATGTTGGGTGAACAATGAGTTAGGAAAAACTAAGACTGCAACACCAGTACTGAGAAATGTTAAATGCAACATTAGACAGCAAGCAGATGAAGAACTGGTTTGAAAAAAAACCCAAAACCAACAATTTTGGCTGTGCAAAGATATACTGGTTCATGCATGCTTTTCCGAAATGTTTCTGCAATACAGCATCCTGTTAGTTTTCAGTTCACAGGAGTTCTTCCCCTTAGCAGAGGCTTGTGGTGATGCAGGCACAAACTCCTAGAACAAAATGTTAGTCTTTTACAATATTTAATTTTTGTAGAGACTTAAACATTTAAATATGTCATTACAAAATTAAATGACTCAGTATAGATGTAATTCAGATGTACCAAAATGCATTAGTCATTCAATAAAAGAGGCACCGAGGTTTTACTAAAAATACTTTACAGAACAAAATAACAACATGTATTTACTTTAGTGAACGGTTGTTGTGAAAAGCACATAAAACTAAATCCTGTGAAACTGCCCTAATTTGCCTACCCTGAAACTAGGACTGCTAGTTCTTGACCTAAAGCAGCACAACTAACTCACATCCCTCTTCCAACCCCTGTTTTGAACAGCAGAGTAAGAAGAAGCAATGTGTGATGTGATCGCAAGGCAAACGAACTGGGCAGGAACTCACCAGCAACAGGGAGCTCCCTGCCAGGTGGGAGTCTCACAAGAGGCAGAGTTAACCTCCATCAGCTTCCTATTCATCTAGAGGAGATGGTGTTCCTTAGGGAACACTACCAACAAGGAGCCCTACCATCAAGGCACAAAATCAGAAACAATGCACTTAATATGCCAGATGGACTGCAGGGAGTGTAAAAGAAACTCCGGAGATGTCACCAAGAGAAACTGCAGCCTGCACTGCAACCTTCCTGGTACTCTGACAACTCAGCCTCCCTGGAAGTGGTGAGGGTACATTTTGCCATCCAAAGTTTGGACTGCTCAGCTGTCCAGTGCACCTCCCAGTGTAGGCAGCCATGGAGCCATGCTCAGGTCAAATCACTGCTCTGCTCAGTGATGAGCAGCCAAGAGAAGCCAGTAGGCTTCACTTCAGGGGTGCTGCTCAGGAGAGCAGTAGGGTCTTTGAAAAAATTTCTCAAAGGTATAAACTTAAGCTCCATTGTAGTAAGAATTACAGATGTCTGCTAGAAATACTACACAGAAGAGAAGGAACAGTCCAGGGGGGTCTTGGAGTGTGTTGAAGAGAACTTCCTGAGAAAACTGGTGAGGGAGCCAGCAAGGAAAGGCACCTGCTGAACCTGCTGTTGTGACTAGAGAGGGACTTGTGGGTGATGTCACAGCTGGAGGCTATCCTGGGCATGGGGATCACATGACATGGTGTCAAAGGATAAAGAAAAGACAGAGATATTTAATAACTTCTTTGCTTCAGTCTTCAATAGTCAGACTGTTTTTTCTCAGGGGACCCAGCTCTCTGAGCTGGAAGACAGGGACAGTGAGCACAATGACCCTCCATAATCCAAGGGCAATTGGTCAGTGACCTGCTACAGCACCCAGGCACACACAAGTCCATACTGCCAGATGGGATCCACCCAAGAATACTGGGGGAGCTGGTGGAAGAGCTGACCGAGCCACTCTCCATCGTTTATCAGCAGTCCTGGCTAAATGGGGAGGTCTCAGTTGACTGGAAGGGAAATCAATGTAACACCCATCTACAAGAAGGGCAGGAAGGAGGATCTGGGCAGCTACAGGCTTGTCAGCCTAACTTCGGTGCCAATGAAGGTTACAGAGCAGATCACCTTGAGTGCCAACACAGGGAACATACAGGACAACCACGGGATCAGGCCCAGACAACATGGGTTTGTGGTGGAGTTAAATCCAGCTGGCAGCTGCCCACACGTGGTGTTCTCCAGGGCTTGGTATTGAGGCCAGTCCCATGTAATATCTTTATCTATGATCTGGTTGAGGGGATCAAGGGCACCCTCAGTACGTGTGCAAATGAATGTTGACACTGAGGTGTTGGTGCATGTCCAAAGAAGGGCAACAAAGCTGCTGGTGGAGCTAGGGGTGTTTTGCCTGGAGAAAAGGAGACTCAGGGAAGACCTTATTGCTCTCTACACCTCCCTGAAAGGAGGTTGTAGCCAGATGTGGGTTGGTCTCTTCTCCCAAGTAACAAGTGACAGAAGACGAAACAGCCTGAAGTTGCTCCAGGGAAGGTTTAGATTGGGTATTAGGAAAAATTTCTTCACCAAAAACATTATCAAGCATTGGAACAGGCTGCCCAGGGAAGTGGCTGAGTTACTGTTCCTGGAGGTATTTAAAGGACACGTAGATGTGGTACACGAGTTAGTGGTGGAGTTAGCAGTGTGAGGTTTATGACTGGACTCCAAGCTCTTAAGGGTATTTTCCCACTTTAATGATTCCATTATTCTATTCTATGGTTTCAGGCAGGAAGGTACAACTGAAGGACCAAGAAGCAAATAAAAACTTGCATTGTTTGGAAGCTGGAATCCCACAACTTCAGGTAACGGGAATACAGCTCTGCTTCCTCTTCCAGCTGCACCTAGCTAACAGTTTCAGAAACAGCTGGGGATAAAACTCTGAGGGGATATCTCAAGTCCTTGGACTAGTATCAGTACTAAAGAAAGCACTGGTGTTAATGGCTTACGATGCCTCCCATGTGAAGCAGAAGAATCCATCCTATTCCATGTGAGTCTGCTGTTTGCCCAAAACCTGGATCACTGATGCTGCTGACAAATTGCCAACACTTACCCAGCCCTCCAAATTCTACCTCTTGCTGCCATTCCCTGTGGGACAGAAGTAACACAGCCAAGCGAAACCTAGAGCAGCTCAAGTGGAAGAGAGAGCTCAGAGCAAATATGAGATGGCAGAAATCCCAGTAGTGCTCTCCTCAATCCTTCAATACAATGGAGAGGCCTGGCTAGCAGATATAACCAGCAGACTGCTGCCTGTCTGCACAGCTGCTGTCACCAGCAAGACTTTAGTTTCTTTGACTACAATGCCCCATTCAATGCAGGTGGACTGTTAAGAAGATATTAAAGCCACCTGACAAAAACAGTTCTGTGAAGAGATTACGGTTCAGGTGAGGATGACTTTAAACTAAATTCACTGAACAACGGAGCCTTTGGCTAGAGGTAAAGAAAGGAAGGATAACGTTTGTGGAAGAAAAGGCCGCATGGGAAAGTTAAGCATTTCTGCTTGGAGGGAGGGCGTGCACAGGCTAACCTCGGGTGTCTGGGTACTAATACACAGAGCCTGGCCTACAAACAAGAAGAACTGGAAGTCTATGCACAGTCAGAGTGTTCTGATATCATCAGGATCACGAAGATTAAATGGAATAGCATCCATGACTGGAACACTGTCATGGAGGCTATTCAAGGAGAAAATGGAGGAGAATGGCAGTTGCACTTTCTTACAAAGCATCTCCTTTTCTATGCTGAGGTCCAGTGTGTGATACCAGAGACTTACCTGACAGGAAACTATTGGTCAAAAGCAAAGGCAAAAGAAACATGAGCCACAGGGCCTGGGCCTGTCACACACCAGCTGTTGAAGGGGACGATAAAGTGGATAATGCTGTATCCAAACAATGACCAAAAACAACCCAATTACCAGACTTGTTCCTCATTAGAGCCACATGGCATTGTGCAAACAATCCAGGGTATTTCTAGACCACATGAGTGATAACTTTTTAATGCAAATGCTAAAGAGGACAAACAAAGGTAATATCCTATGTGACCTCTGTATACAAACATGGAAGAGAAGTGGCAAATGTGGTCACAGATAGTAGCTTGGGAGCAGTGACCACAAGCTGATTGTATTCAGGATCCAGAAGACTGGGTAGGTAAGGAGAAGAAATAGGACTAAGGATTTTATGCAAATGGCCTTTATACTGGACATGGCTCAGCAGAATCTCCTGGGACGCTGAAGCAAAAGATGCCATATTAGCAGATAAATTTTTGTAGGAAACTTACTGCCAACAGAGGAACTAATAATAATCCTATTTTACAAGAAGATTGGCATTTTAGTGGAAGACTCTCTGACTAAGCAAGGAGGCTCTTAATGAACTGTAATGCAAAAGGATAGCACACAGCAAACAAAAAAAAAAAGAGTACAAAACCACTACTTTGGCACTTAAGAACAACATTGAGAAAACCAAAAGACATTTAGAATGAAAACAAGTGATGGATGTAAATAGCAGCAAGACAGAGTTGTGTAAATTCAGCAGAAATGTGAGGATGTTACTGAATGGAGGAGACAACCCAGTGGTTGTGCAGATGAAAAAGGTTTAAGTACTGAATACATTTTCGCCTCCATCTTCACAGGCAAAGATTACTCCTAGGTTTCCAGATGTACCAGGATGGTTTGAGAAGAAACATTTTAGGGACAAGTTAGGAATGAGTTAGAACAGCTGATGTATTCAAATCTATGCAGACAGACATGACTAATCTGAAAGTGCTGAAAGAGTCAGCTGATGTGTCACTAGACCTGCCTCTCCTCTTCAAAAAAACATGATCATTGAGGCAGACCCTTGAAAACTAGAGAAAGGCTACCACTGGGCCTGGCTTTAGCAAAGACATAAGAAGGGCAACTACAGGCCACTTAGCCTACCCCCTGCCCCTGGAAGAATTACATACTACATCCTTCTGGAATCCACCTCCAAACATGAGAACAAAAAGGTAATCAGCCACAATCAGCACAGACTCACAAAGGGCAATTAATGCTTGATGAAACTGATGAATGTTTTCTGTGATGAACTGACCTGAAATGCAGCTGTGGGGAGAGTGGTGGATGTAATCAAATGGTCTGTTGGGTAGATTGAAAATTACTGGGCCAGCCAGCTCAGAGGGTAATGCTCACAGCAAACACTAGTTTGCCATCCAACTGGTAACCTGTACCAAGAGGTATATTGTAGTCCTAAACAGAAGAGCTGAATATGTTCAATATCCTCACCAAAGGCCTGGATGATGAAACCAAATGTACTCTCAGTAATCTTTTAGGCACAACCAACCCGGTGGCATTTGACACATCAAGCAGTAGAGCTTTAATCAAGAAGGACCTTGAGGAAAATCAGAACTGGTAATTCCAAGTTCAAGAAGAAGAGTTCTACAGCTTTTCTAGGGGCAGGATAACCCCAGGCATCAGTAGACATTAGGAACTGACTGGCCTTGTGGCAGCTCCGCTATGGTAAATGCCAAGTGAAATTTCAGAAAATGTTTTCACTGCTAATTAGCACATTGGACATGGCTACATTTGGAGCAGCATGGCCAGCAGGACAACAGGAGTTATTCTTTCCCTCTATGAAGCATTGATTAGGCAATAGTTGAAAGACTGCATCCTGTATCAGACTCCCCAGTTCAAGAGGCATGTGGAGAAACCCAGGTCTGGGAAGGGGCCATGGGCTCATGACTGACAAAAGCTGAAGAAGCTGGATTTTTTATACCCATAAATATGAGGTTAAGAGAGGCAAAAAACTATTTGAAGAAGAGTTAAAAAATGGTGGAGCCAAGTTTTCTTCAAGTAATGAAAAAACACATAAAATCATGGAGTTTTTTCTGACAGTGCTATTGACTTAATGCTTTCTTTTTTAAGAAGTAAGATATGCTTTGTTATCTCTTATGCAGTATCTCCAGTAATAAGCAGTCCACAATCACAACTTAGTTGACCAAATTTATATATCCCAGTTGGATCACACATCTATTTTACGACACTGTTGATGGGGATATAAAAGGCATTTTTTTATTTACCAATCCAAGAATCTCAAGGACTGATCTTAAAACTTTCAGATTATGATCTGTCAAAATAGTTTAAAAACCTACATAGTATTTTATTTAACCATCCAGGAAAACATTTTATCCTATTTGGTGTGGTTGAGATCAGAGCAGGTACTTCAGCTGAAATTTTATCAAGTTTGTAAGAAAGAATCCTAAGCAGGTACTCACCCAGAGCTGTAGTTCACCTCCTCCCATAAGTACTACAAGAAGATTTGTTATTTAGAACAAGTTATTAAGGGTTTTTTGGGCATTAAGGGAGAAAACTGGCTGCAAGACAAGGATCTAGATCTAGCCAAAGATTCCTCCTCTTTTTTTGCCCAAGTGGGTGTAGCTCCCCGAACTTCAAGTTGAATTTTATCTGCTAGTACCTCATTATTAAATGGTTTATGTGGTTTTATATTATATTGATTTGAAGCAAGCTTTCAGGTTAAGAATTTTTCAATTATGTAATGATGCCCAAAGCAGGAGCTGTTCGTTTACTTATTTTTTAAATCATCAAATATATGAATGAGAACAGAGAGATAAATTATTAGATATCCTGAAAACTTTCCAAATATTAAAATTATGGAGGTAGAAGGTCGTTTTAGAACAGTATTCCAAAATAGGTTTGAAACAGAAAATAAATGCCATTTATCTAAAGCTCCATAGCCATTCAACATAAATTTCAGGGCACAGTAGTGCTTGTGGAGACTGGGTTTTCTATGCAGTTTAGTTTCTGCTTCTTTCAGATATGGTACCTCAGATCAAAGACCCATTCAGCATATTCTCCTCTCTTTAACAATGGCAGAAGCAAGAGGCTGGAATAGGAATCTAATGAGCACCAAACAGATCTTTCCTTGTTTCTCACCATATACTTTCCCTACAACTAACAACTTGCAGTTTAGGGATTTACCAAGACAGTGACTGTATTTGAATCTTTGCATCTAACAGCTGTCAAGGATTTTTTCCTCTATTAATTTGTCCAGTAGCTTTTTGAACTCATTAATGATTTTGGTCTCCATAACATCCTGTGGCAACTAATTCCACAATGTAATTATTCACTGTGTAAAAAGTTACTTCCTTTTGTTGATTTAAAACCTGCTGCTGGATAATTTCATTAAATGGCTCTTTATGTGACACATGGTGAACAAACACTTCTGTTCCGTCCATGACTATACACTGCTATTATAGTCACCTCCTACCTGAATTCACTGACAGTTTCTCCTTGACCAGAAGCCACACCTGTAATCCTGTATAGGTGCTTTTTGCTTTAGCTGGATTTTCTCCTTACCATAAAACAATCTCTTTCTATTAAAAATTTACCAGGTAAGTAACTGCTGAAAGAACTAGTATAACGAGGGAATAACATAAGGAGTTTGGGTCTGAGTTTTGTGGGGATTGAAAATGGCCAACTGTAAACTCACGCTGAACTGTAACAACCATTACAACCACAGTGACCTGTGCTGTGCATATAAACCTGGCTGATTTGTTTATAAGCCTCACTGACGAAGGTGGCCAGGCATCTGCCAACGTAACTGATCAACGAAGGAGGATGACTCGCTAAACTCAGTTTCAATTAGTCTACAGAAGGTTGGTAGAGACACACATAACTGATGGGCCAATGGGCCAGCTCTGTGCAGATGCAACTGATGGGCCAGATTCTCCTAAGATACTGTGCAACCATATGTCCATGTGCTCTGTCAGATTATGTCTGCCAAGAGATACAAAGCACTACTGTCAGTGGGAGAAAAGGCAACACTGCGGAGTCTTCTCCAAGGGCAGGTGACCAACCAACAACAGCTAACTCCAGGTTAGGCCAAAAGAAGGTAAGAAAGAGATTCCAAAGCCTAAACAGGATATAAGAGGGGAAGCAAGAGAAAAGGCAGAGAAGCTGCCCTCCAGTCTGAACACCAGCATACCATTGAGAGGAGACGGTGGTGATGGCTATGGCTCATTGTTAGTGGAATTTAGCTGAGAGCAGTGGGGAAAGGTGGGGTTGTTTAGTGAGGACTAAGGGTATACAGTGGGGTTGTTAATAACTTTTCCAGAAACTCCCTCTTTCAAGAGAGAGTTTGACTGAACTGGACCAAACTGCCTCTAGCGCAGCCCAGCCTTCACCTGCACCCCTTGATCACCTCCAACTAAGTATAAAAATATCCATGGAGAAACATTTCATTTACAGCCCACACTTTGTATTACAACAATTATCACACCCCACAAAACCACACCCTGTAAGTTTTCCCTTACCAAAGTTGCCATCTTCCCAGCAACTCTTGTTAACTCACCATTGCGTCCAAGCCCTCGCTATCCAATCTTCTCCCCACATAACAGACTATAGGGGAAAAAACAGCATCATAACAGCTTTGAACAGTGGGTGAGTACCCAGCTGAACAAACACCGTGAATTGTTCACACAGAGGCAGTGGCAATGCAGTGAGGCACTAACATTTGAAGAGTTCCAGAAGAGCTAAGAGTAGCAACATCACTGAGCTTTTAATTTCTCTGGTTTTGTAGAATTTATCAGGTGTGGTATGTGTGAGTTCATGTAAACGTGGGAACTTTACACTTTACGAGGAAGTCTGGAGCACATCTGATGTACACACTTATTTTCTTAAGTCTTCTGTAATATTTTTCATTTACTGTCAGTGTTAACACACAAGTCTAAGGACAAAAGAAGTACTTCAGCTGGTTAAATCAGCTTGCTCAGGCTATGCATGTAGCTCAGATGAATAACCTAAGAGACTAGAAATTAGCTCAACTTGCCAACCCTTATTATCAAGCACACTGTAACTCACAGTAGGTTATCAACAATGGGGACACATTTGGGAGATACTGTCACATCTAGTATTGATTTCTGGCAGGATTCAGGTATTTTTTGAAACCTCTTCTTCAAATTGTAAAGATAATAACATGCATACATACTACTAGGCAGGTTTTTTTAAAAAAAAATTCAGTAGGCACTGAAATGGGCATAGTTACATACTGCAGCACGTCACAAACACAAAGAAGTCACGCTGCTGCTTTTAAATCACAGCACTAGCCTCCCTCAACAGGAGCAATGTGGCATGTTAGAAAGAAAAACAATTTGACATTTGCAGCCCAGGTTGAGCACATGTGTTAAAAACTGTGAGAAACCCACTATTCAATTCAATGAAATTAATGTTAAAAAGCTGCTCTTGACTCCCAGCATCAAAAAATAAAGCAAAGAAATACCCTCCATTTTAACATAGGCCCCAAATACACAGTTCTGTAAAAGTGAAAGCATTCAGAGGAAACCATACTACAAAGTCGTGTGACTTTGGTCCATTCTAAATGACACGTTGCATGCACACTCCCATTTACACCCAGTACAGAACAGCGCAACAAGAAAAAGTCCCAAATAACATAATTTATGAGGAAGCTAGGAATGAGAGTAGCAACTCCTACCACTAACTCCCTCTCAGCTGAAATTCTTTAATGAAAACAAAGTCACAGAAGTAGCAGCCAAAAAAAAAAAAAGTGTCATCTAGCTAATGCTGTAAGCAACATTGTATCTGTGATTCATTATAAATTTGATAAGAATTTTGCTGAGAGAAAATCTGGTTAACGGAGTCTTTTTATTGATAAGATCAGTTTAAAAATATACCAGGAGAAAAAGTTAATGTTTTTAAATGAGTGACTCAAGATTTAAAATTTTGGAGAAGGAATATTTAAGTATACAAGATATACATATAATTTCTGGAAACAATTCCAGTAATTAAAACAACATGCAACCTTTGAAGGCAGACATTTTATGGAAAGCATTCCAGAAACTGCCTCCCCACTGACACTGATCAACTTGGGTGTGTTCAATTAACAGGAGAAACTAATTTAAAGTAAAAACTCCTGCTGCTGAGAATCATCCAGGATTTAGCACTCAACCTTCACCCCTTGCCTCCAAGAATTTAAATCCTTGGACTGTCAGCAGGAGCTTTCTAGATGAGACGATTAATCTGAAATATGGTTTTCACTACTGAGCAACTAAAACTACAACACCACTGTTTCCAGTAATAAATTTCATCTACCAANAAAAATTTTACACCAAAAAAAAAAAAAAAAAAAAAAAAAAAAAAAAAATCCATGATTTGAGATTAAGATAGCTTTTTAATGTGGCTATTTTACCTCAACACCCACCAGCTTCATTACATTTCAAAATTTTATCTTCTCTCTCTAGGCTAGGCTAAACCAGACAGAGTTAACCCACACTGACTCTGAAATACAGACACTGCATGGAAAAGTAGGGATACAAATCACAGAGACTTTTAGTTGCTCTATGTGTGAGCTTCTGGAATTTCAGAAAAAGTTCAGACTGCCAGTTGCAATCTTCGGTGTTAAAATAAGATCATTAAAAACTGAATTCAAATAGCTTTGAATTCTTCAGGTAGAAAAGAAAAATAAATCTCTTTACAGAGAGTGATATGGGATGCTGTCCACATGACTGAGATCGTGGTTGAGCGAGATGGTAAATTCAGTTTCAGGATGTCTCATATGAGATCAAAACCACCACAGCTGCATGACACACCAATTGAGTGTAACCCACTCTGCCAATTCTAATTCTGCACAGTTATGCTCCATCAGGTAGTGTCTGTCCTGCAGCCAGAATACAGCCAGCACAAACAGTATCATGTGATCTGACTTATTTGATGAGAATGTGCTACTAGGTGATTTGGTACTGCACAAATGCAATGTTAATGAACATGGGACCACAGCCCAAAGTACAGAGTGAAACTATTAGTCAAGGTCAACCACACAAGCTGCTAGTAGACCTGAAAATAGCATCCAGCCCTCCTTAATCCCAGGCTAGTTTGCTACCTACTGGGCAGCACGGCTGCTCAACATAGCAAACACACTTTTCAAACTATGATGTGATTCCCAGGACTCCTTTGGCACATTTGTTTTTAATACTACCCCTGCTGTCACCGTATCTACAGAGGTCCCAAGCTCCATGTGATGGCCCTAGGTCCAGAACACTTCTTTTCACCCAAATCTTCGCTGCTAACCAGCTGTGGCCCCTGCTGCCCAACTCCTACCCACACAAGCCAAGGGCCATTTCAGCATCTACAGTGTTGACACTGCAAATATTTAGGAAAATGTTTAGCTTGACCAATGTAAGCAACCACAGTGAAGTCAAACAAACCTATGTCCATACGCAAGAGTTTCCAGCGTTTATTCTCCAAAAAGCAGGACACATTTTTATGCTTGCTAGGAGACGCTAAGACACACTACTGAGGATGTGCTATATAACCTACATAAAACACTATTCCTACTTCTTTATAAGCTGCTAACTAAAAAAATATTTTAATTGCAGCTCACCAAATGTTGACTCTAACATATTACTGTAGAGAACTACACACATAGATCACTAATTCTCGGAAAATAAAAAAGCGGCTTCCATCAAATGCTTAGCCCGACACATACAGAGACACACAAAAAAGTAAAGCAAATATTATAAAGTAAATGTTAAAAATGTGTTGAAATGCATCTTTGTCCCAGTTTCTGCAGGAAGCAGAGTACATGCCTACAACAGTGCTGTATTCTTTGAATTACTGTTTGGAGATGGCAGCAGAACAGAGCAAAAATACACTATTAATTAGAAATTGTATCAAAGAAATTGTACTGAAGAAACTTTAAAATGTTAAAAAACTCCATAGCTAGCCAATGCTAGAAATAAGCTTGCCTGTAAAAGTTTTAGTAAGTTCTGTGGCATTATATATATATAGATACAGAGGCATAATTGTAGAGTCACATATTAATTTCCTCTACTATCCTGCCCAAGTCATTATAAGGATATAATCCAATGTCCACATTTTGCTTATGATTATTAAGATGAATGATCAATCTGAAGCATTAGTAGATAGCAAGTAAACAAGCACTAAAGAGGAATTCCAATTAGAATTCAAGGCACCAAAATAATGGCCAGGAGGACGTCCACTGTTTAAAAAACCCTTTAAGATGAAGCAAGTTCTCCAAAAATCTCCGAAGGCATTGGCATTGGTACAACATCTTTCACCAGGGTTTTGACTTGTTTCTGCTGATGGTGCACTTCAGTATGCCCTGAGTGAATTTCAAGGTAGAATCACTTGCTTTTACAATTAGAGAGTCAGGATAAATGCAGCAAAAGACTACAAGAGTTCTTTTATTCTCCCTGCCAGCCTTTTCATAGATATATCCACTCTGATGCCTTAAGTTTTAGCTTTCATATTTTTTAGATTTTTGCGTTGCCTAGGTGTGTAGTTCTGAGCTTCATATTAAACGTTGGTCAGTTCTCTTCACCAGGCGGGTAGACAAAACAAATCCTTTTCCAGCTTGACACAAGGACAACCTTTACAAGCTTCAGGCCCAAAAGTATAAATAACAGTGAACCAAATAGAAAAAAACTGAAGAATGGGATGAAAAAAGAAGGATGAGACTTCATAACCTGAAGAAGGTTATTGGACAATTAACCCCAATATGCAAATGGACCAAAACTTATAAGTGTGAAAGGTCATGACCAGTCATCCGTTTTTGTGACCATTTTGGGTCCATCTTGGGCGTAGCCCTGGCCAGGCTCTTGTTCTGCCCAAAGTGTATCCTTTAAGGCCTTTTAATAAATACCTACTTTATTCTTTTAGTTCTGTCTAGTCTCTGTTCCAGGTCAGTCTTCTCAAGGCATCAGGTCTAAACCCATTTTTCTGGTACTTCACAAAGACCTTCCTGAGCAGTTTCTGTGCAGCAAAGGACCTTTTTGATGAAAAGAAGGTCCCAAATTTTCATGGCTAGCAGACAATATTTCAGAATCAAGAAACACTGATGTCAGAGGAAATGCTCTGAGCTCAGCTGTACAATGAAGGTCACAGTTGCAGATATGGATATCATCAGTGGATTTTGCCCTACAACATGTTGTCATGACAGTGTAGCAAGAGGGAAAAAGAAGAGCAAAGCGCTTATTAAGAAAGTGTCAGCACCAAACAAGGCCATTTGTTCCATGAAACTAGAAAGTTCCTTGTCAAAAGCTGTTTCACTGACAACACTGTAATGGGTATCATAATGCCAGTCACTGTCAGAGAGTCCTGAATTAGCTAAAACACATGAATCCCTTGGGATTCACAGTCTTCCTGGTACTTATCCCGACAGAAAACTAAGTGACAATCTGATTATTAAGCACAGCCCTGTCTCTAACAGGCAGCAGCAGTCACTGATGACCCTGCTGGCACTTGCCACATACACTGAACTTGGTCATCACATTAGTTCTGCTGCCATAGCTGTGCCAACAAGGATGGGCGCTGGCTGGAATCACATCCTCTGCTTGACCTTGCTGTTCCTTCAAAGATCACACTGCAAGTGGAGCTACCACCGCAGAAGTGTTTGGTTGTTTTAGTTTGTTTTGTCAAAAGAGACAACTTGGACATATTGGCAGAACCTTCTCCAATAGGACTCCTGGCCTACAAAGCTATGCTGGCAGTGGCTGGTTGACAAAGATGTTAAGTCCCTTTCATTTTTATGAGATCAAGGAAGACCATCCAAATCACTAGAGCATTATACCATGAGTTTTAAGTGAGGAAACTAGAATTCTGCACACAGGTTGCAAATCAGAGACCATGGATTCAACTGTACAGCAGTTTTAAACAGGATTCTTTAGTTTTCTGCAGAGGCTTTTAGATCACTCACACGCTGCACACTTGGAATACAACCTATCTGAAGGGAATTACGACTTATCACTGAAGGGAATTATCCCTCTGCAGGATAACAACTTACATAGTTTGCCGCTAAGATAACAGACCCCAACACTAAGTAATCTGCTCTAAATCACTGACCCAGTGAATCAACATCTCCTCCTATTCACACTCCAATGACCTTACTAGCCTTAAGGGAAGAACTATTATCAAAAATACAAAACAATTCCGTATGTAGTTCCTATATATCCTGTAGAGACAAAATCACTCTCGTACAAGGAACATGGTGCACCCTTCATCTTTGCAAAGGAAGAATGAACACTTGACAAGCTGTGAAGTCACACAGGCATAAATGACCAACACATCCAGACTTCAAATCCTCTCAAGACATACACTTACATCAGTTGTATGCAGTAGTTTTACAGACAAAACTCAACAAAGAATTTTTAATTAATTAAAAAATTAACTAAATTAACACTAAATTAACTTATAGTGAATTTTAATTTCACTTCCTGGGTTCAAACTATAATAAACTTTAAATTACAATTTAATTTAATTAATTGAATTAAATTACAATTATAATTGCTCAAATCAGTTTCCATGCAGGATAATCAGAAAACAAAGATGCCAACAGCCAGTGACATGGTGATAGACATGATTCACCAAGAACAATGTGGGAAAGTTTAGCAGAAGTAAGGATAAAACCCAAGCACCAATGCAACATCGAATATTTCCATCTTTTCTTCAGCTCAACACCACCTCCTCCCTCACACTCTTTCAACCAGTATCTTCCCCATATGTCTACATGCTCTCAAGACTTTCCAAGTCCATGTCCTTTACCTTTTTGTCTGCCTCGTCTCATTCTGAGTGCTTCCTTCTCTTAGTTTTTTTCTTAAATAGTTTTTTTCTTCTGTGTGTTTCTTCCACCTCACTAAGATTTGGATTTCATCCTGTCACAGTGGTCAGGTTTAGCAAAAAGCAGACATGAATCAAGAATGAGAAAGTGATGTTTGGCAAAGAAGTAACTTGTAAAAGGAAGCACTAAACAATCCTTGCCAGAGATGCCATTACCACATTCAACAATTTCCTGTTACCTGCAAAAGAAACAAAATAGCCCAGGTTCTCTTCTCCTAAAGGAGAAGAAAAGAGAAGTGGGAATAGTGTAACATTAGAAGTTAGTTTTGACTTCCTTGTTTTCTAGTTTGATCTACAATATCTTAAAATTCATTTTATCTGGAGAAGTCTGGGGACTTCAGAAAATTTACCCCAGCTTTTACAGTCCCCAAGAAACCAGATGTTTGAAAAGCTGAGAGAGTGATCAGTGCACCGCCACCATCCCTGCTAATCAAGAGTGCTGAGTGGGAGTGAGGGAACAGGCACAATTGTTGAAATTAAGTACTATGAGACAGTACAGGAAAGCTAAACCTACAGGAACCAAGAAGCAGGAACAGTAGGATACAATGAATCAAACCACAATGCCAAGTGTAACTTTGCTTGAACATTGTGCTCTTTAAGTAAATTCAGTAAAATACCTGTTCATAGGCTATGACCACCCCTGCTCACATAAGCCACTTCCTCAGACAGCATGCACAGTCAAATGCACGTGCACTGGGTCTTTACATGCATACAAGAGGATGCAAAGCCAATGACTACACAGTTAGGTTGTTACCTATATGGGAAATGCCAATTTTTCATTGCTCACAGTGTATAAACATGAGCACCTGGCACACTGAGTATGTGTTCGCTTTGTGGATTCACCATCCAGAACCCGTTCTCTGCACAGACAAGAAATAAAATCAAGTATCTTGACTCTGTGTGTGGACTGTCTTCCTGCACACTGGGTGAAAGAATCCATATTTGGGACAACACAATATGCTGGCATTCTGGCCACTTGAGAACTCTGTCAAAGCAGGAACACTTCAGCCTGGGTTCCAATCATTTGGGTCCATTTCAAGAGTATAAAAAAATTCTGCAAGAGACACTGCAGCTCCATCAGTCTTTCGTTGTTACACTAAAAATAAGATTGCTGTCTGGACTTTGCATGATAAGGACCTGAATATTGGCTAATTTCTTTTAAAAATATCCTTTAAAAATGAAAGAAGAAGCAGCAGCAGAAGTCCAGTCATTACACAGGTACAAGAAAACCCAGTGGCACAGGACAGACAAAGGATTTCCCACAGCCTATTGTTGGAAACACTGTGATTCAACTGCTCACTTCTTGCTCAACAGGCTGCTGATTCAACCAGAAGAGGATGCTGGTATGTCTCACCTTCTGTATTCCACCTACTGCAGCCTAAATCAACAAAGAAACTGGCTTTGAGAAAACATGTGACTATATCTCATGCTAGTTTCAAGTTATTTACATTACAATCCTTTGGTTGTACAGTATCATCTTTTTGTCAATGCAATTTAGAGGCACACATAATAAAATAATATATCGGGAATCTTAACTGCTGCTGTCTCCTTATCTTGCTAAATTCCAGTTGGACATTTCACTAGAAGCAGCTGGTTAGAAGGTGAAATACAGGCTATAATAATCTTTCAGATTCACTGCTGTATGAGGAAACTACAGACCAGAAAAATCATCGACATACAAACTTATAAAATAATCAGATAAAATGTGCTTTACAGCTGGAGGCAAATCCTGTCTATGAAGAACAGTCTGCTTGTGAAAATTAATGACCTGCTGCAACTCCCCAGAGAAAGCCCTCAGGTAAGGAATTCAGACGCAACCAGGGAGCAAGTCAGTGGAGGCTATTTTAAACCCAAGCCATTCTACAGCTACTTCCAGGTGCAGCCCTAAATTCAGCAACAGTATCTGTTTCCCAGAAGCAGATTTTAAGCTGTCTCTGACAGGTAACTGGAGATGGGCAGTGCAGTTCCAGAGGCATGGTATGCAGCTGGGCTCCAAAATAAAGCATGAGCTGTTATTTTTCAGAGAACAGATTGTAACTGTTCTTTCTCATACTCATAAAGGTTTGTTCAGGATGCTGGCAGGGGAAAGGACAGACAACTCCCCAGAGTGAAGTAGGAAGCAGAGACAGGAGAAGTGTGGCTAGAGGCTAACAGATTAGCCATTACCAAATTTATAATCCATGTAGACTCTGAAACATGTTAAATACCTTGGAGCTGCATTTTTAAAACCTTACGACTGAAATAACAGGAAATGAGCTTGTTTTAATGACACAAAGAAGTTGCATTAGAGGAAAAAAAAGGGGGGAAAACGAAAGCCAACCCTTCCAGGTGTATTTTTTTGCACACCAGCACAGATATGCACACAACAGATACTGCTGAATTCAATCCTAAAAATCACAAATGTATCACTGCTCTGCCAAAACCAACAAAAATACCTTCACTTCAGTGAAGCAGTTACACCTCTGCTCAACTTAAAATATCATGAGTGATGCATCTGAAGTAAACAGGACTTGACTGCTTTGTTGGTGAAGGCACAGACTTGCTCTTTATAATCCTAAACTTGAAAAAAAAAAAGTTTTGCTGATAAATGGAAGTAATGAAAGAAGTTAAAAAGTCATTGTTGAAAATTACTTGAATTTCCTATTATAACAATAAGGCATCAATTATTAATTGGCTTATAATCAAAATATAAACCAACTGTGTTTCGCTTAAGTCTGGATATACATCATTAGTCTCTAACAATGAAGACTATGTTACGATTCACTAGGAAATCTTTGAAAATCATGAATAGTCCAAATAAAAGGAAAAAGTTCTGAACCATCCAATATAAACTAGGAGGTCTGCAATTACAGTGACATCTGAAGTGAAATGTATATTTAAAGACTACATGGGGAACAGTGCCTGCATTTACTGCTGTCCAACACTTACTGATGTAAACATAGTTTTGAACTCTTTTTAAACATGTATATTTAATTATCTGAATGAAGATTTTTTCAGTTAAGCATCTGATCAGATGATTTTAGAAAAATTAAAAAAACCCAACTTTCTACAACAGAAAAACCATGTAGGCATCTCAACAGAACTAGTGGGAAATGCATTGCTTTGCTCTCCTTTTACTGCTTTTAAAAGAACAAAAAGCAACAGCAAGATAACAGCAAGGCAGGTTTAACTGAAAAGTTCTACAAACTTAGCACTTTGAAACACAGATTTCCCACGTTGAAGGGAAATCAGCGATGTGCTTTTGCTTTTCTAGAGAAATCCGTAGAAAACGGACACAGAGAAGACTCTCTGCAGACACACAGTAGAACAGGTCACTCAGGAAGTTGAGTTATCCCGGCACGACGTGGCCTGAAGCTGAGGTTCGGCCGCCCTGGACCTGCCCCTTCCCGGCCCGGCTCTGCCGCGGAGCCGCCGCTCGCTCCCGCCGGGCCGGGAAAGGGCCGAGCCCGGGCCGGGAACGCGCCGAACTGGGCCGGGAACGCGCCGAACTGGGCCGGGAACGCGCCGAGCCTGCGGAGGGAATGCGCCGAACCGGGCCGGGAACGCGCCGAACTCGGGCCGGGAACGCGCCGAGCCCGGGACGGGCAGAGCGCGGGAGCGGCGTCCCCTGGCGGCCACTGCCAGCGGCGCCACCGCGCCCGGAGTTCGTCCGTCCTTTGCCCGTCCTTTGTACAGGGGCAGAGCGAGGCCCTGGTTCATAGAGCGAGCAATCCGCCAGCTCACCCTTCACACGCGCCAGCCAAGTCAGGTGGCAGGAAGGCAGTGGGAAACAGGCTTTAAAACATCGGTTCTCTGCAGCCACAGCTATGAGTTTGTTCGTCAAATCAGCTGCCTCACGCATCTGCACTTCCATCTTCCATAATACATGAGGTGGTATCACCTGAGAGCAGGGTGTCTTAACTACACTGTCCTCAATCATTCCCAAAGCACTACTCAGCCCATATTCCCAAAGGTGCCAATTTGGTGTGGAGAAGTTAAAAACTCTGCCACCCCGTAGCAAGCTGGGGAAAAAAATAAAATGAATAGTTGTACTGGCAACTTCAGTATTTTATACCTGCCAAAGAGATGTCTTTCCAATTGTGTATTGTTTAAATCTAACATTTGTGTCTTTTAAAAGATAATATTTAAATAAGGATGTGTTTTCATAGCTTAATGAGAAGAGATAATTTACCTGATTTATAGTCTCTTCAAATGCTTTTATATAATGATTAAGTTCTCTGTCCATTGTAGCATATTCTAACATGACTTTTTCCATATTGTTAACATCATCTTCATCATCTGCAAAATAAAATATGCAGAACATGGCTAATCAATTGTATTATTTTCAGGCAGCATTTTTTCTTTACAAATATTTTATTTATAAGTATTCATGCTGTGACTATCTAATACATTTTTAAGTCTCAGATGTTTCCAAGCTACTCAAACATACACTTTTTTCCCCCCAATTTTGCAACTGTAATCTTTGACATTTCTTGGGTAACTTGAACAAACAGCTTACTCAGAAAGACACTTCTCTGGTTTCATGTGAACAAGAGAAAGTATGTGTAATTTCATCTACCAACACCTAGTCATTAGGCAATCAGGATATTTTCTGCAAAAGTTATATTTCATGACTCATCACATTGCCTCAGAAATAGTCAGAAGAAACTTAAATGCCCTCCCAGTACAGTAGTTCACAGCTATAATTAGACCCCTTATCCCCAATAAACACAGCTACAGGAAAATCAAAACAGAGCCAGCATTTTATAACATGGGAAATAATGGAAGAATGAATAGCATTGATGATTCAAGCAGTAAAATTCTAATTGCCAGGGAAAATCAATTAACACAGGTCATGTGATTGGTAATTCATATCCACTTTTATTCTCTTCTGCATTCCTCCTAATTCCACTCCTTTCATCTCTAACTACACCTCTGCTTTCCCATTCTAACACTGCTTTGCATCTGCTTAGGTAAGAACAGTGTGTAGATGCTGCAAGGCTGAACAGCCACAGCTGTATATTCCTGACACAGCTGCATGTACCACATCAAATGCTGCCAACAGTGGGAAGACAGCCAGCCACAACCGCTGAATCCATGCAGGAAATCAGGAAGTCAGGAAACCTAAGTTTCCACTTCTGCTACTCCCATTTCTTCCTATCCTGCAGTTTCCAGGTGTTGAGAAAGCAGTGGGAAGCAGCTAAACTCTGTGAAAGAGCCCCAAAGTCTGCCAGGCAGCATTAGGGGCTGTCATTTGACAGAACATTCTTTAAAAGCACTCAGTAGCCAATCTGGGCTGCTACTTTTAGGAAGAAAATTGTAGTACACCTTTTTAAATTACTTTTTTTGTGAAGAAAGGAAAATGTCTTCTGATCTGGCAAGCTTAAGTTGCTAATTGTATTATTATGTTACAACACAAAAATCTGTCACTGCAGAAAGCTGACACAACGGTATATGACCATCAGTTTGGGAGCAAAATCTGAAACACCGCTCAGAGACAGAAACATCACACCATATTGAAACAGTGATGGATCAAGGAGACAAAGGAAAAGTGCTAAGATATTTTTACACAAAAAAGTTACATAATAAGCTATGCTATTTTGTGAACATGGCAATTACAGTCGTGACATTTCCCTTAATTATATATAGGCTTGGTATGTACCCATTTTTCATGAAGTAAATGAATGGATCCTGCAGACAGAATCTTGGCATTCCTGCAACTTTCTTCTGAATAATCAGCATTTCCCTCTCCCCTTTCCCTTCTCTCTTACCCAGTTTCCATGTCCTATCTGGTAACTATGATCATACTATTTTTCCTTCCTGCTAGGAAGCATATGAAGTGCCTCCTTCAAGGCTGACACAAAAGACACTCCATGAATCACAGGAAAGGTTTGTGTAGCAAATAACTGTCATTCTCCTCCCATGGCCAAAATGAATCATATCCACAACAAAAAGAAACTACAGTGGCCTAAATATATTAAAAAAAAAAAAAAATAGGGGAAAAGAAGTGCATCCTTAAATAGCAAGAGAGCTGTACAAATGCTGTCTTTCCTAATAGCTAAAAAAAAACTTTAGGTAAAGAGTAGTAACACTGCATGCAACTTAAGGGATGTATTAAAATCAAGCTCCAAGAGGTGAAACACAGCTCTGCAGGAGGGACATTATCTCCAAATACATCCTGCTCTACATTCTTCCTGTACTGACTGTTCTACCCATCCACCAGTCTGCTTTAAGTCTCAGTACTGTTCACTGCTGTTTCCCTGTTGCTGCTCTTTCAGACAGGTTACAAATTCCGGGAAATTGCTGAACATGTCACTAAGACAATCATATCCTACCCTTGGAGGCACTATGGACATACAGATAGATCTGAAGGACTGTGTACAGGTCAGTTGTTGTCCATACCCTATTTCTGTTCATTGACAGACACTAGAGTCCATTTTCTGTCTGAAGTTCAATTCACAGGGTGCTGAGAGCTAAGAGGAAATCTCCTATGTCGCTCCCAGCCACTTACCCCCCCATCTCTAAAACAAGATTTAAAAGAAAACTTACATTACAAGCTATTCTATTTGCCTTTTAAAAACTCTCGCTGTTCTACCTCATACACAGAATAACCTGCTGTGCAAGGCTATTCTTTCCCTGAAGAGCCAAGAGCATTTCTGCCCCTCCCTGGTCAGGAGCAGATGCAGGGCAGAGCTTGGGTGCACATGATAAGAAACTGTGGGTGACTGTATGGGGGTGTAAAGTTTTACAGCTCACCAGGGCAGAGATCCCAGCATCTTTACAACAGACTCCACCACAGACTAATCAGAACACACCAGCTGACCCGATCTGACTAAGGAACAAGAAATTAGAAAATACTTTTCTCTCCTCTACACCAACTCATTTTCACTAGTCCCAACCACTGGTTTAACAGCATTACAGTATCAAAAATAATTAAAATTTAATAATTACATCAGGCTTTTGAAAGATTCAAAAGGCACTGTCTGTTATTCTCTCTGCAAGCCCTGCTTCTGCTTTTGTTTCATATGTGAGGGTGACAGTGGAGATCCGTGGTAAAGACATTCATGGCACTGACTCTCTTCCAGCAGACCATGAGCACACCGACTGCTGAATATCCTCCAGCCAGACTCCAGCTACAAAGCCAGACAACTCTCCAAAGTACTCCAACCTTGCACTCTGCAGGCCAACAACCTAGCTTAACACTAAAATCAAACACTTTGCAAGTGCTGGATGAGTGCCTTTCTGTTATCTAAAGTTATCCTAATCTTATTTCTAATTCATATCTAAGGAATGCATTCCAAACTCTCTGCATATGCTTTTAGCTACTGCCACAAAATACCATTGAAGTGCATATTGTAGTCTCCTTGTTATCTAGGCTAAATATGTTGAGTTTAGTAAGCATTTCTTCACAAGTCATTTCTCTCATCACTCAAGAGATTATACATTTTGCAATATTAAATTTTTTACTCACAGAAAACCCAGTTCAAGGCCATAATTCCACTTTCAAAGGCCCATGTGCATCATGTTAAAATTAGCTGGCTGAATATGCAGTTTGCAATTATGAATTCCAGCTCACATGACTTTATGATCTCTTATTATAATGGAAACAGGGATATTATTCTGAAAAGTCTCTCTAAATATTAAAGAACAAAACTGCATAAAGTGACTAGCAAGGGTTCAATTTCTCACTTCTGAAGACACCAATCACGCTTGGGTGCCTTAATGCTGATTTAAACCATAATCAGTCAGGACTAAGTTATGTATCATGAACCCACAGTGTTAAAACAGAAGTTGCAACAACAGAATAGAGTCAAGTCAGCATTGATTTAATACATCCTATAGTAACACTCATCTAAAATTTATCCAAAACTTGCATTTCCTAACATCTGAGTTCATATTTACTCTAGTTTCCTGTAGACACTCACAAGTTAGCAAAACTTCTAAAGATTTTTCACAACTACCTCTTTCTATGCAAAAGTTACCACATCAGTATTTGTTATTTAGGGTATTACAGCTGTCCTGCAGGCAGTACACACCAATCTAAATAAGCATTCACTTCCACTGCAGACTATCTTAAACACAAAATTGTCTGGAATACCATGAAATTACAGGAAAGCTCCAAACTTACAAATAAAAATGTACTTAAAATGAATGCTTAAGCACAGACAATGTGGATTAAGATGAATACACATATACTTTCATACCTTCATGGTATTGGCTAACAGAAGTCAAAATTTCAATTTAAAGAAAGTAGGACATGTCAGTTCTACCTCTGGCACCACATAATAGTTTGTTTTGAAATTCAAGGCTACACACTGGCTTTCCCATTATTCAAGGCAGAAGAGGAATGGTATACCATTGCCCAGAAACTTTGACAGTAGATTTCAGACTTTAAAAACATTCATAACACAAACACCCATCACTTCAGCCATTATCAACAGTGCTAGTAGGCAGTTGTCTTCATATGCCCCAGCAGCAGATAAAATACACATTTTTCCAGTAGGTTTCAAGTTACTGCTGACAGCAGAGGAACACAAGCTCTCTGACTCCCTGATTTAGTTCCATCTTTTGAAGGAGAAAACACTTTCAATTCAAGATAAAGCTAAGTATTTTTGCTGTCATTTTTACTAAGTCCTTTATTTACAGTTCCGAAAGTGTTAAGACTACCCTCTGCACCCCCAGTTCTGGTCTACTCAAAACTGTCGATAATTCAAGTTGGACAGTAGATCTTGAAAAAACTCTCAATCAATCCACACTTTTAAGAACAGACTGACAGCACTCCTGGAGAAGAAAGTAGTGATGCTCAGCAGTGAAAGGACACAGACCTATGTAGGAGAGCATTGTCTCATTTTCCCCCTCTGTCTACAGAGGAGTGAAGCTTATCACAGCACTCCAGACTATGCAGACCAAGAGGAACTGATGCAGGAGACTGATTGCTTCTGCAGCACTGAAGGTACATTGTCACTTTTTCTCCTGCAGATACACGGGCAGCTCCTCAGAAAACCTTCATTAAAGATTTCTTTCAAAATCTCATTCCTCTGACATGCAACATACTTTACCTATTAGGCTGCAGAAAGAGATGAAGGTTAACACAAAATTTTAAACTAAAATAAATGAGAAGCCATACAAAGGAACGGCAAAAAACTGGAGAAAATCAAATTCATCTCCTCAACACAGGTTTCTTCACATAGGGAAATGGTTGAAAGTAGAATGCCCAAAAAATCTCCATGGAGCTGCCTGGACAGGGCACTAACCACTGCAATTTGTAAGAGAAAAAAAATCACTGCTGGTAAGAGGAGCAACAACCACACAAAGAATGTCAACTGGTGGAGTAAAAGGGAATGTGGGGCAGTAACTGCAAAATTTCCCTCCTTGTAACAGTCAGAAGGTACTTACTGCTGAAGCTAGTCATAATGAAACCTCCAACTTCTCAGGAAATGCCTTAACTGAGCTTTAGAGTATTCGTAGCCATATTTCCCCATATGTCCCCTAACAAAGCCACTCCTTTTGCATAGAAAGTTTTCACACGCACCAAGTTAGAGACCAAGCGTGCATGATTTTAGCGACCAATACTTCCACCTAGATACCAGACTCCAGTGACAGGTATCTCACAGAATGAAATTACATGAGTGACAGAAAGAAAAACCTACAGTAGATGGACAGGCCAGCTCGAGCAGGGGATTGGGCAAGATGATCTCCAGAGGTCCCTTCCAACCTCAGCCATTCTGCGTTTCCATGACATTCTTCCAATATTCAACAATCTCATCTCTAAGCCATTTTTCTGGAAGATTGTTAAACTGAGTTCAAGTTCTCTAGCAAAGAAGGATGTGGAATGTGAGTTTCCAGAATTCTACCAAAGAAAAAATCTAAGCAGGAGGAGCAAAATTGAGAGGAGCGAGTGAGGCAGGACTAGCAGCATTGCAAAGGAAAGACCAGCATAGAGACCAAGAACACAAGTAGCACCAGAACTATCACCTGTGAGTTATTTTTAAAGTTTCATCTTATTTTCTATTGGGCTTCTGTTAAGAAACTGCAAATTAAACTGCAACACTTGAATTTAGGTCAAGCATTTTCCTGTACCTGAGGTAAAGTCTTCTGAGGTTGTAGTTCAGAAAAGAAAGGGCTGTGCTTTTCAGTCTAGATTTAAATATTCGCTTTATCCAGCAAGTAATGGGAAAAAAATCTTTAATTGTCTGTTTCTCTCTGCTTAGGGTTTGTTTTTTTTTTTTAAAGTCAGTTGAGCCAAAGGTGTCTGCCAGATTACAAACCATGCCTGATGAAAAAACCCTTGTCTTACAAGGGTTTGTATTACAAACCATTTCCCTGTAGGCTATTTGAATTACCTATTCCCTGTAGACTGTTTGAAATAGGAACAAAGTCAGTGACCCAGGAGGCTCCTGCCAATCCCATGGAAAAGAAACCCAAGTACATTATATTGTAGAGAATCAGAATCTCAATAGAAACACACCATGCATGGTCTGAACATCCACCTTGAAACATCTCAATTGCCGAGTGCCCAGCTTGAAACATCTCAGGGGGCCAGAATTTCCAGTGAGTGGGTGTTGCACACATTCTGAACAGTCATTTCAGAGTGGGCACAGGGAAACTGAGGCACCTGGTATTACTAACCACTTTTGAAAATAGCTGTATTCTGTAATAATCACAACACTTTTCCTCAACCTGAAATTCCCTTAAACTCCATCGCCAGCAGAACAAGGCCAACAGTGCTTTTGAAAGCAACTTCCTTACAGTACCTTTTTTTCTCCAGACTACCAGGGGAAGGCCAAAAAAGCTACAATGATCCCAGTTTAGACATGAGAGCAGTAGCAAAGATCTATCTGACCAGGTATATCAACCACGGTACTCAAACAGACTGCAAGGTAAAGAACAGCATTATCTCTGAACACCGACACTGTACTGAGCTAATGAAATAAACAGGGTTCTCATACAGAATTTGATGTAGCAAAACACTCCATGTGCTGACTTGCTTTGCTGCATAAAATCCAAAGTAAAATTTTATTCAACACAAATAGAGCTGTTTTAATATAGACTGAGACACATAAATAATACAAATACATAAACTAAACTCTCAAAGAAGTAAACATATTCAGCTATGAAACAGAAAAACAGTTTTATAGATATCTATGTATTTTTTGCTATTGTAAGCTCTATACTTGATGCCACATACAGCACCAAGAATGAAGACAGGCAGTATGCACACAATCTTCCCAAACAAAAATGGCCTTTTGCTTGACTAAACACTGAGGTCTGTGCAATTCCCAGACTATTTCCTGCCCTTCAGACAAAAGAGATCAGCACTTGACCAGTATCTCTTTTTTCCTTACCAAATTCCAAGGTCATGGTGAGGTTAATCTTTATTTTACCAATAAATGCCTACTTCATTTTGTAGAAAGACCAATTTAAAGTTAATAAAGACAATGTAACTAGTAAGCAGAAGCACAGAAAAGAGGATAAAGCATTTACAAGATGCAATGGTTTTGAGAAGCAACTCAAGCTCTGCACTGTCATAATTCTACACCACTCTCCCGGCATTACTGTGACATCCATCCAGAATTACAGTTCTCTCTTCAGCAAATGAGTAAATCAGCATTCCTCAACACTAGCACAACACAAGCCCAAGAAGAACAGAAACAAAAGTTATGTTGACAGACAAGCAGCAAGGAAACACCAAGGCTGAGGTTCACATACATTTTCTTTGGCAACAAAGTGAGTTTCACAGGTCATTTCCCGAGGCACTCATCCCTGCTGTTCCTCTTACGTTGCTCCTCTGCTGCCCATCAGCCAAGATAACATAGTCTTTTATAGGGTCATACTATAAATTGGATTAATGAAACAATTCAAGCTAAAAATATCAATCTGTCCTCCAAACCCAAACCCATGCTATTCCAGTAATGGAGTCTGAAGTGCATATATTCAAATAGTTGTACCACTACAATTAAGGGAGTAGCAAACTGTAGCAGGATGGAGACTGGGGGGGAAGCG